>JAOEGL010000014.1:609248-1194375 GCA_034509955.1 Urosaurus nigricauda
GCAATTCTGTCAAACCACAATAATTTAATATTTTTACAATCTTCTAATTTCCGTTTACTTTCTATTCTTAATTTATTATAATTTTGATAATCCAAGTTTTCTAATTTTTTATAATGTTTATTCCTAAATATCTAAGTATATTTTAATTTAATATCTATCATTTTATCCTTTGAGAAATCATGTTCTTCTGTTTTAGTATAATTAGACAGCATTAACTTAAATTTATTCCAGTTTATCTGTAAGGCAGACATTTCCCCAAATTCCTTTAAATGTTTTTAACTGTATCCATTTTTTAAAATGAAGCTTCAATTGTCAATAGTTATCGTCAGCAAACAAACTTATCTTATTCAGAAGTGTCTGTTATCAGCTTCGGCTGATACGCCAGCTGCGTCCTTTTCTGGAAATAAGGGATCTCGAAACCGTTGTTCACGTGCTGGTAACCTCACGCCTAGATTTCTGTAATGCGCTCTACATGGGGCTACCCTCGTGCTTGGTTCAGAAACTACAGCTAGTACAGAACATGGTGGCCAGACTACTAACAGGAACATCTAGGAAGGACCATATTACTCCAGTACTAAGGTCCCTCCACTGGCTGCCTATCAGTTTCTGGGCCCAGTACAAGGTGTTGGTTATCACCTTTAAAGCCCTAAATGGCTTGGGTCCAAACTATCTCAAGGACTGCCTCCTCCTCTACAATCCTCCCCGCGCACTCCGGTCCTCTGGGAGGAATTTGCTGCAGCCTCAAAAACCTAGGCTTTCGGCTACCTCCCAGAGGCCTTTTCCGCTGTCGCCCCCAAATTGTGGAATGGCCTGCCGGATGAGATCCATCAATTGACATCTTTAGAAAGCTTCAAAAAGGCTGTCAAGGTGGATCTTTTCCGGCAGGCCTTTTCAGGATAGATTCCCCGGCCTCAAGAAACTGAGGATTCCCTGTTGCTTCCCAGGAACGCGCTGCACTGTTCTGTTTTTATTCTGTTCATAGAATCATAGAATCATAGAATCATAGAGTTGGAAGAGACCACAAGGGCCATCCAGTCCAACCCCCTGCCATGCAGGAACTCCAAGTCAAAGCATCCCTGACAGATGGCCATCCAGCCTCTGCTTAAAGACCCCTAAGGAAGGAGACTCCACCACACTCCGAGGGAGTGTGTTCCACTGTCGAACAGCCCTTACTGTCAGGAAGTTCCTCCTAATGTTGAGGTGGAATCTCTTTTCCTGCAGTTTGCATCCATTGTTCCGCGTTCTAGTCTCTGCAGCAGCAGAAAACAAGCTTGCTCCCTCCTCAATATGACATCCCTTCAAATATTTAAACAGGGCTATCATATCACCTCTTAACCTTCTCTTCTCCAGGCTAAACATCCCCAGCTCCCTAAGGCGTTCTTCATAGGGCAAGGTTTCCAGACCCTTCACCATCTTAGTTGCCCTCCTTTGGACATGCTCCAGTTTCTCCACATCCTTTTTGAATTGTGGTGCCCAGAACTGGACACAGTATTCCAGGTGGGGCCTGACCAAAGCAGAATAGAGTGGCACTATAACTTCCCTTGATCTAGAAACTATACTTCTATTGATGCAGCCTAAAATTGCATTGGCTTTTTTAGCTGCCGCATCACACTGTTGACTCATGTTCAGCTTATGGTCTACTTGGACTCCTAGATCCCTTTCACATGTGGTCTCGTTCAGCCAGGTGTCCCCCATCCTATATCTGTGCATTTCATTTTTCCGCCCTAAGTGCAGAACCTTACATTTCTCCGTATTGAATTTCATTTTGTTAGCACTGGCCCAGCTTTCTAGTCTATTCAGGTCATTTTGAATTTTGATCCTATCCTCTGGGGTATTAGCTACTCCTCCCAGTTTAGTGTCATCTGCAAATTTGATAAGTATGCCCCCAATTCTGTCATCCAAATCGTTAATAAAGATGTTGAATAGCACTGGGCCCAGGACAGAACCCTGTGGCACCCCACTGGTCACTTCTCTCCAGGATGAAAAGGAGCCATTGTTGAGCACCCTTTGAGTTCGGCCACTCAACCAATTACAAATCCATGTAACAGTTAACTTGTCTATCCCACATTTTGCAAGCTTGTTTGCAAGAATGTCATGGGGAACCTTGTCAAAGGCCTTACTGAAATCGAGGTATACTATATCCACAGCATTCCCTTCATCTACCAAGCTGGTAATTTTATCAAAAAACGATATCAGGTTCGTTTGGCATGACTTCTTTTTCTGAAACCCATGTTGGCTTTTTGTGATTATGGCATTGGCTTCTAAATGTTCGCAGACTCTCTGCTTAATGATCTGCTCTAGCACCTTTCCTGGAATTGATGTCAGACTAACTGGACGATAATTGTTGGGATCCTCTTTTTTTCCTTTTTTGAAGATGGGGACAACGTTTGCCCTCCTCCAGTCTTCTGGGACTTCTCCTGTTCTCCAGGAGTTCTCAAAGATTATTGCCAATGGCTCTGATATTACATTTGCTAGTTCTTTTAATACTCTAGGATGTAGTTCATCTGGTCCTGGAGATTTATATTCATTTAGGTTAACCAAGTATTCCTGTACTATCTCTTTACTTATTCTGTGCTGAAATTCCCCTATTCTGTCTTCTGCTCCATTATCCTTCGGTTGAGCACCTTTTGCCTTTTCTGAGAAGACTGAAGCAAAGAAGGTGTTGAGTAATTCTGCCTTTTCTCTGTCCCCTGTTAGCATTTTGCCATCTTCTGCACGCAGTGGCCCTACTGTTTCCTTCTTCTTCCTTTTGCTGCGGACATATCCAAAAAAGCCCTTTTTATTGTTCTTAACCTCTCTAGCAAGCCTGAGTTCATTCTGCGCTTTAGCTTTTCTGACTTTACCCCTACATGTGCTGGCTATTTGTTTAAATTCCTCTTTCGTGATTTCTCCATTTTTCCATTTCTTATACATGTTCCGTTTAAAACTTAGCTCATTTGAAAGTTCCTTAGTCATCCATCCTGGCTTCTTGAGACATCTTCCATTTTTCTTCCTCATTGGAACTGTTTGAAATTGTGCCTTCAATATCTCCCTTTTGAGAAACTCCCATCCGTCTTGAACTCCCTTTTCTTTTAGTATTCCTGACCATGGGATCACTCCCAGTATTTCTCTAAGTTTATTGAAATTAGCTCTCCTAAAGTCTAGAGTGCGTGTCTGACTATGCCTAGCTTCTCCCTTCCACTGCATAACAAACTCCAGGAGAACATGGTCACTTCCACCTAAGGATCCAACCACTTGCACCCCATCAACTAGGTCTTCCCTGTTGGTTAAGATAAGATCTAAAATGGCTGATCCCCTTGTTGCCTCTTCCACCTTTTGGACAATGAAATTGTCTTCCAGGCAAGTGAGGAATTTGCTAGACTTTGAGGATTTGGCTGAGTTTGACTTCCAGCAAATATCCGGATAGTTGAAGTCCCCCATCACTACTACATCTCTCCTTCCTGATTGTGTGGTCATCTGTTCTAGAAAGGCATCATCCAATTCCTCTGCCTGAGTCGGGGGTCTGTAGTAGACTCCCACAGTAACATCCCTGTTATTTCCCTCTCCTTTAATTTTTATCCAGATGCTCTCCACCTGGCTTCCAGTATTGACTTCCTGGATCTCTTCACTGGTGTAAATATCCCTGACATATAATGCTATTCCTCCTCCTTTCCTGCTTGGCCTGTTTCTCTTAAAAAGGTTATATCCCTCTATTTCTACATTCCAATCATGAGACTCATCCCACCAGGTTTCAGTGATGCCTATTATATCATATTTCCCTTGTTGTGCTAGGAGTTCAAGTTCATCCTGCTTATTTCCCATACTCTGTGCATTAGTGTAGAGACATTTAAGACCATGTGTCCTCTTTACTTGCTGCTTTTGCACATTTTTTTGCCTCCTACTATTGGGTCCTTGCACTGTTTGCCTTGTTCCCTCTATGCCACTTGGACTATTCTCTCCATCCCTTTTGTCTTCCAGTATAATGTCTCCCTCCCCCACATAACTCAGTTTAAAGCCCTCCTGATCAGATTCTTCAGACTGTTGGCAAAAACGTTTTTGCCAACTGGCGTGAGATGCAGTCCATCCCTTGCCAGAAGTCCCTCCTCATGGAACCGCAGCCCATGATCCAAGAATCCAAACTGTTCTTGGCGGCATCATCTACGGAGCCAGTTATTCACCTCTGCTATTTTCCTCTCCCTTCCTGGACCATGCCCTTCTACCGGGAGTAGAGATGAGATGACAACCTGTGCATCCATCTCTTTCAGCTTCCTTCCCAGAGCCTCATAATCCCTTTTGATATTCTGAAGGCTGTGCCTTGCAGTATCATTGGTTCCCACATAGAATCATAGAATCATAGAATCATAGAATCGTAGAGTTGGAAGAGACCACTAGGGCCATCCAGTCCAACCCCCTGCCATGCAGGAAATCCAAATCAAAGCATCCCCGACAGATGGCCATCCAGCCTCTGCTTAAAGACCTCCAAGGAAGGAGACTCTATCACCTTCCGAGGAAGTGCGTTCCACTGTCGAACAGCCCTTACTGTCAGGAAGTTCTTCCTAATGTTGAGGTGGAATCTCTTTTCCTGTATCTTGCATCCATTGTTCCGGGTCCTGTTCTCTGGAGCAGCAGAAAACAAGCTTGCTCCCTCCTCAATATGACATCCTTTCAAATATTTAAACAGGGCTATCATATCACCTCTTAACCTTCTTTTCTCCAGGCTAAACATCCCCAGCTCCCTAAGTCGTTCCTCATAGGGCATGGTTTCCAGACCCTTCACCATTTTTGTCGCCCTCCTTTGGACACGCTCCAGTTTCTCAATGTCCTTTCTGAATTGTGGCGCCCAGAACTGGACACAATATTCTAGGTGGGGCCTGACCAAAGCAGAATACAGTGGCACTATTACTTCTCTTGATCTAGACACTATACTTCTATTAATGCAGCCCAAAATAGCATTGGCCTTTTTAGCTGCCGCATCACACTGTTCACTCATGTTCAACTTGTGGTCTACTTGGACTCCTAGATCCCTTTCACATGTAGTTTCATTCAGCCAGGTGTCACCCATCCTATATCTGTGCATTTTATTTTTCCGCCCTAAGTGCAATACCTTACATTTCTCTGTGTTGAATTTCATGAACCAAAAGAAGGGGATAACGGTCAGTAGGCTTGACAAGTCTTGTCAGCCTCTCCGTCACATGATGGATCTTTGCCCCAGGGAGACAACACACCTCCCGAGACATCTTGTCAGGCCCACAAACCACTGCTTCCGTACCCCTCAGCAAGGAGTCCCCCACCACGACCACGCGCCTCCTCCGAGGCTTAGCAGTGGCTGTTCCTTTTCGTGATACTCTCAGGCTCCCCTGCTCTGTCCCTGATGTCTGTCCCTGCTGCTTTTCCTCATCATCTCTGACAACAGAGAGAGATTCAAAGTGATTCTGTAGCTGCAAGCCGCACACAGAACGTTCCCTGGTTTCCTTACTTCTGTGTGTGACCTCCCTCCAAGCCTCTACCTCTGTTGTATGTGGAGTGACCTCCTCCACCCCAACAACTTCCTCTGTCTGTTTCCCACCCAAGACATTCTGGCCTGTTCTGTTCAGGAGATTCTCCTGCTCTCTATGATGCTGGAGTGCAGATATCTGCTCCTCTAGCTGCTGTACTTTCTCTTCCAAGAGGACTACCAACTTGCACTTGTGGCAGGTGTAGTTCGCCACCTCTGTAGGCAAGAAGACAAACATCCCACAGGTGTTGCAGGTGACTGCAGCAGGGCCTTCAGTGTCCATACTGAGAAGTCTTAAGGAGGCACTGAAACAAGACTGTGGGCTTCCCTTGCTAGACTTGGCCTTTATTCCCAAGCTCTGTCACTGAGTTCAAGTCACGGGGCCTATAGTTATGTAGAGAGCTCCTGGCTAAAAGCTCCTTCCAAAGGCAAGGAGCCTTTGTTTTTGTCTATGTTATTGTACTGATGTTTTTGTCTATGTTATTGTACTGATGTGGTTTTTAAATTATTGGTTTTAAACTGTAATTGATTTAATACTTTTTTAAGGGGGGAGGGATGCAATTTGTTTTATTTGATGTAATGGCATTTTACTGTGTTAGCAGCCTCGATTGATCTCAAAGGGGCAGGGTATAAATTATTATTATTATTATTATTATTATTATTCAATTTTCTAATCCCAATTCCCTCCAAATTTTCATCCTTCCTAATAACATCTGCCAAAATTTTAATGATCATTGCAAATAAAAATGAGGAGAGAAGGCAGCCTTGTCTTGTACCTCTAGAAATTTGAATATGTTCTGTTAGTCCATCATTCACAATTGCCATTGCTGTGTTATTTGAACATAGCTGGTTTATCAATCCTCTGAATTTTTCCCCTGTACCTAATTTCTTTAACAAGATTATTAATGTTGGCCATTCTACACAATCAAAAGCTTTATATATGTCTAATGCCATTATTCCCACTTTTTATTTTTCTCAATTATATTTATTTTATTCAATACACTTCTTATTAAATTTGACATTTGTCTTCTTTGCACAAACCAACACTGATCTTTTTGAAGATATTTATATATAAACTTGTTCAATCTTTTTACCATTATTGCTGTTAATATTTTAGCATCTTTATTTATAACGGATATAGGTCTGTATGATCCTGGATCTGTCAAATCTTTGGTTTTGAAATCAATATTATCAATGAATGATTTCATGATGGTGAAGAACTTTCTCCATTTAGAATTTTGCTTTATAACAATTCCAATTTAGGTATTAAAATCTGTTAAAATATTTTATAATATTCTGGTCCCAACCCATTCATTCCTGGTGATTTCCCTCCTTTTAATTTATCTATCACTACTTCTATTTCTATTTCAAACAGATAGCTAGCATGTCTAGGGGTAAATTCAGAAAAGCTAAACCACAGAATAAACTCAGGCTTGCTAGAGAGGTTAAGAACAATAAAAAGAGCTTTTGTGGATATGTCCGTAGCAAAAGGAAGAAGAAAGAAATGGTAGGGCCACTGCATGGAGAAGATGGCAAAATGCTAACAGAGGATAGAGAAAAGGCAGAATTACTCAACACCTTCTTTGCCTCAGTGTTCTCAGAAAAGGAAAAGGGTGTTCAACCTGAGGATAATGGAGCAGAGGACAGAATATGGGAAGTTCAGAACAGAATAAGTAAAGTATAGGAATACCTGGTTAATCTAATTGAATATAAGTCTCCAGGACCTGAAGAACTACATCCAAGAGTATTAAAAAACTGGGAAATGTAATATTGGAGCCACTGGCAATAATGTTTCAGAACTCCTGGAAAACAGGAGACGTTCCAGCAGACTGGAGAATGTTGTCCCCATCTTCAAAAAGGGGAAAAAAGAGGATCCCAACAGTTATTGTCCAGTTAGTCTGACATCAATACCAGGAAAGATCCTACAGCAAATAATTAAACAGAGAGTCTGTGAACACCTAGAAAACAATGCCATAATCACAGAGAGTCGACACAGGTTTCAGAGAAACATGTCATGCCAGACAAATCTGATCTCTCTCTCTCTCTCTCTCTCTCTTTTTTTTTTTTTTTTTTGATAACAACTGGATTTGTAATTGGTTGACCGGCCAAACACAAAGGGTGCTCAACAATGGCTCCTTTTCATCCTGGAGAGAAGTGACCAGTGGGGTGCCACAGGGTTCTGTCCTGGTCCAGTGCTATTCAACATCTTTATTAATGACTTGGATGACAGTATTAGGGGCATACTTATCAAATTTGCAGATGACACCTAAATGGGAGGAGTGGCTAACACCCCAGAGGACAGGATCAAAATTCAAAATGACCTGAATAAACTGGAAAGCTGGGCCAAAGCTAACAAAACGAAATTCAACACAGAGAAATGTAAGGGCCAAGGCGGCGAGGAGGCTGGGCGGCAGTGCTAGAGGCCTTGAAGGCCTGTGGTGCTGCTGCTCAGCCTCTTCACCACCTCTTGGCCTCTTCACCGCCACTGTCGCCGCGGGAAAATCCCAGTGTTGGTGTTGGGGGCCAAGAGGCCTCCAGCACCATCCCCTGGTCCTTTCGCAACGGCGGCGAGGAGGCTGAGCCGCAGTGCCAGAGGCCTTCAAGGCTTGCAATAAAGGGAGGGAGGGAGGGAGGGAGGAGAGGAGGGAAGGAGAGGGACTTTTGTCCCCAATGGCGGCACCCATGCACGCGTGCCACCACTGGGGACAAAATGGCGTGTTTGTCATGCGCGTATACTCAAATTCGTTCATGGGAAATCCGCGTATAAGGAGGGCCCACTGTAATTTTTATGAACCAATAAATAGTAAGTGTATTTCTTTTCTTCCCCCTTAATCAGCCTCCATATATCTTTTAATTCGTTTCTATTCATTATCTTATTCAGGGATGTAATATTATTAAATATATTCCTTGTTACTGGGTCTGATTTATCTTTCCATTTATCCATAACCATATTCAAATCTCCTACCATAATTGTATGGTCTCTCTGTCTTCCATTTCTTTAATTGTTTTTTCATAAAATTCTTTTTGTTTTTCATTTTGAGCATACACATTAACCAACAAATACTTCCCCCCCCCCACCATTATTCCTTGTATAAATACAAATCTTTCTTTTTCATCTTTCTCAACTTTGCATTTCATTAAAGCCACATCTTTTAGATATTATGGTTGCTACCCCTCTTGATTTTCAAGTCCCATATGCTTTTCATATGGGACTTGGTGACTTGTCTGTAATGTGCCACAACCAAAGCAATAGTGCCAACAAAAGGAGGCAGAGTCTTCTGCAGCAGTGCCATTACCCATGCACCATAACATACTCACTGAACATATACACAAACATGCCTAGCCCTAGCACAATACATAAAAATGAGGGACAAAATCACCACAAGGTGATTTCCCTAGTAAATATCAACACGGCAGACTTGTTTTCTAAGATACATCCACACTGCAAAATTAATGCAGTTTGACACCGCTTTAACTGCCACAGCTCAGTGCTATAGAATTCTGGGGTTTGTACTTTGGAGAAATATTTAGCCTTCTTTGTCAGAGAGCTCTGGTGTCCCAACAAACTACAATTCCCAGGATTCCATAGCAGGGTCAAACTGCATTGATTCTGCAGTGTGCAATCTATCTAAATGCCTGCTACTTGCGCTACCACTAGTGGAAATAATTTTTTTTTGTTTTATTTATTTGCTAAGATGATGAACTCCCCTGCACTGTTGACTGCCTTCCTCTGCCACCTCCATTATCCATTGCAGCTTTGCCAACCGTTTACTACAAAACAAGCTTCAAGACAGACCATGTCGGCTTTCCAACCATCTCCTTCAGCAAGAATGATCTTCAGTTCTAATTAAGGGATACTTCACTCACACCACATAAAGTCTATTACAGCTGCTTTGTCACACAACAAATTATCATTTCCACTCACTTAGCACATCACTCAACAGCCACAAGCCTGCTCCTCTCCTGGCCTAGAAGGCCTCGGGAAAATAGAAAGTAATTAAGGCCAAGCGAATGTGGAGAATTTGGGAATAAGGAGCCAAACAGCCCAGGTACCAAAACACACATTCCTTCTCAAAGGATCAGAACTGAAATATTTAAAGTAATTTCCTAACAGAAAAAAAGAAGCCATTTAACAAAACAACATGATGACAGCTGCCAGAAATAGCTGAAGATTGGTGGAAACTGGGCCACAATGCCAAGCTTGTAACCTTCAAACAACTGTAGACAGGAACTCATTTTGTATCCTACAGCCCAGCATGCACATTTATTTCTCTACCAGTTCTTTTTCTAAAGTAGGACTAAGGGGTAGTGGGATGCCACCCCTTTCCTGGCTGGATCGGGGCGTTATCAAAGGCCCTTTTTTAAAATATCTTTTGTTGTCATGACCCACCAAGACAAAACTTAAGATTTAAAATTCTAAAGTGCATCAAATATTTATGTAAAATTGCTCATCAAGGGTCTTCAGTTATGGAGAGAATGGAGAGAGAAGTAAATGCACACAACCCTAGTGTATTATTTTTATTAGAATATTCCATACAAATTTAAAATAAAATAGTATTAGTAATAGGAATAATCATACTAAGCAGCACCATCAAGCCTGGCCTCAAGTTGAAGAGCCCTCCCTCCTGAAGACTTCATCTGGCCACTTAGAAGGGAGTGAAAGAGGCCTAGCAGCACCATCAAGCCCGGCCTCAAGTTGAAGAGCCCTCCCTTCTTAGGACATCATCTGGCCACTTAGAAGGGAGTGAAAGAGGCCTAGCAACACCATCCAGCCTGGCCTCAAGTTGAAGAGCCCTCCCTTCATGACAGCACTATCTGGTTGCCTAGGAGGGAGTGACAGGAGAGGCCAAACTCCACCAGGCCTAGATTAAGAAGCCGAGCCCTCCTTCCAGTCCATCTGCCTTGGTCCAGGGCTCAGAAGGAGAGAAAAACTGCTGGACCTGATCCCCTTCCCCATCACCATTCCTTTCTCCTTTTGTGTCGTGTATTTTAGATTGTAAGCCTGAGGGCAGGGAACCGTCTTAAAAAATAATAATTGTAAGCCGCTCTGATAGCTTTAAGGCTGAAGAGCGGGGTATAAATAAAATAAAAAATACTAATAATAACAACAGTAATAATATACCACCACCTGAACACCAAAACATGGCCTCATATTACCTGTTAAATTTTAATAAATTAACTAATGAGAAAGCTGGTGTACTTTCACTTACAAGCCTTGTGATGTGGTGAAGGACTTTTTTAAAAAAATCCTCCCAGCTGACCTGACTAAGGGATGAAACAGACCACTCCTTTGCACCGCCTTCCAGGCAGGATTTACACACCGCACCCTGCCAGGCTGTTGTGAAGCCAGGTTCTAGCCATGGTGTGGGCAGAAAAGCTGGCCTTTTGCCACCCTAAAAAGGAGGGGCTATTTGCCGCTCCTTTTTGGCCAGCTTCAAGGCAGATTGGGGCTGTGGCGTGCAGTTCCCGCAGCCCCAATCCGGCTTCAGAAGTGGCAGCTTCAAGCTACCCATTCTGCCAGTCTATTTCCCCACCTAAATCTGATCCGCTCATTCCCCAAGTGCACTTTTTGGGCACCAAAGACCTTTCTAATGTATCTCCACCACTTTGTGTGCATCAATATTATTGTAATGTGGCACAAGGATTTGGGGCCTTGCTTCCTGGGCATACATATGTGTGTGCATGAGATGCAGAGGGGACCCTGTGTTCCACTTTGATGCGTATGGGGTAGGGACCTTATCAGACATCAGAAATTGGAAGTATAATTCAATGCCAATCCGAACGCAATCATGGGGTTTCAAGTTATTGCAAATTAAAGTATCTCACGCAATTTTGGGCAAAAGGGAAGTATGAAGACACACCCAACTAAAATGGTGGCAGACGTGGGTGTGCTCCGCCTGTACCCTGGTGAAACCAAACTGTAGCCAAGAGCCTAGTTGGAGAATTATACTATTAGTTCAAATTGCGAGATGGGTCGGCTACAACAACCCTGCCAGGTCGCCTTCCGGTGTGTATACCAAGAGGGCCGGGGTTCAAGGAATTCTGCAGAGACAGGCTTGTCTAATTAATGTCCAATTTATTAAAGAGAAAGACAATCACACAATGCACTTACACACACACACACATACAAGGCTGAGGAAAGTCAGTAGTTAGCGTTGGGAATAGGTTTGAGGCTTGACTAATGGTGATGCTTACCAAAGCGGGGATTCTCCTCGGGGATCCGAAAGAGACAGTGATTTCTGGGACAAGTCCACTCCGCTTGAGTGGCTCTTACCGGTGTCCAGGTTCAGAGATCAGACTGACGTGGAGTATGCAGACCTCTGGGCTGGCACACTGAGTGCCCAAAATTGGGGGTTCTTATAGGGAAAATATCCCCTCTGGCAAAGGTGTTTGATGGGGGCTGATTGTTTGTACAATAGGGTCTGATAGACTCAAAGGGATTAATCCTTTGTGGTGGCAGCCTGAAGATGACTCAAGGCTCCCCGGATTGTAAGGGAGATGTACCAGGAGGATTAATCTATTGTGGTGATATCCTGAGGAATGGTATCAGGATATCAAGAATTCTGAGGAAGAGGGGAGTCAGCGGATTAAGGAAGACAAACATTACACCTCCTAATGGCTAGGTGATGATCCCATTGCGACTTCCTAGACTATCTGGTGATGGTATTGTCTGAGAGGATGTGTCCACTATGCTATAATCCTCTCTTTCCTGCCTGACCAGTCCTTTCTGGTCTGGCCAGTTTCTAGGTTTGACCAACAGCCAGGGTTCATCCAGGGGTCATATAAATCTATATCATTTATGCTGTGATTTTATACAGGACACTTCGGGTAACAAAACCTTTGAAGTACCCAAAAATACTTGGAAGCTTAATGTAGAGTTAACAAAGGGGGAAGTTTTATTTAAAGGACAAAAACAAAAGGGGCTTCTCCTCCCCAGCACTGCAAACCTGAAAAGAGGGTACTTTACTGCTAAGAGTTCCGACAATCTTCAAGTTGACATCCCTTTGGTAACGAACAGGTTTGATTTCCTACTTTACGAAGCTGGTGCCAGGTCTTTCAGCTTCCTTGTTGATGGTGTGATAACTACTTCGGCTTAACATGTGAGGTAACTACTTCGGCTTAACAGTGTGGTAACTACTTCGGCTTAACGTGTGAGGTAACTACTTCGGCTAACAGTGTGAGGAATTCCTTTCCCACCTGCCTGGCTCTAAAACAGCCACCAAAAAACTCCTTGCACCAAGCTCTCTGCCGATCTATCTAAACTGCAACCTAGTACCAAGCTTGCTTGGCTGGGGCAAACCAAAAGCTGCAAAAGGGCAGGGGGTTCCCTAAACTCCTCCCACAAGTAATACAGAGTGCAATTCCTACACTAACACTCTAGGGACTAAACCAAAATAAAGAAAAAGCAGAAGGAGATAAGAGCAGTCCTAACAGGACATCACAGGAAGTCATTCCAAATGCAATCATGGGTTTTACGTTATTGTGAATTAAAGCATCTCACACAATTTCGGGCAATGGGGAGTCATTTTCAGGTAATCAGAAGTCATTCTGAATGCATTCCGAACGCAATTGGAATTCATGTAAATTCGCTAAACTAGCGAATTCACGTGAATTCGAATTGGCTCCAATTGGCTCCATTCGCAATAAAGAGAAATTCCTCCCATCCGATAAACTCCTAGGTTTCTGAAGGCACACACGCAAGTGAATGTGCATACATGCATGCAGGTGTAATACACTCCCTCATTCACAGACATCTGGAGCATAGCTCCCTCTGCTCTACAACTGTTGCTCCTGCTACTGTCCCTGCCGCCACTGGTATAACCTTTCCATCTGTCTACCTCTCACTATCTCCATTTCCCTGTGATTCTACTGCACACACCAACAGCCCCCAAATTCTGCACAACATAGTTTTTTCACCCTGGCAAAAGAAGGTGGACAGAAGGGGGAAGGAGGGAGCCAGAAAACAGTCAGGTCTTTGGAGACTTGCTTGGCCAAGGTGTCTTTGCTGCAGGGGCATCTTTAAGCCCTTTTCTTTCAGAGTTCCTGGAGGAAGCAGTGCCGAAAAGGCAAGGAGGGCTAAAAAGGCAGAGGCCAGAGGGCAAGAGTGTGGCAGAAGGCAAGAGGGAGGCAGAGTGTGGTTACTACTTGGGCTGTCAGGAAAAATGAAGCTCTCTCTCCTCCCCCACTCTCTGTTTCACTCTCCACTTTCAGCATGAGGTTGAGCCTAGTAGGCCTTCTTGGGAGGGCAAAAGGAGGATAGTTGTTGTTGTTGTTATTATTATTAACCTTTATTTATATAGCGCTGTAAATTTACACAGTGCTGTACATACAATCTTATAATTAGATGGTTCCTTGCTCTCAGGCTTACAATCTAAAAGACACAACACAAAAAGAGAAGGGAAAGGTGGTGGGAAAGGGGATGAGGTGCAGTGGTTCTTCTCTCCCTCTGGGGACTGGACCAAGGCAGATAGACTGGAGGGAGGGCTCGGCTTCTTAATACATAATTAAAAGGAGGCATCCTGGGGCAGATGGCACAATCCTGGGGACACTTCCCTAAACAATATAGTCTTTAACTTAATTTGGTTAGAGAAGTGATGAGGCGCACATGTGGGGGAAGAAGGAGTGAGGGGCAGCAAATAAGGGGCCAGTCCGTGGAGGGCTTTGAAAGTCAACAACGAAAGCTTGTACTGGATGCGGAAGGGGAAGGGGAGCCAGTGAAGGGAGGATAAAAGAGGAGAAACATGGTCAAAGCGGCAAGCGGATGTGTTAATACGTGCAACTGAGTTCTGGACAGAGGTTAGAGGATGGAGGTGAGAGAGAGGAAGCCCTGTCAGGTTACAATAATCTAGTCGCGAGACCACTAGGGCATGGACCAGAGTCTTGGCAGTGGAGGCTGAGAGGAATGGATGGATTTTAGAAATGTTGTTAAGAGAGAATCTACAGGCCTTGGTGGTTGCCTGAATCTGGGGAATAAATGACAGTGAGGAATCAAAAATTAAACCAAGACTGCGGGCTTGCTGAACCGGTTGAATAGAAGTGCCATCAACAGGAACAGAAAAGGAGTATTGAAGGGTTGGAGAGAGTTGGCCTTGGCAGACATGCTGTGAGGGCATTGCAGCCCCCCTCCCCCAGGAGATCTTGTGGACCACATGTTAAGAACCACTGAGACATTTATTCTACTTTTTTTTTTCCTGAGGGCTTTTTTCCCCCCCATGATTGATGCAAAAGCCAGGAAAATATACTTTGCTGCAGTCAGTTCCAAGACTTCCCTAAATCAACCACAGGCATATAAAAGAAATCACTACATGGAAATCATTTGCTTTATAAGACATTTTAATCACCCTGCTGTGCTCCTCCTGCATCCTACTCATAATAATAATAATTATTATTATTATTATTATTATTTATATCCCGCTCCTCCGAGCGAACGAAGTAGCTTACATTAAAATAAAACCAATAAAATACAATATAATACAATATCATATAATAACATTATAACCCTACCCCTATCTAACCCTCCCATCAGTAATAATAAAATACAATTAAATGATCAATTATTAAAACAACTAGTAATAATTAAATAATTAACAATTATTGATAATAACTAGAGCAGAGGCAACTAGGCTTTCATCAACAATCAGTCATAGATTGTCAGGGTACTGATCTTATTCTGGAAAGGCCTGCCGGAAGTGATGTGTATTGACTGCCTTTTTGAAGCAATCCAGGTTGAAAAGGATTCATTGTTGAACACCCTTTGGGTTCAGCCAGTCAGCCATTTACAAATCCATGTAACAGTTGCCTTGTCCATCCCACATTTTACAAGCTTGTTTGCAAAAATGTCATGGGGATCCTTGTCAAAGGCCTTACTGAAATCAAGATATACTATATCCACAGCATTCCCTTCAAATACCAAGCTGGTAATTTTATCAAAAAAAAGAGATTAGATTTGTCTGGCATGACTTGTGGTGCCCAGAACTGGACACAATATTCCAGGTGGAGCCTCACCAAAGCCGAATACAATGGCACTATTACTTCCCTTGATCTAGACACTATACTTCCATTGATGCAGCCTAAAATTGCATTGGCCTTTTTAGCTGCCTCATCACACTGTTGACTCTTGTTCAACTTGTGGTCTACTTGGACCCTTAGATCCCTTTCACTTTTAATGATCTGCCCTAGAATCTTTCTTGGTATTGATGTCAGAGTAACTGGGCAATAATTGTTGGGATCCTATATTTCCCCCCTTTTTGAAGATGGGGACAACGTTTGCCCTCTTCCACCCTGCTGGGACTTGTCCTGTTCTCCAGGAGTTCTCAAAGATTATTGCCAGTGGCTCTGATATTACAATTGCCAGTTCTTTTAATACCCTTGGCTGTAGTTCATCTGGTCCTGCAGACATATTCATTTAGATTAACCAGGAATTCCTGGATTATCTCTTTACTTATTTTGTGCTAAAATTCTCCTATTCTGTCCTCTGCCACATTATCCTCAGGTTGAGCACCCTTTGCCTTTTCTGAGAATACTAAGTCAAAGAACGTGTTGAATAATTATTCCGTTTCTCTGTCCTCTTTTAGCATTTTGCCATCTTCTCCACACAGTGGCCCCACCATTTCTTCCTTCTTCCTTTTGCTGCAGACATACCCAAAAAAGCCCTTTTTATCGTTCTTAACCTCTCTAGCAAGGCTGAGTTTATTCTGTGCTCTTGGGTCAATCAACTAGTCAGGTTTGAGGTAAAACAAACAGCACTTTATTGAAGACTCCAAAGGCAGCACTTGTGACCTATTCAGCTTCTAAGCTAAGACTGCCCATCTCCAGCAATTACAATACATAAAATCCCCAGCAACTCCACCTTCAACATTTCTCCCCCTCTCTTCCCATCTACAAAATCCCTCACTCCCCCCTTTTTATGCTTAACTAACAGTTTCTAACACCACATTTCACTGTACTGACATTCAAGGCCTCTTGCAATTAATAACAAAGTATCAGTATCTGCCCCCCCCCCAGCCTATCCAGTCTACAGCTTGGCCCACAACTATTATATCTCCTAACCCATTATCCCCAACCTTTCTAATATCTATTTATTTCTGATAGAATCTAAGGATTCTAACAGTGCTTTAGCTTTGACTTTACCCCTACATGTGCTCACTATTTGTTTGAATTTCTCTTTGGTGATTTCCCCTTTTTTCCTTTTGTTATACATGGCCCCAGAGGGAGAGAAGAACCACCGGACCTCACCCCCTTTCCCATCATCTTCCCCTCTTCCTTTTGTGTTGTCTCTTTTAGACTGTAAGCCTGAGGGCAGGGATCCGTCTAATTTAAGATTGTATGTACAGCACTGTGTAAATTTACAGCACTATAATAATAATAATAATAATAATAATGTTCCATTTAAAACTTATCTCAGTTGAAAGTTAATTAGTCATCTATCCTGGTTTCTTGAGACACCTCCCATTTTTCTTCCTCATTGGAACTGTTTGAAATTGTGCCTTCAGTATCTCCCTTTTGAGGAGCTCCCATCTGTCTTGAACTCCCTTCTCTTTTAATATTCCTGACCACAGGATCACCCCCAGTATTTCTCTAAAAGTCTAGAAAGCATGTCTGACTATGCCTGGCTTCTACTTTCCACTGTGTAACAAACTCCAGGAGAACATGCTCACTGCCATCTAAGGATCCAACCACTTGCACCCCATTAACCAAGTCATCCCTGTTGGTTAAGATCAGATCTAAAATATCTGATGCCTCTTCCACCTTTGGGACAATGAAATTGTCTTCCAGGTAGGTTAGGAATTTGCTAGACCTTGAAGATTTTGCTGAGTCTGAATTCCAGCAAATATCAGGATAATTGAAGTCACCCATCACTACTACATTTCTCCTGAGTGTGTGGTCACCCGTTCTAGAAAGGCATCATCCAATTCCTCAGTCTGATTTGGCGGTCTATAGTAGACTCCCACAATAACATCCTTGTTGTTTCCCTCCCTTCAATTTTTATCCCACCAGGTTTCAGTAATGTCTATTATATATTATGCAGTTGGACTGGATGGCTCTTGTGGTCTCTTCCAACTGTATGATTCTATGGTGCTTGTTTGCAGTAGCTGAACAGGTAGCAATGCATTAATAGTGCTATCATCACTTATATTACCCCCTTTCAATCTTGGATCTAAGAGATTTACAGCAGCATGAATTGGATGCCAACAAAATTCTTCTTTTTAAATAGAACCTTTCACTTTATTTTTTTTTTTCTATAGTTGTACATGGAGATACACTAAGATTCTAAAAAACAGCTGTTTTTAACTTGGCCATTTGATAAGGAATTTCTAACAGAAGTGCACTGTCTGATTCAGATGCAGTGACTGCTGCAGAAATTGGCTTTATAACATTCAAGGAATAATAAACTGAACCCAGAAGACATCCTCATCAAGAACAGTGTTTATTACATTCCTGGGTACTTTAAGATCCTCAGCTATTACTGTTACTTGAAGAGCTTTTTTAGTTTTATTAGTAAACTTTCAAAGGAGATCACAACTCCACCCCACCGAGTTTTAGTACAGAGCTTCAGTATCACTATTTTTTTGTTTTCATTTTTTTCTACTTGCTTCTTCTTGAAAACTGCAGCTACAATATGAGTAGGTTTTCCATGTTTTATAACGTCTTTTGCTTGTAGTATAGATGATTTTAAGGGTGTCCAGTTTCATTATATCATTAAGAAGCAAGTTTAGCCCATGAGATGCACATCCTATTGCAGTAATATGTGGATACTTATCCATTATGATTTCCCATGCCGCTTTCATATAGCTGGCATTGTCAGTCAGCAAAGTGAATACTTTACCGCTTCCAGTTTTCCATAGGACTTTACATATTTTACAACTGATATACTCTGAAGTATGTCTGTTGTCTTTTGTTTCAATGCTTCTGTAAAAAAAAAAAAAAACAACTGGTCGAGGTGTTGTTATCACAAAATTTATAATTCTTTCTCCTCTCACATTTGTCCATCTGTCTGTAAGTAGTGCAAGACACAGTGCTCCGTTGATTTTTCCTTGCACAGAATCCATTACACATTCATTTTCTGACTCCTAAAGGGGCTTGCTCAAAGAATGTCGACTGGGCAAATGGTATGATGGTCTTAATAATTTCAAAGTTTCATGCCAGTATGCATTTTCAGTTATTGAAAATGGTGTTTCCGAAGAATATATTGCTCTTGCAAGAGCTTGATCAATTTTTTCCTGATCTTCAGGTGTCATCTACAAGTAAGGTTATTGAGCATTTTTTTGGATGCAGTTGTTTTCACTATTTGTTTAGCTGAAGATGCTGCTGATGGGACAACAATTTGTGATGCTGTAGATGTTGCAGATGGAGCAGGAAGAGGACTTCTTGAACGAGAGAACTTAGATCCATGAAGGATTTTTTAATTATCTACAGAACCCTTGTTACATATAAGAATGTGTTTTGTCATCCTGGTAGCATTTGGAAATGCATATTTCATCTGACAGTATTTGCACATTTTTCTTCTGAGAAGAATATGTAATGTGCAAATGCCTTCATATACTAGATGTTGGTCTCAACATTTTCCTGAGGGGAATAGGAAAGAAAAATAATTTAGTGCCTGGATTGCAAGAAACCACTAGAACCAGTAATTAAGTTATTATTTACCAAAAGGTTATAAACTACTGTGTTTCCCCAAAAATAAGACAGTGTCTTATATTGATTTTTGTTCCCAAAGATGTGGTAGGTCTTATTTTCAGAGGATGTTTTTTTCCATGAAAAATAATTCACATTTATTGTTGAACAAAAAAAATGAACATTATATACTGTATATATATTTATATATAAAAAACTTTGCTAGGTCTTACTTTCAGGGAAGGTCTTATATTTAGCAATTCAGCAAAACCTCTACTAGGTCTTATTTTATGCGGATGTCTTATTTTCAGGGAAACAGGGAAATATAGCTAATGAGCCCATCTCCACCAGGCCTAGCCCAGAGACAAAAACGGGCCCTCCCTCTAGTCCATCTACCATGGCCCAGGCTTCAGAGAGGGGCAGGGTCAACTCCATCAGGCCTAGCCCAGAGAAAGAAGGCTTGATCCCCTTCCCCACTTTCCTTTCTCCTTTTCCTTTGGTGTCATGTCTTTTTAGATTGTAAACCTGAGCACAGGGAACTGTTTTGATTAACAATTTGTAAGCTGCTCTGAGCACCTTTGTGGGTGAAGAGCGGGGTATAAATACTCCAAATAAATAAATAAATAAAATGGTTCAATTTTCTGAAATCAGATAAATTCAAAGTCTCACCTTTTAAAATTAAGTATATGTTCAGGTCCTTTTTGTTGCTGTACTTCCTTCTAGTGCTTTGAGGACAGTGAAGAGGACACACTAGAACCAAACAGACCTTTTTCTTCTCTTGTGACAATAGCAGTACTTCCTAAAGGAAGAAATGCATATTGCTCTTGCATTGGAGAGTTCATTTTGTAATCTAGATTTGTCCTCACTCAGTGTACAGGAATTAGAATAATGTGATAATGAACATTGTTTTTAGAAGTGATGTGGAGAATATATGAATACCTTGTTTTAAAGATATTATTCATCATGCTAAAATAAAACATTCCATAATTGATTTTCTTCCTTCTTCCAATGCTTCCAATTTTTCAGGGGGGGAAAAAGCCTTCAGGAAAATTTCCCCTGAGTTTTTCCACTTTTTTTTCCAGGTCTCCCCAGCTCTATTCAAAGCTCTCCCAAGTGCTGCACTGCTTGGCTTACTTTGCTATCTCCAATCTATCTACCTTAGAATCATAGAATCGTAGAGTTGGAAGAGACCACAAGGGCCATCCATTCCAACTCCTTCCATGCAGGAAATCACAATCAAAGCATTCCAATAGATGGCCATCCAGCCTCTGCTTAAAGACCTCCAAGGAAGGAGACTCCACTACACTCCGAGGGAGTGTGTTCCACTGTCAAACAGCCCTTACCGTCAGGAAGTTCCTCCTAATGTGGAGGTAGAATCTCTTTTCCTGGAGCTTGCATCCATTGTTCCGGGTCCTGTTCTCTGGAGCAACAGAAAACATGCTTGCTCCCTCCTCAATATGACAACCCTTCAAATATTTAATAGGGCTGTCATATCACATCTTAACCATGTCTTCTCCAGTCTAAACATACTCAGTTCCCCAAGTCGTTCCTCATAGGGCATAGTTTCCAGACCCTTCACCTTTTTAGTTGCCCTCCTTTGGACATGCTCCAGTTTCTCAACATCCTTGTTGAATTGTGTTGCCCAGAACTGGACAAAGTATTCCAGGTGAGTCCTTGCCTATTTATTCTAGCAGCTGACCATGATAGGTAGATGTCTACATTCTGGTTCCATAGACATGATATGGATTAGAATGCCACATTTCTAAAATAGTCCTTTAACAACTCCCACCTTTCAGTGCCTGATCATTTTTCAAGAGATGCCTGAAGAGCATTTAAAAGAGACTATTAACTCTAAATGTACCATCTGAGTGCACTCTCAAGCTCTGTTTCCCAGAGCCTCACACAACTAAAGCAGTAGCATTCTATCCATAAGGTTTTTTTAAAAAATGAAAAAGTCACAGTCCAACTAGAGTTATAATTTATTTTAAGTAATTTAAATTATGTTTATTTAATTAGAGGTTGTCCATATATCTGTTTTAAAAGTCACATCTGTATCTGTGCGACAGCTTTCTAAACTACATAAATTTGGTGCTCAGTAAAAAGATTCTTAGCAAAACAGATTATTTGACACATGGAAAATAAGACACTCCCCATTATCTTTCATCAGCAAAAGTGTCTTAATTTACAGTACATGTACACAACATACAAAGAACCTTCCTGTAGGTGTGTATATCAACTAAGAATTGACACATAACACCATAATTTTTAAAAACTCTGGGCCGGAACAGACCGGCCACAAAAGCCAGTTTCTGGGCAGCTTGGAGCATGACGTTTTGACCCCAAGCTGCCCTGAAGCCACCCAGCCAACCACATGGGGGTGGCTTCAAGATGCTCTGATTGTGCAGCATTTAGACACCACATGCCACCAGAGTATCCTGAAGTTTCAATCGGGCTGTCTAAGGCGGCCCCAACCCAAACCATATACAAGAAGATCTTTTCTGTTCCTATTTGGGCTAGCAGCGGAGGGTGCCTTTAGGATCACAGTGTGTGTTTGCCACAGTTCCAAGGCACCCCTTCCTGCAGGTCTTTTCTGGCTCTCTAAGTACCTACACACACACACATATTGCAGTTTTTTCTGAACTTAAAGAACACTATAGTTAGTTTCATGACAGTGGTTTAGTTGCAGCTGCCACCATAGCTCCCACTTCCAGGCCCTATGCAATCACAGCAGCGGCAATGAGACTTCCACATTTCACCTAAAGGGAAGAGTGCCTGGGTCCTGGTGGCACAGAGGTCAAAAGCCAGTACTGCAGCCACAAGTTTGTGAGTTCAATCCCAGGGGCTCCAAAGTTGACTCAGTCTTCCATTCTTTTGCAGTTTGGTAAAAAGAGTACCCAGCTGGTTGGGGCAATTGGCTTACAAATTGTTTACTGCTTAGAGAGTGCCGAGTCTACTATAAAGTAGTATAGAAATGTACATGCTATTGCTATTGATATAAAGTAGGAGCAGTGGTTGTGAAAAGGTACAGCTGTTAAACTGTGGTAATTTATTTTATATTATTTCAAAGGACTGGAGAATGAGAAACTTTGCCTTCAGAATAGGGCTTGGGAATAGTGATGGTAAAGCACTGGGCGTGCTTTGATTCTGTGTTCCTGCATGGCAGAATAGAGTTGGACTAAATGGCCCTTTGGGTTCTCTTCCACCTTTATGATTCTACCTAAAGTCTCAAAGAGAACAGATGATAGGGACATGTTATTAGCATATTCAACAGAAGTAAATTAAATTTTAACATAATTTCACATTTCTTTTCTTGGTAACTCACACTATATAAATATCAGTAAGGTCCCTAACATTCAACCATCTAGAGCAGATTTATAGTAAAAAAGATGGAAGAACAAATATATCAGAGCATTTAAAACTAAATACAAGAACACATTTTAATTATACACAATCATAGTAACAGAATCATAGAGCCAATGTAAATGCAAATATAAATGTAAATGTAAATGCAAATGTAAATACAAGAAAATATATGTGGGGAGAATTATTATTATTATTATTATTATTATTATTAATTTTATTTATATAGCGCTGTAATTTTACACAGTGCTGGACATGCAATCTTAAATTAGACAGATCCCTGCCCTCAGGCTTACAGTCTAAAAGAGACAACACAAAAGAAAAGGGGAAGATGGTGGGAAGGGGATGAGGTCCAGTGGTTCTTCTCTCCCTCTAGGGCCAGGACCAAGGCAGATGGACTGGAGGGAGGGCATGGCTTCTTAATACATAGTTAAAAGGAGGCATCCTGGGGCAGATGGCACAATCCTGGGAATGCTTCCCTAAACAATATAGTCTTTAACTTAATTTTGAATCTGGTTAGAGAAGTGATGAGGTGCACACGTGGGGGAGAACAGGTATGTATATGATGATATGTATACTAGATGGCAATTGATTTTTTAAAAAATTATGTTTTTAGAGGTGATTTATGTGTTTTAAGACCACAGCTATAATAAATGTGCTTTTATTCATTTTACAATAGCCTCTGAAAAAGGCCAATTTGTGACAAGGCCGAAACGTGTTGGGCTTCTTAAGATTATAAAGTCTGTGGGCCATCAAAAACATGTGGGAATTCATTTCCTTTATCTCTTCCACTGTGTATACATGCTTTCCAGGTTTTTTTTGTTTTGTTTTGTTTTTGTTAGGAACATATACCAGTTGGTGGTGTCAGGATTTTGGATTTATTTTCCTGGTTTAGCTGAAGGAGTGGAGGGGGGCACATAGACAGGCTTCACAGTACCTATTTGATTAGTTTGGCAGGATTTGTTCTACTGATCACTGCAC
Source organism: Urosaurus nigricauda (assembly GCA_034509955.1). NCBI lineage: Eukaryota > Metazoa > Chordata > Lepidosauria > Squamata > Phrynosomatidae > Urosaurus > Urosaurus nigricauda. The sequence goes on from JAOEGL010000014.1 coordinate 632,677, forward strand.
TGTCACCCAGATATTCGCAGACAGATGCCTATATAATCTGTTCTAATCTTTTTCTTGGTACTATAGGCCACCAAACCAAGAAGGATGGTGGATAACGCTTTTCTGGAACAAATCTCAAAGATGCAAGAATTAGTAGTTATGGGGGACTTTAATTACTCTGATATCTGCTGTGAGACTAAATCAGAATAATTGAAGTCCCCCATAACTACTGATTCTTGTATATTTGAGATTCCTGAGATTTGTTCAGAAAAGCATCACCCACTACCTCTTCTTGGTTTGGTGGTCTGTAGCAAACTCCTATCCACAATGTTATTTTTATTTCTTTCTCCATTTTTTTTACATAAATGGCCTACCTGGTCCACTCTGATCACTCCCATGGACTTCTAAATACATGAATTTGTTTTTGACATATAGTTCTACCTCCTCCTCCTTTCCTGCTACATCGGTTCTTCTAGAACCAGTTATAGCCTTCAATTGTTATTTTCCAGTCATGGAAGTTATCTCACCAGGTCTTTGTTATGTGTATAAAGTCATATTTACCATCCTGCGCTAGGACTTCAAGCTCACCTTGTTTCCCAAATTCTGTGTATTGGTATATAGATAATAATAATAATAATAATAATGATGATGTTTTATTTATAGCCCGCTCCTCTGTAAACCAATCGGAGTGGGTTACAATAATTAAAAAGGCACAAGATAAGAGAATTATCTCCCACCCCTTAAAATTAGATTAAATTGGTATCAAGTTAAAACCAGAAAACAATTAAAACATAAAAAATATGAAGGCAACTCATCATTCTAAGGGTGCTATAACTGTCGCATCATGAGTCAAGGTGTTAGGAGCTGGTGAGGGAAGACATGGCCCAATTCCAGAGCCTGGAGTTAAGGGATTTCTGGGCAGGCCTGCCGGAAGAGATGCGTCTTTATGGCTTTTTTAAAGCAATCAAGGGATGTAATAAGATGCATCTCATCGGGCAGGCCATTCCATAGCCTGGGAGCGGCAGCAGAGAAGGTCCTCTGGGAGGTCTGCGACAGCCTAGATTTCATAGACTGTAGCAGATTCCTCCTGGAGGATGGGAGTGTGCGGGGGGGATCATAAGGGAAGAGGCGGTCCCTAAGATAAGATGGACCCAAGCCATGTAGGGCTTTAAAGGTTAAAACCAACACCTTGTACTGTGCCCGGAAACTAATCGGCAGCCAGTGGAGAGACTTAAGCACCGGTGTTATGTGCTCTCTCCTCGATGTTCCAGTGACAAGCCTGGCTGCCATGTTTTGAACTAATTGGAGTTTCTGGGTTAAGTACAAGGGTAGCCCCATGTAGAGCACATTACAGAAATCCAGTCATGAGGTTACCAAGGCATGTACCACAGATTCCAGGTCCTTCGAGTCCAGGAAAGGGCACAGCTGGCACTCCTGACCATCGCATTCACCTGACTGGTCATGTGGAGTGACAAGTCTCGGAGTACCCCCAGGCTGCGAACAGAGTCCTTAGAGGAGAGTGTGACTCCGTCTAGGACCGGGAGTTGTATTCCCAAACCTGACTTTGGTCCTGTAACTGTTAGTACCTCCATTTTGTTTGGATTTAGCTTCAATCTGTTTTCCCTCATCCAATCCATTACTGCCGCAAGACAGTCATTAAGAGGACTTGAAGCCTTGTTTGTTCTCACCTATTAATTTACTATAAGTTTTACTGTATATCACATTCTCTTTCTCAACTTCTTTAGAATTCACATCCTTGTGTTTAGAGATTGACTATGGGCTGTTACAGGATGAGAAGCCAGAATCAGGAAGGCTGGCCAGATGATGTCCCAAAACTTTACCAAATCTGATTCACAAATGAAATTGGAGGTGGGGGGGGGGAGAATTTGGAAATTTAAAAAGAATTACATGGAAGAAAAACCTCATTTGGGAATTGCCACCAAGTGACATCCACAAGTGCACATGCACATACATGCATAAATACACACACATATCCATTCAAATTAATAGATTTATTTGAAGCTATTTCAGTTTCAGGATCAATCTGGAATTGTTTTTGTCACTTTTCAAAGACAGATTTCAGAGAACCTAATACAGAGGGCATGCTGTGAATCTGTATGCTTTCCAGTAATTACTTGCAGACAAAGAGCACATTTAAAAAAATCATACAATCAAAGCTGTATCTCAAGGATAATATTAATAGAATCATAGAATGAGAGTTAGAGGAGACTCAAGACCATCCAGTCCAACTTCCTGCCATGCAGGAACTCTCAATCACAGCATCCCTGACAGATAGCCATCCAAGCCTCTGTTTAAAGACCTCCAGAGAAGGAAACTTAGATTAGCTCTGGAGCATCAGGCAGCCAGCAGCTGAGAGCCAGAGAGCCTGGACGCTGTATTTCCCTTTTCTCCCCTCAACATTGGGACTCAGGAAGCAACAGCACACCGGCACTGAGAGGAGTGGCGCAGTGGTTAAATGCCTGTACTGCAGCCACTCACTCAAAACCATAAGGTGGCGAGTTCAAGACCAGCAAAGGGCTGAAGCTTGACTCAGGCTTGCATCCTTCCGAGGTCGCTAAAATGAGTACCCAGATTGTTGGGGGGCAAATAGCTTACAATTGTAAACCGCTTAGACACTCCTGAAGGGTATGAAGCGGTATATAAATGAAGCTGTTTGTTTTTGTTTTGTTTGGGGTCCCTGGCTTTAAAGGGGGCATTCCCTCCACCCCACCTTCCTCTGGAACATCAGGCAGCTAGCAGCTGAGAGCCAGACAACCTGGATGCATCCTTTCCAACCCGCTTCAAATCGTAAAGCATGGTATATGGAAGATCTGAGGAAAATTAAGCGGGATGGACAATGACTAGAGCGCATCTGGCAGAAAAGTCGACTCCTATCTGACAAGACTCGTCATAGGCAGTTTCTTTACTCCTGCAGAGAGGCAATATGTGCAGCGCAGAGAGCCTTCTCCTCTGCACATATTGTGTCTGCAGAGTCCTGTCCAGCAGAGCTGTTTAGGATGGTAAGGGAACTGACACAGGTTTCACCTGTGCAGAACCCTTTACTCAACCTGACAAGCCTGCTGTGATGCGTTTAACAACTTCTTTGCAGATAAAATCTCTCAGATAAGAGCTGACTTAGACGTCAGTGTTAAAACAGAATCTATTGACGAGGTGTCCAGCAACTCCATTGATGTAATTATACTTGATCAGTTTGAATCGGTGAGTACTGATGACATGGACAAGCTTCTTGGTAAAGTGAAGAAGACAACCTGCCCTCTCGACACTTGCCTTTCTTGGCTGGCCGTCCAGGGGGGTGATGCCTTGAGGATGTGATTCTATGATTCTATGTTTCTTAGAGACATCATCAATGCATCCCTTAGGGAAGGTCACGTTCCATCTTGCTTAAAGGAAGCAGCTGTTAGGCCGCTCCTGAAAAGACCTTCCCTGGACCTCTCAGACAAGAGCCCACCTGGATGCCAATGATGGGACAAGGTCAACTGATGAAGTGTCCAGTCAATCCGTTTATGAGATTAGACTGGATCAATTTGAGTTTTTGAGTACTCATGATGTGGACAAGATCCCTTTGTCTACCAAACTGGTAATTTTGCCAAAAAGGGAGATCAGATTTGACTGGCATGATTTGTTTCCTGAAACCCATGTTGACCTTTTGTGATTATGGCATTGCTTTCTAAATGTTCACAGACTCTCTGTTCAGTGATCTGTTCTAGAATCTTTCCTGGTATTGATGTCAGACTAACTGGGTGATAATTGTTAGGCTCTTCTTTTCTCCCCTTTTTGAATATGAGGGACAATGTTTGGTCTCCTCCAGTCTGCTGGGACTTCTGTTCTCCCGGAGTTCTCAAAGATTATTGCCAATGGCTCTGATATTACATTTGCCAGTTCTTTTAATACCCATGGATGTAGGTCATCTGGTCTTGGAGATTTAAATTCATTTAGATTAACCATTTATCTAGATATTCCTGTACTTCCCCTTTGCTTATTCTGTGCTGTATTTCTCTTATTGTTTCCTCCATTCCACTTTCCTCAAGTTGATCACCCTTTTCCTTTTCTGACAAGACTGAGCCAAAGAAGGTGTTGAGTAATTCTGTCTTTTTTCTTTCCCCTGTTATCATTTCACTATCTTCTAACATTTCTTCCTGCTGAAATTCATTTTGTTAGATTTGCTCCAGCTTTCTAATCTATTAAGGTCATTTTGAATGTTGATCCTCTCCTTTGGGGTATTAACTATTCCTCTTAATTTGGTGTGATCTGCAAATTTGATAAACACAGCCTCTATTCCTTCATCCAAGGCACCATATTTCCATTAAGTTTGTTGCTAAATTTGTAGCTGATGGTTAACTTTGTTGACAAAGGTTGTAACTGGGAGGATTTGGGAGGATATTTGAAGCTTTCTATTTGGAAGAACAGGAGCTTTCTTACTATGTGTGTGCCTCCGTTGCCATTTTGCCTCTGACTCTCATGAAAAAATAAAATCAATCAGTCTGAAAAGTGCTGCAATTTTTTTTTAGAGCTAAAGAAGGTCAATATATACTAGCAGCACTGAAATTATTTGAAGCAAAGCCTGCAGCTCAACCTTTATATGGAACCCAGTTAGGACCTTTCCCAAATTTTGCAATATTGGAGCACATACAATCTAAATTCTTAAGAGCAATCTTTCAGGTTTCAAAGAGTGTCACCAATGCCATTTTGCAGTAGGAGGCGTTTCTCCCCTTGACTTTTGCTTACCATGGGATTTGAACAGGCCAAATTGACCTTTAAATAACATATCACTAACAAATGGACCTGGGTAGGTCCCCCCTCCTTTATTATCAATGATCATAATAGATATCTAACAACTCTCATGGCCTATTTAAGTAATCTGGAACTGCCTAAATATCAGTGTGCCTTTATCTTGGCTTGATGTTGTGTTTTTCCCTCTGCAGTCCTGGAAGGACAATATAGGAAAGTTCCATACTGAGCAATATGCTGTCCATTAGCTCAGATCAAAGTGAAGCTGTGGAACATGTGCTTCTCCAGCATTTGTTTTATAGAGATTTGCATTTTGACCTCATTCTTCCAGTTCTTCAGAGGTATGTTGGATCTGATTTGACAGCTGATAATGTGTTTTAACATGTATTGTTTTAAAGTTTATTGTTTAACAATCATTTTAAATATATGTTTTAATTTTATAATCTTCTGTTTTTGCTCTTAGAATGTAAGCCATAGGTAGGCTTTTATTATTATTTTTATTTTGCTCGTTCATTATGTAAAATGCCATGTAAAGTTATGGTGCTATAGAAATAAACTTTAATAACAACAACAATAATAATAATGCGCTGAACAATCTCATACTTTTCTGATGCTTGTAGATACTGATTCTGCTAAAACATAAAGTGGCTAAATTCTGCATGGCAGCAATTAAAAAGGCACATTGGCTCTTACGTGTGATATGTCCATTTCCAGGAGATAAGAGCTCCACATCCTGTAATTTGGGTTGTGCTTCTCCTACTCACTCCAGATAGGCAGGCAGAAAAAAAGAGACCTTCTGGTGACCTCACGAGGGTGGAAGGCCAGTCGCTACAAGAGCTGAATGCTCCAGAAAAAACATAACAATTTATTTGCATATTAGACTATACAGAATTAGACATGACAGAGACAGCCAGTGAGCAATCTAACTTGCTCCCCATAGGGCAGAACTATGTGCACTACGAACCATCCCTATGCCACCACCCCTTATAGTGGGCCTGGGTGTGGGGCTCTTATATACTGGAAATGGACATATCACAGATAAGAACCAATGTCCCTTTTCCCAGTAGATAAGATCCCCACATCCTGTAGTTTGGGATTTATCAAAGCCAGTCTAAACAGGGTGGGCGGTGCTGACCCCTCAGTGACATAGGTTTGAGCACCTGCTGCACGACCCTGCTGTCAACAGCAGCCTCAGCCAAACCAAGCTGTCAAGCTAGTGATGCTTAACAAGTGTGTATGGTGGTTTCCACATAGCCATTCTGCTGGTCTCTGCTATATGACCTATGAGGGCTAGAGATGCTGATGCACCTGCACTCTTTGGTATGGGTGACTTGGTTTCTGGTGGTGACCTCTCAAGGATTCATGGCAGGTAGTAATGCAGGGCCTGTTCCATCTACTAGGCATGGAGGCTGATGCTTTTGTGCCCTTAGAATAGGGCTGAAAGGAGACATAGTGGGGCGTCAGAATGAAAGCTGCTTCTCCTCTATGACTGGCTCTCCAGGCATGGTGTATGTTTTATATTCTTTCCGATTCCTGGGAGAGATGAAGGAGAAGGCTGGGGGAATGGGATTCTCTACTCTGAGAAGGTTAGAGCTCGTCCTAAGGGTAGGGTATGGGTCTCGCTGAATTGACATGGAGTCAGTTCTAGTAATATTTAGCTGCTTGTGTGCTAGCAGGATCCCAGGCTCAGACCCCCTGCATGCCAAAAGAACAGCAATCAAGAGGGGCCCCACCCAGACAAATGTTTCAGAGAGACCTCCCTTAGAAACTAAGGCTGTCAGCACCCTCAGGACCATGCATAATTCCCAGTAGAGGATTGGTGTTCTGTAGGCAGAGCAATCAACTACAGTTGCCTGAGGAGTCTCTGCCCATGAGAATGGGATGCCATCCTGGCCCCTTGCCTGCGTCACAATAGTGACGTTACAAGTGCAGTCTTGTCTATGGTTGTGGTGGCCTAAGGCTTCAGCCGATGTCCTCCTGGAGGAATTGCAATAAGGAGAAGACAGGGTTTCAAGGAGTCCTAAGGGACACCCACTGTGACTAATGTGCTATAGGACAGCACTTCCCAGGCTATCTGGTTTGAGGAAGCAGCAATTTTTCCCATTGTACTCTGGAGTTCGCCAGGGGTAGCAGGCCTGGCCAAGGGACTGCCACTTCAACTAGTATTGGGATAGAGAGATGGAGAGGTGTCTGACTCACCCTGAGATTGGGGGTATGTTGCCAGAACTGTGTCTGATTTCATCTGAGGAAGAACTTGTTCAGTGGTTTAAAAATCCTTCAACTCCATGCAGCAGACTATCATCATCCCATTGGAACCTTTAGGGAACTCTAAGCTGAATGAACTGCAGATTAAGGAGTCATGAAATGCTAACAGAGGACTTGGTAAGAATAACACTCTGCTGCCCAACTGCAAGGGGAGAAATTCCTCCATGAAAAAATCTGTCAAAGGAAAACAAACCTCAGTTTTAAATACTACAGTGGGCCCTCAGTATCCACTGGAGTTTGGTTCCAGGACCTCCCATGGATACCAAAATCCATGAAAGCTCAAGTCCCATAAAATACAATGGCATAGTAAAATTGAGTTTCTTATTTAAAGCAATAAAATCAAGGATTGCTTTTTGGAAATCTATATGCAAGCTGTTTATATAGGGACAGGGCTCCCTATATGAATCTGTATGGTATATTGGATCTGAGCACGTGTGCTAGCAGTAAACAACGTGTAGCTGCAAGTAACTCCACTCTTCCAGCCTCAGAAGAAGGCAGTAGGCGATGGTGTCCTCTGAATAAGACCTTACCATGAAAAATGAGTCAGGGATAAGACGCACACCCACACAGGGGCTAAACTTATAGCTATTATTATTTTTATTAACCTTTATTTATATAGCACTGTAAATTTACACAGTATACACAAAGGGATCTTGTAGCACCTTGAGACTAACTAAAAGGAAGTTGGTACCATGAACTTTCATGGCCTTGAGCCTAATTCCGCGTTAGGAATTGTAATAGGTCCACCAAGCCAGCAACCAGTTGAATGGCAAGCCCATCTGTGGACATTCTTATTTAAAATGTAACTATTTAGACTAGTTAACAGGAAGTTCTGCTCTTTTTTCTGGCAGACCTCAGGACTCTACTGGATGTCTGAACGGTGTTTGATGCAACTCCTTAGGAGACAAAACTGTTTTCATTGTTTTAATACACTAAGAAAAAAGGGGGTTCTTCTCAGGATGGAGAGGAGACTGTGACTAAGAATTTTCTTAACCACTTCTATTTCTAAAACCGTACTCATAGCAGAAAACTGTATTTCTTACATTCCTCCCTTAAACAGACATCTCTTCTCTGAGGGAAGGGAAGGACAGGGGAGACAGATGTCTCCTGAGGGCTAGCTTACTGAGGTTCCTAAGTTTCATATCAGTAACTTGGACACCCTCCAGCCCCTAAAGTGGAGCTTGCTGGTCCCATTAAACATTTATCACCCAGTTTGAGATGATAGTAGTGTAAGCACTACAGATCCACTGAGTGACCAGAGGAGGGAAGTATCTTTCTCCTTGCTTGAGTCCCCCTGCTTATTAGACTTTAAACAAATCTGTATTGTTAAAGCCTGTGCTCTAGTGATTTTTCTGAGACGTGCTAAGGCTGGCACCAGTTTGCAGAAGGGAGGTTACAACCATGTGCTCATTCTGTGTCTTATGCTGTCCCAGCCTAAAGAGGCTCTGACTTTAATGGAGGCAGGAATGGAGGCCCCTGTGGAGGGAAAAAAGCATGTGATTTTTATGGCTAGCCCCCTCCCCTGTTGAATCAGTTTCCAGGCATCTCCTCTGCCCTGGTAAAAATGGCGGGGGGGGGGGGAAGGATGAGCAGAAACAGGGCAATCCCTAGGAGAAAGAAAGGCTCCAACCTCATGGGCTAACATTAATAAAATGAACACCACAAAAGGTTAACCCGTATCCCTTGTAAATCTTAGTCCCCTGCCCCTGCTGCTGCGGGGGCTCTCTCCTCTCTAACGTGCAACTACCAAGGAAGGTTGCCTGGGTGGGCAGTAGCTTCTTCCAGGCAGTGAGGAAACTGCTCCTGAGTTAGCAGTGGCTGAAGGCCATTCAGGACCATGGGTAGATGGCTGCATGTGGCCTGTAGTGTAGCCCTGATATTCACAGGACATTTTGTTTGTTTTATTTATTTTTAAAACAGCCCCAGCTTCAAGCTGGGGCTTAGAAGCTTAGCCCTTTCAATCTCAGGCAGGCTTTATAGTAACCTATATAACAGAGGCTGGCTTGGTCCTCAACTCTATTCCCCTTTGTATAGGTTAGCTGGAAAGGGCACAGAGGGGGCTGCTGAGGGACAGGGCAGAGATATGATCAGATTTGTCTGGCATGACTTGTTTCTCTGAAACACGTGTTGACCTTTTGTGATTATGGCATTGCCTTCTAGATATTCACAAATTCCCTGTTTAATGATCTGCTCCAGAACGATAATTTTACTTAAGACTTATGCTAAGTTTCATTTAACATACGTTTTCATGGACAGTAGCCCACTTCATGAGATGCAGTCCATGAAAAATTATATTAGTTTTTTAAAAATGTTAGTCTCTGAAGTCCCACAAGACTCTTTAATGTTTCTGAGCGACAGATCAACACAGCCACACTGAAAATTCCACTGTGTGTACCTTGATGGACTTTACTATATGGATAATTTGAAGATCATCAAGTTGTACCAAAAATGGAAACCAAACAAAACAACTGTGTATGTCCAAAGCAGTTGCGTATTATATCAATTTGGTTTGTAAATGACCAAAAAGCCAGGGACAGGGGAGCTTCAACTTAACTGGATCATTTGACATTCCATTTGTCTCTGTAATGTGATCTCACACTGAAAGGCACAGAGTCAAAGGGGGGGGGGCATGGGATGAACATCCAGAACATTTAAAGTATGAACAACTGTCAGTCACTCCCCCCACACAAGAATCAGCTGTTTTCAAGAGGGTCGGGAAGAACAATCACAACAGATCATGACACAGGACTTTATCGCATGCGCTTTTTAAACCGTTTTGGGAACAGGGACGGGACTCGATTTTGCCACACACACAAGCATCCACAAAGAGACCTCATTCCGGCTCCTGTCCCCAAACAGTCCGTTTTCAGTGCCGGCGGGCACCATTTTGGCCAGACGGAAGTCTTCCGAGCAGCACATTTAACGCTTCGCGGCACGGGACAGGGATGGGTGCCAGAACGGGGCCTCTTTGTAGACATGTGTGTGTGTGCGGTAAAATGCGTTCCCACGCACCCCTGCGAGTCCCGTCCCCGTCCCCAAAACAGTTTAAAAAGTGCATGCAATAAAGTCCACAGTCTGCTGCCACACTGATGAATTAATGCAGATTGACACCATTTTTACTGTCATGGTTACATGCTATGGAATCTTGGGATTTGTAGTTTGTTGTGGCACCAGAGCTCTCTGACAGAGAAGGGTAAATATCTCACAGAACTACAAATTCCTGAATTTCACAGTATGGAGCCATGGCAGGACTGCATTATTTCTACACTGTTAGGTGCAGCCCGTCCTTGAAGACTGAGCTATTGAAATATAAATTGATTTGCTAGGATTGATAGGATACAGTTATATGTCACAGGTTCATAAGTGATCTCTATGTTCAAGTGATAAACAAATAAGTGAAGCTGCTCAAACACCATTCTATTCATCTTTAATGCACTTTAGCCTCATTCCCACTAAAATTTAAAGAGAATTGCTGATATGGTTATATGTCTGTCATTCCCACTTAAGACCAGTTGAAACCATTTCCCATCCTACCGTGCTCAGTTTCAACTGCAATGAAGCAAGGCAAACGCAAATAATAATAATAATAATAATTTTTTATTTATATTTCCCACCTCTCCCTTCAGAACGAGGTGGGATTACATCAACAAAGCAATAAAATACAGGTATAAAAATATAATAATAAACACTAACGATATCAAAAATACAATAATTTTATAATAATTTATAATACAATAATAATTTCAACATCTAATCAGCCAAAGACAAATCAAGAGCGTTTTATCATAGAATCTATAAGAGGTTAGGTGGGTAGGTCCGCCAGAAGAGATCCATCTTAAGAGCCTTTTTGAAGGCATCTAAGGTGGTAATAAGACGGATCTCTTCCAGTAGGCTGTTCCATAATTTGGGGGCTGCAGCAGTAAATGATCTGAGAGAAGCTGTTAACCTGGACCTGTGGTGTTCTAATAAATTTTTCCCTGTTGTTCTGAGGGTGCAGGGCAGATTATGCAGGGAGCCCAAGCCATTTAGGGTTTTAAAGGTAATAACCAACACTTTGTACTGTGCCCGGAAGCTGACTGGCAGTCAGTGAAGTGATTTCAGTACTGGTATTATATGGTCCCACCTAGATGTTCCGGTGACCAATCTGGCTGCTATGTTTTGAACTAACTGAAGCTTCCAAACTTGATACAAAGGTAGCCCCATGTAAAGCGCATTGCAGAAATCTAATCGAGAGATTACCAGTGTGTGTACCACTGCTTCAAGGTCCTTTTTGTCCAGGTAGGGACGCAGTTGGCGTATTAACCGAAGTTGATGCCAAGCACTCCTGGCCATCGCATCTACTTGAGATGACAACTGCAGAGATCCAGGAGCACTCCCAAGCTGCGAACTTTGTCCTTTAGGGAAAGTGTGACCAGGACTGGCTGACAAAACTCTTTCCCTGGACTTGGGGTACCTCTGTTTTCTCTGGATTCAGCTTAAGTTTGTTATCCCTCATCCAGCCCATTACTGACCCAAGGCAGGCATCCAGAAGAGAGATGCCATCATTAGTCACTGCAGCAATTGGAGACATAGAGAAGTATATCTGGGTGTCATCAGTTGTAGTGAGCAGGCTGTGGAAACAGCCAATCACAGAGCTCCAGGAGTCCAGCCAATGAGAAGCCGGCTGGGCAGGGCTATAAAAGAGCCTTGACAGGGAGCGACAGTGGGTTTTATTTTGGCTGGAATTTTGAGGGAAGAGACACCTAGGAGGGAAGGTGTGCTCTTAGGGTTCCTTAGGGAACATTCGTAGGGTAGTTTATAGACCAGGGAAGGGTCTGAGAAGTCCAGTAGGGACTAGAGAGGCTTGAGGGAGTCTGAGAAAGAGAAGCTCAGTATAAGCCTGTAGGTTTTAAGGAAAATTTTGGCCTTAATACTGGAGATAGGATTGCCTGAGTGGCTGTAGTATTATTGTTGTAAGGAACTTCTGTAACTAAGGAAATAAGACCAACAAAGCTTTAATTATATTTTACAATTTATTTTATATTTTACAAATAAACTTTTTTTTAAAAAAATTATTAACTACAATATAGAAAAAACATCAAAAAAACATTGACAATTGACATATATACACATATGCAACATACACTCCCTATACAAACAAACAACTTATAAAAAAAAAAAAATAAGAAGAAAAACACCAAAAAAAGAAGAAGAAAAACCTCAAAAAGAGATTCTTGAATTTCCTTTCATATAATCTTCTGATGGCTTCCACAAAGTTACCTCTACTTATTTACTAAAGTTGAAACTAAAATAACACTCCTATAATAGAATAGAAAACATTGTATATATAGATATAGATATAGATATCTGTATGTTTGCTTAATAATTACCATAATATTTGTTATTATACAGTTTCTTTAAATTTTTAAAGACAATCCCAGTCTCTCTCTGTTTCTTCCCTATTATTATCCTTAAGCATAGCTGTCAGAATGTCCATTTCCATAGCTTCATTTAAACTATTTAACCATTCAAGCTCTGACGGGGTCTGTTTTTGCTTCCAATGTCTAGCATAGACTATTCTAGCAATAGTAATCATGTATAAGAAAATACGTCTATATTTCTTTTCATTTTCCCTTTCTATTATGATAGTCATATTCAGTAAAAATAATAGTGGATTTAACGGAATATCAATATTTAATATCTTAGCCATTAGCGTTTGAATTTTTTTCCAATATGAGATTGCCTCTGTGCATTTCCACCACATATGAAAAAAGGTCCCTCTCTGCTTATTACATTTCCAACACTCCCCTTTTCCAGAGTTATATATTTTGTTTAGCTTACTTGGGGATAGATACCATCAAAACATCATTTTGATATGGTTTTCCTTATAATTTTGGCAGAGTGTAAAGGAATTAGTATTCCTCCAACACTTTTCCCATAGATCCATTTCTATTGTATCTCCAACATCCTGGGCCCATATTACCATATAGTGTTTAACACTTTCGGATTCTAGGTCCCTTTGTTTTAATAGCTTATAATATTTTGAAATGTGTCCTTTATTTTTGTCAAAGAAAATATTGTCTAGTTCATTGTTCTACATTGCAAAACCAATTTGTTTCTTATCCAGTCTGAATCTTTCAAGTATTTGTCTGTTAAAAAAACCAATTTCTATTGGTTTCTTTTTCTAAGTCCTCAAAATCTTTAAACACAAGGGAGTTCCTATCTTGTGTAATCATATCTCCATATCTTAGCCAACTCTGGTCTAAGGCTTTATTTTTCTTATAGAAAGTTTCTTGAATTGAAACCCAGAGAGGTAATTGTCTATAAAATTGTTTTCTTATTTTGGTCCATACTTTAAATAAAGAATTTCTTATAAAGTGATGACAAAAATCATTATTAATCTTGTGTTTATCGTACCATAAAAACACATGGAATCCAAATCTCATTTTTGTACTTTCTAGTTCTAACAGTTTATCATTTTTTAACAATATCCATTCTTCTATCCATTGGAGGCATGCCGCATAATAATATAGTTTTATTAAATTGGGCAAGTTACAGCCGCCTTTACTTTTCTCTTCCGTTAGTAATTTCCATTTGATTCTAGCTTTTTTGTTTTGCCACAAGAAGTTAGATAATGACTTTTGCCATTTCGCAAAACAAGATTCTTTCAATAAAATCGGCAAGTTCTGAAATAAGTAAATGAATCTTGGCAAAATACTCATTTTTAAAATTGCAATTCTACCTAAGAAGGAAAAACGATATTTAGACCATTTTAACAGATCTTTTTTCACTTCTCTCCATAGTTTTTCATAATTATTGTCGTAAAGGTCTATATTCCTTTTTGTAAATAAAATCCCTAAATATTTGACCTTCTTAACCGTTTGAAATCCAGTGAGTTCTTTCAATTCTTGATCTTCCGATTCTGAGATATTTTTAGTCATAACTGATGTTTTTTCTACATTAATTTTAAAGCCTGAAATGGCTCCATATTTACAAATAAACTTTATTCATGTTTTGAATTACTGCTTGGCCTCTGTTGAGCTTTTGAAACACGCTACCAAGGATAACAGTGCCTCAGTAGAGATATGTGGTGGGCGAACAAGAGAGAGGGTTTGTTCGAGTTTGGTTTGCAACATCAGTGTACTGATAACACTGCACCCATGTCTCTGGATGATCTAGATGGGTCGAGATAATTGGATTCATTCAAGGTAGCCTGGAGCTGGAAGGCAACTGCCCTCTCAATCACTTTGTCCAAAAACAGTAATTAGGAGACTGGCCTGTAATTAGCTCTTATCAGGGAATCTAGGGAGGTTTTTTCCCATAATGGTCTAACCATTGCTTGTTTTAAATTCAATGGAACTATTCCCTCCCTGAGAGATGCATTAATTATGTGATGTAACAGTGTTTTCATTGCAACCCCTCCCTGGACGGACAGCCATGTTGGGCAAGGATAGAGAGGGCACGTTGTCCTCCTAACACTTCCAAGAATCTTGTCCACTTCATTGGGATTTACAAGTTCAAAATGATCCAGTCTAACATAGTCCACAGAGTCACTGGACACTTCTCATTCTGTTTCTGCTATGCATCCAGATCGACCCTTATCTGAGATATTTTATCCGCAAAAAAGTCATTAAAAGCCAGGGCATCAACAGAATCACCATCACTTCCAACCATAAAACCCTCTAGAGCTTCCAGGAACCTTTTGGGTTCCATCAGCTTTCAAGTGTGGACCATTTTAATAGGTCCTCCACCCCCAAGGTGGTTATAGGAAGTAACCTTCAGTCCTACTTTGACCAGGAAATGGTCCGTCCATGACAGAGCAGAGGTGTGAGTCACCTCTGCCCACGGATGTTCCTGATCTGTACTAAAGACTACATCGAGTGTATTACCTGCACAATGTGTCGGCCCTGAAACTAATTGGGACAGGCCCATGGCTGTCATGGAAGTCATGAACTCCTGAGCTACACTTTTCAGATCTAATGAGCTGGACTTGAAGGGGAGGTTGAGTTCCCCCAGGACAAGAAGCCTGGGAGACTCCAGCACCAGTTCTGAGACCAGCTGTGTCAGCTTGGCCAGGGAGTCTGTTAGGCAACGAGGTGGAAGGTAGACCAAAAGAATCCCCAGACTGTCCCTAGCCTTCAGTTTTTCCTGACAATAGTTTCTTGGGAGATCTTTTGAAAAGAACTATTCCAAAGCGTGTTATAGAAGTGGGAATGAGGGATCTGAATCTAATCATACTGGAGGGGAGGGACTAATGGCAGAGAGGGTTGGCAGAGGGGTGTTTACCATCCCGCCTCAGTTTTTCCCCTCAGTTTTCTCAGTTTTCAGGAATTAAAGACTCAGGATCAGGTTGTTGATACTGTTGCTTGGTTCACATTTTTGTGATATAAAGATTTGTCATGCATGTGCTGCATTATATGATCCTACATGTTTGTTTGTTTGTTGTTGTGCCATCAAGTCTTTTCCACCTTCTAGTGATTCTATCATGGAGTTTTCTGTGGCTGAGAGTATGTGACCTGCCTAAGGTCATCCAGTGAGTATCCATGACTGAGAGGGGAATCAAACCCTACTTTCTAGACTTGTAGTCTTAACACTCAAATCATTATAACATGTTGACTCTCATTTACCCATTTGTTTGTTTATTACTGTTATTGTTGTTATTATTGTTGTGTGTCTTCAAGTCATTTATGACTTGATAGAATCATAGAATCATAGAGTTGGAAGAGACTACAAGGGCCATTCAGTCCAACCCCCTGGCATGCAGGAACTCTCAATCAAAGCATACCGGACAGATGGCCATCCAAGGAGAGAGACTTCACCACTCTCCGAGGGAGTGTGTTCCACTGTTGAACAGCTCTTACTGTCAGGAAGTTCCTCCTAATGTTGAGGTGGAATCTCTTTTCCTGTAGCTTGCACCCATTGTTCCACGTTCTAGTCTCTGGAGCAGCAGAAAACAAGCTTAATCTCTCCTCAGTATAACATCCCTTCAAGTATTTAAACCGGGCTGTCATATCACCTCTTAACCTTCTCTTTTCCAGGCTAAACTTCCCCAGCTCTCTAAGGCATTCCTCATAGGGCTTGGTTTCAAGACCCTTCACCATTTTAGTCACTCTCCTTTGGACACGCTCTAGTTTCTCAATGTCCTTTTTGAATTGTGGTGCCCAGAACTGGACACAGTATTCCAGATGGGGCCTGACCAAAGCAGAAAAAAGCGGCACTATTACTTCCCTTGATCTAGACACTATACTTCTATTGATGCAGCCTAAAATCGCATTGGCCTTTTTAGCTGCTGCATCGCACTGTTTACTCATGTTCAATTTATGGTCTACTTGGACTCCCAGATCCCTTTCACACAGAGTTTCATTCAGCCAGGTTTCCCCCATCCTATATCTGTGCATTTCATTTTTCTGCCTTAAGTGCAGTACCTTACATTTCTCCGTATCGAATTTCATTTTGTTAGCTTTGGCCCAGCTTTCTAGTCTATTCAGGTGATTCTGAATTTTGATCCTGTCCTCCGGGGTATTAGCTACTCCTCCTAATTTGGTGTCATCTGCAAATTTGACAAGTATGCCCCCAATTCTTTCTTCCAAGTCATTGATAAAGATGTTGAATAGCACTGGGCCCAGAACAGAATCCTGTGGGACCCCACTGGTCACTTCTTTCCAGGTTGAAAAGGAGCCATTGCTGAGCACCCTTTGGGTTCAACCTGTCAACCAATTACAAATCAATTTAACAGTTACCTTGTCTAGCCCACATTTTACAAGCTTGTTTTCAAGAATGTCATGGGGAACCTTGACAAAGGCCTTACTAAAATCAAGATATACTATATGTATAGCATTCCCTTCATCTACCAAGCTGGTAATTTTATCAAAATTTAGGTTATCTTGGGGCTTTCTTGGCAAGTTTCTTCAGAGGGGGTTTGCCATTGCCATTCTCCGAGGCTGAGGGATTATGACTTGCCCAAGGTCAGTCAGTGGTTTTCCATGGCCAGTGGGGATTCAAACCCTGGTCTCTAGAATCATAGTCCAATGCTCAAACCACTACACCATGCTGGCTTTCTAGGGGCCAAACTGAAGCTCTGGAATTTACATAACATGGTGACTTAGCAGATTCGTAGTAGATGTAGCCAGTTTCCTGTTGATTCAGTGGGTCTCTTCCAGGTAGGATTGACAGTTTGGGTGTAGACCTGTATAGACGCTTTCTACAATCAAGTGCCCTGCAGATGTTTTGGATGACTCTGATGGAAATAATGGAGCATAAGAGAGTCATTGCTCTGGGGCCTCTGGCCATTCTTTCCATGAGAAAACAGGAGCTATAGTGAACTATGCTGTAGTCTAGAAAATGAGAGAGCACCAGGTTAGTGCTCTCCTTGGAACCCTGAGTGCTCTTTATAACCTAGCTTCTGTTTGTTTCTATCGTCTTATTTTGATTCCCAGTTGGCAAGAGGGTCAGGCAAGGCTTCATTCTATCACTTTACTTTTTCAACTTGTATGCAGAAGGAGGAGTAAATATAGGAGGAAGGAACATCAACAATCTAAGATATGTGGATGATACCACACTACTGTTGGAAAACTCCACATACTTAGAACAATTACTAAGGAAGGTCAAGAAGAAAGTGCAAAGGCAGGCTTAATGCTGTACATAAAAAACCCAAAAACAATGGCAGTGGAGGGTATACATAAATTGAATGAGGAAATGGAAATAGTTAAAGATTTCCCGTACTTTGGATCATACCTTTATCAGAATGGAAACTGCAATCAAGAAATCAGAAGACAACCAGGAATGGGAAGGGCAGCTATGAAAGAACTAGAGAAGATCCTAAAGTGTAACAATAGACAACTGAGCACTAAAGTCAGAATTGTCCAAGCCATAGTACTCTCCATCATCAAGGACAGAGAAAGACAATCTATTCATTTGAGATGTTGTACTGGAGAAGAGTGCTGAGGATACCATGTACAGCCAAGAAGACAAAGAAATGAGCCTGAACTCTCCCTGGAAGCCAAGATGACTAAATTGAGACTATCATACTTTGACCACTTCATGAGAAGACAGGTCTCCCTAATAAAGACAACAACACTAGGAAATATGGAGGATAATAGAAAGAGAGGAAGACCACACACCAGATGGCTACACTCAATCAGAGAGATCGTGGGCCTGAACCTGCAGGATCTGAACAGAACGGTAGAGGATAGGGAGTCTTGGAGATGTCTCATTCACAGGGTTGGCATGAGTCGAGGTTAACTTGAAGGCAGCAACTAGTCTTGAGCAGTTTTGCTCATAAATCTATTTAGTCCCCATTCTGCATTGATCTGCATTAAAAATGCACTTGCCTCTCCCCATTTTACTCTCTGTGGTACAAAAATTCTCAAGTGTATGTTCTTAAAGTTTATATCAGGCACATAGGAGTGAGGCTGCCGGAGGGAGAGTAGATTGTCCGCATACAACTGGTTATGTAAGCCTAGTGACCATGTAGGATATTAGCCATTATTTTAAAAACATTTTTGCTGCTAAATATTTTGCATGCATTTTGTTGTAAGACAGACATTTATGTACATATGTAAATCTATGCATATGCATGTGGATACTTTTTTTAAAACAACAAAAACAACCACTGTATTCCAAATTCAGAGAAATGTGGAAATGAAACTTAGGGCCAGAACAGAGCAGCATAAAAAGCAAGCTCCCAGCCAGTTTGGGAACATGGCGTACAGACAATGCACACCCCAAGATGCCTGAAAGCCGGCTTCAAGCCGTCCGGCCTTTTACACAGGGCCCAGCTTCTAAGCACTCTGGCAGCATGACATTTATATGCCGCATAGTGCCTTAAAGCTAGCTTCCCACCATGGCGGCAGTTGTAACCTTTCCTGCCTATCTATCCCCATCCATCCCTATCTTTTTTCTCCTTGAACCTATGCTCAAATGTAGGCTGCAATTGCCCTGTATGTTGCTTGTCCATATTCCACTACTTCTGGTAGCTTGCCATGTGTCCCTGAAAGAATCCACACTTTACCCATTTGAACCATCTGAAAATGATAAATTAATCAGCTTTCTGTCTCCTAGATTGTGGGATGAGGGTTAAACTCAGCATGCATATAAATTCGTCCTCTAACGTTATTAAACAAGATTTAAAGTCTTCAAATGACAATTCAGAGAGAATAGCTCTTCAAATGATTCATACATTTCTCTTTCAAGTCCATGTAAGCTATTCCTTTTGCTTTCCCTTGTTTTCAACATCAAACTGCCTGAGGGGACTAGACAGCACTGTGATCCACAGCTATTACAGCATCTTAGGGAGAGGAGGGGGGGTGAATATAAGTGAAGAATACTTTTGTATGAAATGACTTCGAACTCATGCACACAAGGACTATGTTCAGTCTGCATTTTTAAATGAAGCAGTTCATTTCACATTTACCAGAATAAGGGGCGAAACAGACCGCCCCGACAAAGCTGGATTGGGGCCATGGCAGCCATATACCATGGTCCCAATCTGCATTTTTGTCAGCCGAAAATAAAGCTACTTCGGGTCACTTTGGAGGAATGCTGTTTAAATGATGCATGTGTCCTAAGAGGCCGGAAGCTGCACCAAAGCCACGCTCCAGTCCTAAGGACTGAAGCGCAGCTTTGGCATAGTTTCTGGCCTCTTAAGATGTGTGTGTCATTTAAACAGCAGACTTCCAAAGTGACTTGAAGCAGCTTTATTTTGGCCTGTCTGTTCGGGCCCTCAGTTGGATCATCCATTGAAACTGGATGGTGGTAAATTCTGGGCAGATAAAAGGAAGTACATCTTTCAGATAATACATATAAACTGTGGGATTCACTGATATAGTGATGGTTTTAATGGGGGATTAGATAAATTCATGGAGCATGGGATCGCCAATATCTGCTAGTCAAAACGGCTATAGTATCTACAGTGCCAGTGCCAGTGCCAGTATGATTTTGTATAACTGTTACTGAGGAATATGAGATGGAAGGTGTAGTTGAATCACTGTCTTGCTGCCAGGCATCCTATAGGCAACTGATTGGCCACTGTCTGAACAGAATGCTGGACTGGATGGGCCTTCACTGTCCACATTACTGTACTACACTCTTACAGTGCTGCTATTCCACCTTTGTTGCCCTGTCTGCCTCCTGTTGCATTCTGAGGTTTGTAGTCCAGTGAAGCCTAAGAGCTCTCAGGCTGAGAATTCTAAATGCCCCTCCCTAAACTGCAAATCACAGAATGCAACAGGAGGCAGCCAGAGTAGTTAAAGTGGAATAGCAACACTGTAAGAGTGTGGTGCAGTAATCTAGATAGTTCTAGGGCCAGTATGCATGGGCTAAAAGGCCATGTTCTCCCGACCTGGCATCATCCTGTCTGATCAGTGCAGGCCATTAGCTCTAGGCCGGGATCAGCACATGTGGACACTAATCTGGCAGTCTTGGACTGATCCCAGGCCAAAGGGACCTTAATCTGGTCCGGAAAAGCTGTCTGTTGGCCGTTGAGTTTCCACGAAACTCCACAGCAACAGCTAGCAGATCTGACGGTTCCGCACCTCCCATATCTACCACTGCCATGGTGTCTTCTCTGAAGGCCCTCACTGCAGCCTCTGATGTTTGAATGGGGTCCCTGGACATGTGGGGTATCCAGGTAGCCCATTTCCACTCTTAAGGGCCATAAGAAGATCCTTCAGAGAAGATCCGATGGTGGTGACAGTTAAAGGGTGTGCAGCAGCAGCAGCAGCTCCATAGTGCAGTGGGGTGAACATGTAACCACCAGCCTGGGGACTGATCCAAGTCTGACCCAGGGACAGGATACTAGATTTCCAAGCCTAGCCAGCCAAAGTAGGAAGATTCTTCAGTTTCTTGACAACAGGGGTAAACAAAGTGGTGCTTTTCAAGTTCCACACATCATGTGGGTTGTAATCCAATATATAGAGGGATCAGTTTTCCCACCTCTGCCCTATAGTGTCAGAGATGGAGAATAGTGTTTTTTCTGGACATTATTATACTACAACTTGTGTCAGGCATAGCAATCACAATGAGTGATGAAAGATTGATGGGAGTTGCAGACTACCAACACCTGGAGAGCCTCTCATTCTCCATCCCTAGTGTAAGTGCTCTACTACTACTGATAAGAAAATCTCAATACTACTGATAATAAAATCACCAGGATGTCTGTTACAGGAGTGGAAGTCTTTCGTGTGAATTCATGGGTTGTGAAACAGAAAAAATTACCAAGAGACGTTGTAATTTATTTTGTTCAAACACAAATGATAGAATTGATCTTACAGAGACATTTTAATAATAATAATAAATTTTATTTCTAGCCCGCCCCTCTGAACAAGCAATTGGGGCGGGTTACAGAAAAAAGTTAAAACAGTGTCAGTTAAAATATCCTGTCCCTTCCCTCACCACCCCCCTTATTTTGAAGCCAGATTAATTGTAGATGAAGTGGAATTACAGCAATTGAAAGATGTACCTGGAAATATATTGAGAAAATGGAAGGAATATGCTTTTCTGACAAGAAAGTTAAGAGAAATCAGCATTCGTTATAGATGGGAGAACCCACAAGGGATCTCATTCAGATACAGGCAAAAAAGAGTAAAAATAACATCGATCCAAGAAGCAAAAGAATTTTGGGAAGATCGTTTGAAGGACTTAGAACAAGAAGAGATAGAACAGCAAAATCAAAAACAAAGAAATCAAGTGTTACAGAAAAATGAAGATGACAAAGAAAGAATGATAGAAAATCTATCAGAGGTAAATGGAGATGAGTCAATCAAAAGTCTACAAGTTCAATAAAATTAATATCTTGGAATGTAAAAGGGTTTAATAGCCCCTCAAAAGAAAACAATAAATAATTCTTTAAGGAAATTAAAATTTGATATAATCTGTCTTCAGGAGACTCACATTAAAAATTCTTAGGAAAAATATTTGAAATGTAGAAAATTAGAAAAAGAATTTATTGCGGCTGGGGAAAAAAAGAAAAAAAGGAGTGATGATATATGTAAATGAGAAAATTAAGGCAAAAGAGTTATTTAAAGATCCAAAAGGGCATTTTATAGGGGTGGAATTGGAATTACAAATAGGTAAAACCTTAGCAGTAGGAATATACTCTCCAAATGAAAACAAATATAATTTTTTTTCAAAATTTGAAAAAAGAAATGTTTCAAATGGACCATACTAATATTATTATGCTAGGGGACTGGAATGGGGTGGTGGATCCATTACAGGATAGGAAAGCCAAGAAACCAATAAAGAGAAGACAAGGCAAACACCCTAAATCGTTTTTTGAAAAGAAGGATATTTTATCTTTAATGGATATATGGAGAGAAAGAAATGGGAGTGCAAAAGATTATACATATTATTCAGAACGTCATCAATCTTGGTCCCAAATAAATATGTTCCTTAGCTCATCATCATTATCCCCCAAAATTGGAAGAATGGTTATTTTTTCCTAAGATCACATCAGATCACAACCCAATAACAATGGAAATTAAAACTGGATTAAAATAATTTAATTGGAAGCTAAACAAAAAATTATTAAAGGATGATAGGATTTTGAAGCAAGCTCAAAATAATTTGGATTGGTTTTTTAAAGAAAATTTAAACAATGAAGTAGATGTAAGTGTAGTTTGGGATACCCCTAAAGCTGTGATGTGGGGATTTTTTATGCAAAAAAGCTCAGAGAAAAGGAAGAATATAAATCTAAGAAGATATTACAAGAAATAAAAACTAAAGAATCATAGAATCATTGAGTTGGACGAGACCACAAGGGCCATCTAGTCCAACCCCCTGCCATGCAGGACCTCCAAATCAAAGCATCCCTGACAGATGGCCATCCAGCCTCTGCTTAAAGACCTCCAAGGAAGGACGCTCCGAGGGAGTGTGTTCCACTGTCGAACAGCCCTTACTGTCAGGAAGTTCCTCCTAATGTTGAGGTGGAATCTCTTTTCCTGCAGTTTATATCCATTGTTCCGCGTCCTAGTCTCTGCAGCAGCAGAAAACAAGCTTGCTCCCTCCTCAATATGACATCCCTTCAAATATTTAAACAGGGCTATCATATCACCTCTTAACCTTCTCTTCTCCAGGCTGAACATCCCCAGTTCCCTAAGGCGTTCTTCATAGGGCATGGTTTCCAGACCCTTCAAAGAAGTCCAACTCAAAAGGGATGCAAATGACAAAGATAAAGATTTAATGTTAGAAATCCAAAATCTTCAAAAGCAACTGACTTTGTTTATGGCAGAGGAGATGGAAAGGAATATAAGATTTGCAAAACAAAATTATTTTGAGTTGGGAAATAAACCAGGAAAATGGCTAGCACGGAAATTAAAGAAAAATAAGGAAAGAAATACAATTTTGAAAATAAAAGATGGTGATAAAGTATATACAGAACAAAATCAAATAAAAAGGGTCTTTTACAATTATTATAAAGAATTATTCTCAAAAAATAATGTAAATAGAGAGGAAATGGAAAAATTTCTAGATAAAGGTATACAAAAAATAGATGAGGATCAAAGTGAAGAATTAAATAAAAAGATCTTGACAGAGGAAATAATAGAAGCAATTAAAAGTATGAAGATAGGTAAGACCCCAGTTCTGGATGGCATCTTGGCACTATATTATAAAAAAAACTCCTACAGATATTAAAACCTTTACAAATGACGATGAATAATGTTTTAGAAGGTAAAATACCCGACTCATGGACATCATCATTTATAACCCTTATCCCTAAAGAAGAAAAAGATTTAGTAAACCCCCAAAATTACAGACCAATCTCCCTGCTGAATGCAGATTACAGTGGTCCCCCGGGTTACGAAAGTAATCCGTTCCGGATTACCTTTCGTAACCCGGAAATCTTCGTTTCTCGGGGGACCGCTTTAGTGGATGGACCGCGCGGCAAATTTAAAGGGGCCGCACGGTTTTTCTTCTTCGGATCCCGGGGTTTTCTTCGGATCCCGGGGGCTTTTTTGTGGCCCCGGCAGTTTTGGGTCCCGGGGATTTCGTTCCCCGGGGGCTTCGTAACCCGGGGGACCACTGTATAAACTTTTTGCAACCATATTAACAACAAGACTTTAAAAAATACTAATGAAGTGGATTGATCATGATCAGTGTGGTTTCTTGCCCAAAAAAAAAAACCAAATGAAAGAAAATATAAAACATATAATTTATATAATTGAATTCTATGAAAAAAACCAGACAAGCAAGCAGTCTTAATTTTTCTAGATGCCGAAAAGGTATTCAATAATCTAAATTGGAAGTTTTTGACTGAAATATTAAAGAAAATGAATATTGGGGAAAAATTTATGAAATGGACTGAAACAATTTATTGTAAGCAGGAAGCAAATATTAGTTAATGGAGGGAAAACAAACACTATTCAAATTGAGAAGGGAACTAGGCAAGGATGCCCACTGTCTCCCTTATTATTTATAACTGCCCTGGAAATATTAAATAATAAAATTAGGAAAGATAGGGGAATCACAGTAATAAAGATTAAAAACTATGAATATAAAATTAGAGCCTATGTGGACGATTTAGTAATAACATTAACAAACTCTTTAGAAGATATTATAACCTTGATAATCACAATTAAAAAATATGGGAAGTATGCAGGTTTAAAAATAAACAAAAATAAGACAACTGTTTTGCAATTAAATCTAACAAAGAAAGACAGGCAACAACTAATCGAGCGTTCAGGTTTTGAATTAAGAGAGAAAAATAAATATTTAGGCGTTCATATAACAAAGAAAAATTCAGTCATTCAAGAACAATTATGAACGTATGTGAAAAGAAGTAAAGAAGGATCTGCAAAATTGGAACAACCTAGGACTCTCATGGATGGAAAGAATCTCAGCAATCAAAATGTGTATAACCCCCAAATTACTATTCCTCTTTCAAACATTGCTGGTAATTACCAACAATAAACCATTAAAAATGTGAAAAAGACATCACAATATTTATTTGGAATGGAAAGAAGCCAAGAATTAGAAAGAAAATATTGCAGGATAAAAAAGAACAAGGAGGCTTAGGTGTACCAAAATATAAATTATATTACTATGCGTGTTGCCTTGACTGGGTAAAGGATTGGTTACAGATTAAAAATGAGAAATTATTGCAATTGGAAGGTTTTGACAATGTGTTTGTACGGCATGCGTATTTAATATATGATAAGGGTAAAATGAACAAAGGCTTTAACAATCATTTTGTAAGAAAACCCCTTTTAAAAGTGTGGCTTAAATATAAACCCTATTTTGTACAAAAAAATATCAAAATGGGCATCAATAAATGAAGCCTTCTTTAGAAGAGAAAAAAATGAAAAGAACTGATTTGGTATTGTATAGTGACGTGTTGAAAATAGTAAAAGGAGAAATTAAATTAAATCAATGGAAGAATTATTAGCAGAAGGCTTTAATTGTAATTGGTTTTTATATTTACAAATTCTTGAATGATTTAAAGTGGATATGAAATCATCACAGATAGAAATGGAGGAAACAGAATTTAGTAAAGTATTGATTTATGATTCAGACCACACAATCTCCAAATTCTGTAAAATCCTTTTAGGCTTAGAAATAGAAGATGAGATAATAAAACAATTTATGATAAACTGGGCACAAGATGTGGGAAAACCAATCCTATTAGAAGACTGGGAAAAGAATTGGAAAAAGAGATTAAAGAATACTCAGTGCGCAGATATCAAAGAAAGCTGCTATAAAATACAATATAGGTGGTATTTGATCCCTTAAAATTGAGTAAAATTTATCAAAATTATTACAAAATGTTTTGTTGGAACTGTAATGAAAAATTGGGAACCTTTCTGCACATATGGGACTGTAAGAGAACAAAAACCTTTTAAAATCAGATTGATGAAAAGATTGAAGAAATATTAGATATCAAACTAAAATTTGAACCACAGGTTTTTCTTTTGGGAATGATAGGAGAGGATAATCTGGAAAAGACATATGGTAAAATATTCTTTTATATTTTAACAGAAGCCAGAATGGCACTCGCAAAAAATGGAAAAACAGGGAAGCACCAAGTATTGCTGAATGGTTCAAAAAATTGTACAATATGATGTCAACAGATAAGCTAACAAATTTATTAAGAGAGGGAGAGAAAAATATAAGCGAGGAGGAATGGTCAAAAGTAACAAATTATTTAGAGAATATAAAAGACACTAAAGGAAGAATAAATGCATGATTATAATGCTACAAAAAGGGGAAATGAAATTTATGGGTGCGAATATATATATTTCTTTATATATATGGTGGTATAATGCAGATATGTGATACAATGAAATTATATTAAAAATCACAGGTGGAAAAGTAGAAAGGTGTTAGACAACTGTGTTATATGAGATTTGTGCATAGATATATCTCATATATAGATTAAGAATATCTATAAAAATGAGGTAATTATGCGAGAATACAAGACTGAGAAATAAGATAGACGTAAATTTATATAAAAGGTTTGTGATGATAAGATAAGAAAGAAGGACTTGTTATTCATAACAAAGAGGATATAAAAAGAAAGTCACAGATATTTAGAATAAGGGACAGGAAGTATTTTTAGTGTTTTATATATTAGGATTTTTTCTAGATAAGTGAGATTGTTTGTTTAGAAAACGTATGTATATGTATATATAGTTGTATAGGTATACATATACATAGGGTTTTTTGTTTTTGTTTTTCTGGTATAGATGTATGTATTCTGTAAAGATGCACGTATGTATTTTTGTTACAGAAACGTGTATGTATTTTTGCTCTTTTTTGCTTTTGCTTTTGTTTTTAAATAATAAAACATTTTTTAAAAAAGAAACACCATTAAAAGATACTTTAAAACATAATAAAACAAAAACACTGCATACTCCAAAAAAGAGGGTTTTTTTCATGCCAAAGACACTAAAAACCAAAAGTTTCCTTAAATAAAAAGGTCTTAAAACAACAGATAGAGGGGGTAACTGGACCTCCCGAGGAATATGCCCAAGAAAGACAGCACACTTCCCATTCATCTTGTCAGGCTGGCACACACATGATAAATAAGATGTGAA
The DNA here is from genome assembly GCA_034509955.1 of Urosaurus nigricauda. Classification (NCBI taxonomy): domain Eukaryota; kingdom Metazoa; phylum Chordata; class Lepidosauria; order Squamata; family Phrynosomatidae; genus Urosaurus; species Urosaurus nigricauda. The sequence goes on from JAOEGL010000014.1 coordinate 659,676, forward strand.
ACAGATACAAAACCTGTGTCTATGTAATACATTAATACGCTATTTACCAAAGAGTAAAATGAATTAGTAACAATGGGCACAATATCAAGAAAAATGCACTGGAAAAATTGTTTGGATCAGGATTGTGTTTTGTGAGAAGGGCTATTTGATATATTACACTTCCTCAAATCCTGGCAACAAATATGCATTCTTATTATGTGAATCAAGCACATTAATTCTTGTGTCTTTTCTCACACTGTGTCTCAACCTTCATATCATTTTTACAGTTACCACTGATCTGAGAACACCAGTATAGAGTAGTATTTATAAAGTGTTGGACTTGGTACAGACCCAAGTTCACAACTCTGCATCATCGTGGAATTTACTATGTGTCCTTGAGCCACCACTACCACTCAGCAAACCTACCTTTCAGGGTTGTTGTGGGGCTAATAAGGAGAGGGAAGCCATGTGAATTGGGCGTTTATATTGCTTCTGATATTCCCATCAGATCACTAATTGTTTTTCCATCAGTTTGTCACAGATGGTAAAAAGCTACAGACCTACAAAATAGAACAAACCACAGAGGATAATAAGGACAAATGGCAGTAAATGGAGTGGAAAAGCAGAGATAGAGAATAAATATTTTATTGTAACTGGAAAACAGTCTACTTTAACTATCTTTCATCTGTTTGATTTTTTTTGTTGTTGTTGAAAAAATAAGCTAAGTAACTCATCTATGCTAAGATGTCTGTTCTCCTGTCCAAAAGTTGTTTGGTAATACCTGTGAAGTTGGTGATATCTGTCCTTTTTACATTTCTCTTGGTGATATCTGTACTTTTTACATTTCTCTTTCATAATAATGACTCCCTCCCATCCCCAGACATATGTATAAAATATCTGACAACTGAAAACTTTGGAAGATACTGCTTGGTATAAGAAAAAATATTTCAAAAACAAGTACCCATCCAATGTAGCAGATGTGCTTTCACTCCTTAACACCATCTTTGTACTTCTCTCCTTGATCTAAATCCTTCCTTCATTCTCACTCTAGTAGCTTTTGTTTTGGTCTCTGATAGAGTTTACATTGTAGAGGTAAATGGCATTCCTGTCTTATGCACATTTAACTTAGTAGAGTGTATGAGAAAGTAATTTTAGATGCTCATACCATACTCCAAAGACAAATAAATGTGGAGTTAGTCCATCAAAAAAAGAGGTAATCTTTTCCTTGTCATTGACTGGATCCATTTCCAAAACATCTGAAGATTCACATCAGGCATCTACCTTAATATCCTCCTGTCTTTTCCCAGCTCCTTCTTTCTTTGGAATAGCATCATGAGGTAGCTGCCATGAGGATCAGGGTCCTGTAGTGATGAATTGCACAGTTCTGCTCCTCCTGGGGGACCTCCACAGCTGCTTCTTTGGCTCCCGTGTTGTGCTCCTAACTTGTCCAGCTGAACCTCTCACCTTCCCAGCTTCCTTCACCTTCATCTCCCTGTTCTTGCCCTCCTATTCATTCTCTCATCACAGCTTGTGCCTGAGCAATCTACCCCTTGCTTACTCCATTGCTCACACTGCTCACTTTCCCCTCATGCCTTGCACTCTGGTGGGGCACCCCATCTTGCTTGCTCTTTGCACTCTGCCCCTTGCACTGCCCATACAGCTCATTCTGTCACCTCTCCTACTTACCCCTCACCTCCACTCATGCCCTTGCAGTATGCACCTCCCTTGCTAGCTGCATTCCACCTTGCGCCACATGCTTTCTGCTGCTCACAGCATTCCTTCTCCCATCTCTTCTACTGCCACATTCATCTCCCCTCACACCTTCACAGTACATCCCTACCTTGCTTCTTGCACATCACTACTCACAACTCTCACTCTCCCATCTCTCCTACTCCCTCCTTCACCTCACTTTGCACCCTCACAATGCTCCCCTCTCTTGCTAGTTGCACCCTGTCACTTGTACCATGTGCTCTCCAATGGTTACATTGCTGCCTCACTCATCTTTCCTACTCCCTCTCTCACTTCACCCTGCACCTTCAGAGTGTGCCAACCCTTGCTTCCTGCACACTGCCGCTTGCATGGCGCATAATTGTTTCCCTCAAGCCCAAACTTTCCAGGTGAACTTGTTTCTTGCAGAACAATGTCATGGATAAGTATCTCCACATTTGGTCCCATGTCTCAGCTTTTACAAAGGTTAGATAATTAATTTTTTTTTATCAAACCTTGGAATCCAGGCCAGGTAATGGCCCAAACATGCACTGGAGCATGCTATAATACTACTTATATACCCTAGTAAGTGACCATCGAAAAGCAATATGTGGCTATCCTGTACCTAGGTGCCAATGTGCATTGTGCTACACATCTGTAGTAGTAATGAAACTGTAGGAGTAATGAAAGTGGTCCTCACACTGTTTTAGGAGAATGTAAAACATTTCTGTGACAATAATTTACACATTCACAATGATATAAATTCTATAAATGTTATCATTTGTATTTCATAGAATCATAGGGCCAATCTAGATTGACTCAAAGAGCCGCGATAAGGGCTCTTTGTGCTGCCTTTAGGGTTAGGGAGGGTGTCGATTTTACACCCTCCCTAGGCCTAAAGAGTATGGGCACCACCATTTTTAAATGGCGGCGTCCATATGGACGCGTTGTGAAAGTGTCATCACGTGTGCAGCTTTTAGATGTGCTGCGTACATGATGACGCTTTTGCGCTGCGGGAGGGCGCCAATCGCGCCCTTCCTGCGGTGCAAAAAGGAGCTCCGAACGGAGCTCCTTTTTGGAGGCGGGTCTTTGCCACGGCTTTTAGATGGCCGCAGCCTTTGCCACGGGTCTTTGCCACGGCTTTTAGATGGCCCAGGGAGAAAGGGGTGGCGGTGGCGGCCCCTTCCTACCTTCATTCCTGCCTCTGCAAGCAGGGCGCAGCGGGTGCCCAGGGTGCCTGCTGCACCCTGTTTGGAGGCTGCGGGGAACCAGCAGTTTGCCACTTCCCCAGGGTCCCCAGAAGCGGCGAGATGGGGCCGCAGAGGCTGCTGGTGCGGCAGCCTCGGCGTCATCTCGCCGCTTAAAGGGGCGGTCTAGATCGCCCCATTGAGTTGGAAGAGACCACAAGGGCTATCCAATCCAATCCCCTGCCATTCAGGAAATTACAATCAAAGCATCCCTGACAGATGGCCATCCAGCCTCTGTTTAAATACCTCCAGGGAAGGAGACTCCATCACTCCCCGAGGGAGTGTGTTCCACTGTTGAACTGCTCTTACTGTCAAGAAGTTCCTCCTAATGTTGAGGTGGAATCTCTTTTCCTGTAGCTTACATCCATTGTTCTGCGTTTTAGTCTCTGGACCAGTAGGAAACAAGCTTGCTCCATCCTCAATGTGACCCCCCTTCAAATACTTAAACAGGGCTATCATATCACCTCTTATCCATCTCCTCTCCAGGCTAAACATCCCAAGCTCCCTTAGTCTTTCCTCATAGGGCATGGTTTCAAGACCCTTCACTATTTTAGTCGTCCTCCTTTAGACACACTCCAATTTGTCAACATCCTTTTTGAATTGTGGTGCCCAGAACTGGACACAGTATTCCAGGTGGGGCCTGACCAAAGCAGAATAGAGTGGCACTGTTATTTCCCTTGATCTAGACACTATACTTCTATTGATGCAGCCTAAAATTGCATTGGCCTTTTTAGCTGCCGTATCGCACTGTTGACTCATGTTCAGCTTATGGTCTACTTGGACTCCTAGATCCTTTTCACACATAGTCTTGTTAAGCCAAGTGTCCTCCCATCCTATATCTGTGCATTTCATTTTTCCGCCCTAAGTGCAGTACCTTACATTTCTCCATGTTGAAATTCATTTTGTTAGCTTTGGCCCAGCTTTCTAATCTTGAACCCAATTTCAGTGATGTATAACTAGGTCCATTTCTCTGCCATCAAGAATGTAATTGTAAACTGAACTGTCTGGTGAAGTTTTCCCATCTTGGTAGTGTGCAATAATTGAATCAAGCATTACTTAACTGTGTGTGTGTATGTGTATGCATATGTGTAAATACACACACACACGCACATATTTCTTGACCACCACTTTGGTGTCCTTGAAAATTATACTGCATGTAAGCAACAACTACTATCTAGTTATAGGAACATTTTAAAAATCCCTCTATGTGTACAATTTATTTTCCTACCTTCATCAGGCCCATTGACTTTCTCTTTCAAAATTAATTTCAGAGTTGCACCCTCTAAAGACTGGCAGTCTGGTTTTCTAAGTAATCCTTTAGCTATAACACCATGTTAGGCTTCTGGGCTTCCCCAGTCTCTTTTTCCTTAGTTCAATCCCTCTTATTCTTTCACATGCTCCCCTTTCCAAATGAATCACACAGTCTTCTTTCTTGGCATGAAATCTGTGGGTGTCTGCACAGAGTACAAGCTCAGATCAGCCAACAGACTCCTGTTGTCAGTTCCAATTTGGAGAAAGCAGGGTTTTGCTTGTTTGTTTGTTTTAGCTTGGTTACTTCAGACACAAACATCAGGAAGACAGAGCAGGAGCCAACCTACTACATACTTGCTATGTTGTGTTTAAAGTTGTCAAAGCCTATTTTATTATTAACACAGCATCTGTGTTTTGTTTAACTTCTGGTTGCTGAGAGTGATCATAAAACTAGCTGCACTACTGATACATTGCCAGATAACCTTGGGATATGGTCAAAGCTAATAATTGCCTCCTTTTAACATAAAGGCCTTTTTTCCTCTCCAGACTAGTGGCTATGGTTTTCAATGTTTATAGGGAATTTAAACTTTAGGTTGGAAGGGAATTATTTTTGAATGCAGTCAGTAATTTGATAATTAGCTCTTAAAATTACAGGCTGGTATAAGTCTGAGCATCACTAAAGATCAGAAGCACTGGAGTATCTGTCTTGCATTTTTGAATTCTCTGAGTCTCCTTCCTTCCTTTTTGCCTCTGTAAAAAAAAGGGGGGGGCAACAAAATAGTCTGTTTTTGATTAATGAAAGGGAAATTTCCTTTGTTCAGTAATATATTTTCAGTTCTAATATAGCTACTAACAAATATAACAAAATAGTCTGTTTTTGATTAATGAAAGGGAAATTTCCTTTGTTCAGTAATATATTTTTCAGTTCTAATATAGCTACTAATTGAGCCATAATTCTTGGTAGATCATTTAGTGACCATGAACAGCATTATTCATAGCATTGTTTGGCAACAGCATTATGGCTACATATAATATAGACAGAATACTATTGTCTGGACATTTAGGGCTCATTCCCACTTACATTTAAACCAGTTTGTGATTTGTTTTCACTCTGGGTCGGTGAATCGATTCTAGTTGAGGTGTCGTTCCTGCTATAATAAGCTGATCTTTTCATTATTCAGGTGAATTTGCTACTTTTTTGACATGATTGTCATCCCCACTAGGTTGTGCCACTTCAAAATGCATGTCAGTTATCTACGCATTATTGGTGATGCAAGCGGCAACACATTCAAGAAAACATGTAGGGGGAGGAGGGGATGATGGAAGCCATACTTCTTAGTCCTGTTCCAAATGTAAATGCCATGCTTCTAGGGATTCCTCCTGGATGGGAGGCTGAAATGTAGGACCTGTACTGAGAAAGGAGGAGGACATGAATGAGGGAGTTGGGCCTCCTGCCAGAGAAAGAGGCTGAGGCTGGCACTATGGCTTGGGCTGGAAATACCCCTCCTTATCCTTTTAAATTGTCAGAATATGTGGTCCATCACCACTGAAGGGAGGCAGAAGATGGAGAGAAGAATAAAGGAAGGAATAGCAGTTTGAGGTGCTGGCACACACCTGATACAAGGGGACCCTCAAAAACACCTTCTCATCATGATTGAGCCCTCACACCTTCTCATCATGATCGGTTGCCATTAGAAGTAAAAGAAATAGGACTAAATGGGCTTTAGCAAAACAACAGTTCTTGGAACTTTATCTGTCACCGTTTGGAAAATTACTGTACTTTTAAACTCTAAACGTCAACTTTAAAGGAAAGACAGAAAAGAACAAATTTACAAGGATTTGGAACTGTTTTATTGAAAATTTGATGCAAAAGGGTATTCAGGTTATTGATTTGGTATACTTCTTCAGATTTATTTTGATCTTGGATATTAGTAGTTCATGATCTATACCACAATCTGCACCTGGTCTCATTTTTGCTGCAAGAATGGAGCTCCTCCATCGTCTGTTTCCTATTATGCAACATGGTTTTCATGTTGACCATCTGGTGATGTTCATGTGTACAGTCTCTTCTCTAGCTGACTGAAGAAGGTATTTGTGATGACTAGATTTTTGGCCTTGCATGGCAGGAGGTTGGACTGGATCGCCCTTGTGGTTTGTTCTATGATTCTTCTACCAGCATAAGGAAGCTTCCCGCAACGCTTATGATTCTATGAACACAGAATTCCAACACTTCCTGCCATTTTACTGCTCATCATTTAACTACAACCTCTGGCTACATTTGCAACAAATGCAAATGGATGGCTCTCCTAGAAAAGAATACACTGCAGCTATGTTTTGAAATTCTTCAATGCATCAGAAAACATGACAACTTCCTAGTTGATGGCACCTCAATTTAAGAAGGATATAGATAATATTGAACCTCCAGAGACATCCAGGAGGTGTGATTCTCCATATAATTATTACTTTGAGTACATCATACTTCAAAAAAGGATCCATATAGAAAAGGGTTCATAGAAGAGCAACAAGGATGATAAGAGGTATTGAGAATAAAACATATGAGTATAATATGAAGGAGCTGGGCATGTTCATCCTGGTGAAGAGAAGATTGAGTGTGACATGACTGCACTCTTTAAACTAAGTCTAATGGTTTTAAATTACAGAAGCATGAATTTTGATTGAACATTAAAATAAACTTCTCAACAGTGACAGCAGTTCAACAAAGGAACCATTTGCCTAGAGAGATGATGCCCCCCCCCCCGGATGTCTTCAAAAATGCTCTGAACAACAACCTGCTGGAGACTGTTTAGCTGGATATCCTGCACTGAGCAAGGCAATTGGGCCGCATCCAACTTTATAATTCTGTGAAACAAGGGTGTTCAACCACACTTCAAATCATGGTTGCAAATCTGGCTTTCCAGACCATATTTTGTCAGTCTGTGCATCCTTTATATTAAAGTGAAAAGTATGTAGCTTATGGGTCACATGCAGCCTTAGAAAGGCTTTTGTAGGCCCTTGTGAAACCCCCATCTCAACTTACAGGAGAAAAATCTTGGTTAAAAACAGAAAATTGAACCTCCAGAGACCTCCAGGAGGTGTGATTCTCCATATAAGTATTACTTTGAGTACATCATACTTCAAAAAAGGATTCAAACAGCAGATTTTTTTTTTTAAAAAAAAAAAAAAGAAGGGACCAGACTATCTTTTTTAGTTTTAGGGAAATGACCTGGTCTGGGCTCTGACAGTCCAAGGTTTGTGAAATGGGGACAGGGTGATTCATGCGAACTTCCATAAACACATGCATTTGTTGTTGTTAATTGCCTTCAAATTGACCTCAACCCATGGCAATCCTATGCATGAGAAATCTTCAAGTCATCCTGTCCTCAGCTACCCTGCTCAACTCCTGTAGACTTGTGGCTGTGGCTTCTCTGATTCAGTCTATCCACCTGGAAGTCTTCCTCTTTTCCCATTGCCCTCCATTTTTCCAAGCATTACAGTCTTTTCTTCTCATGTTATGGACAAAATGCAACAACCTCAGTTTAGTCATCTTTGCTTCTAGAGAGAGTTTGGGCCTGATCTGATCCAGGCCATAATATTCTCAAAACTCTGCTCCAGAACCACATCTCAAATGAGTTGATTTTTCCCCTATCAGCTTTCTTCATTCTCCAGCTGTCACAACCATATATAGAAATGGGAAATATGGTGGCATGGACAATTCTAACTTTGGTATTTAATGATTATCTTTATACTTAAGGATCTACTCTAGTTCCTTCTTAGCTGCTCTTCCAAGTCCTAGACCTCTCCTGACTTCTTGACTGCAGTCTCCTCTCTTGAACTATTTTATCTCTTCATAATTTACTTTAAATTTATGTAACCATATCTGGTCCTAATTTTTGTTTTCTTGATGTTCAGCCTTTGCACTTTCTGCTTTGACATTATTCAATAGTTTTTCCATATTTAGATATGATGCTTCCAGCAAAATAACTCATCCCTATCCATGCCATGAGATAAACCTACTGAAAGGATCCTGCATGGGGTAATTCTCCGAAAGGGATGTTTAACTTCAGGTAGAAAGAAGTCAGACATTTCAATTTCCTACTTACAAAGGATGAAAGGAAACTGTGAAATCAACTCCTTTTCCTCTAATAATAATTCTAAAAGTTAAATTTCACATGCCAGAGCAGGGAAAAAATACTATCTGAAACTAAATTTTAAAGTAAATTAAATCTCTACATATTTAACAATAGTAATGCAGTTGGATTCCAAAATTTTTAAAAAGGGCTTTAGCACACTTACAGAAGAGCTTAAGGCCACAGCTAACAGACTGAAAACAATGGCCCATTAAGTTGGCACCACCAAAGGGATAAAAAGTGTTTTCAAAGCTCATTCTAATTACTTTACAAGTATGTATCTTTATTAATTATAAATTAAAAGTGGGTTTCATTTGGCCAAAGTAGACAACAGTGCATAAAATATAGAATGTTGAGTTGGGAAGTATCCTGAGGTCATTTAATCCAATCCTCTCTTGATGCAGGAAATATTCTGCTAAAACACCCTTGCCAAATGGCCTTCTAACCTGTATTTTAAATAAAGGGAAACAGAAAGGGAAGTCTACCATCCTCCAAAGTAGTCAGTCCATTCTACTGTTGAAAAGATTGTTGTTGTTATTATTATGTGCCTTCAAGTTGCTTCCGATTTATGACAATCATAAGGTGAATATATCATTGGGTTTTCTGGGACTGAGAGTGTGTGATTCACCCAAGGTCACCCAGTAGGTTTCCAGGACTGCACAGCTTATATCCATGTGGTTGAGGAGGTGGGATTACCACCAAAACACAGCTCCAGAAGCTTCTGAGGATCAGCACAGGTACAGAATGACCCAAATGCACGAGTCACAGAGACCATGAAGAAGAATCTAGGAAGACCAAAAAACTGAGCTATCCACCCACAAACCACAGTGACCTAAAGCATTATAGTAACCTGAAGTAGAAAATACAACTGGCATCTCATCCTTCCCACTATTTTCCTTATAGCATAATGGCATTAAGTGTCTTTCAGCAGGTAAAACTGATGTGTCAATTGCAGCCTCTCCTAGGCAAAGATTGTCTCATGGCTGTTATTCATTCATGGCAGCATCAAAGGAAGACTACTGTATTGTAACACTGTATTTGGTTGCCTTGAACATTGAGAAACTGGAGTGTGTCTAAAGGAGGGTGACTAAAACGGTGAAGGGTCTTGAAACCATTGCCTTTGAGGAAAGACTTAGGGAGCTGGGGATGTTTAGTCTGGAGAAGAGATGGTTAAGAAGTGATATGATAGCCCTGTCTAAATACTTGAAGGGATGTCATATTGAGGAGGAAGCAAGCTTGTTTTCTGCTGCTCCAGAAACTAGAACACATGCAAACTTCAGGACAAGAGATTCCAGCTCAACATTACGAGGAACTTTCTAACAGGGCTATTCGACAGTGAAATAAACACCCTCGGAGAGTGGTGGGGTCTCCCTCTTTGGAGGTATTCAAACAGAGGCTGGATGGCCATCTGTTGGGGATGCTTTGATCTGAGTGTTTCTGCATGGCAGGGGTTGGACTGGATGGCCCTTGTGGTCTCTTCCAACTCTATGATTCTATGATTCTAGGCTATTCAGACATTTCAACTGACCCAAATATTATTGCTAGACTACTAATCCAGACCAGTAAACAGATACTGTTAACTGGAATTCCAAGGACTGAGTGGGACCTTCTGCATGAAGTGGTTCAGTTGTCAGCCCAGCCCTACAGCTAGAACCTGATGGAACACTTCTATTGTTCTTCAGACTGACTAAATTGGTTGTTCACATGAAATCATCCACTTTAGTTTTCAAGTAAAGAGGAGCTATCTGGTACAAATGAGTTGTATTCAAACATTCTAACTCCTCTTGCCCCAGTGCTGTGTTAATGGGCACCACTTTGTTTGATCTGCATGCCAAACTGATTTGCTAAGCAATTTTGTTCAAATTGTTCATACCCACCCTCTGCATTTCCACCTGTGAAAGCAGCAGCAAAGTTAAAACAGCAAGTTTTATTTCCATGAGAAGCCGCCTGCCTGTGTGAAGTGTATGCAAATGTAGTAACAAGCTATATTGAGTGTAGACAAGGGTGGTAGGGAGGGGAGAATAACTAACAAAACAAAAACATCTTAGCTAAACATGCCAGTGCTTTCATCAAACATCTGTCCTCTCCTTTACACTTGATGAAGTCAGGAAGGTAATGTCTCGCAAAGATCAACAGACATCTGCTCAATTACAGACATGGAGCGGGATGGAAAGCTAACATAACAGGGAACACAGCATCTTTGAAGAAATCCTGTAGATCCTACTGTGAGCTTGAAAAAAACATCCATGTGTTCACCTAAGCTGAAATGAAGTGCTTCACCTCCCCCTCCAACACATACCACCTTTGTTGCAAGATAAAGGCTTTGGGTTTTTGTTTGTTTCTTTGTTAAAAAGGAATGTTTGTCACAACATGGAAATCATGTACCGAATTCAATTCACCAAGGCAGAAGAACGCAGGAAGACACAGCCAGCCTATCAGTAAAGCCAATGAAGTGTCTCAGCTCCTCACCTGTCCAGATGAAATGGGTTATTTATGCAAACAAGCAAGAGGAGCTGGTTCAAAAGCAGCATGAGCATCCAGGGAGAAAGAGCCAGGGCAAATGTTAACTTGACACCTGGTTTAGTAACAGCAGTTACTAAGTTTTCTAATATGAAAACTTTATGGAGAGTAAACTTTATGAATCCCTATAGTGGAAGGAATGCAGGATATAAGTGAATAAAATAAAATAAATAAATAATAATAGTGGGAACAACCTTTTTAAAGGATATTCTTTCTTCTTGTTCTTGCTGTAAGACTAGCCCCCAGACCTCCTAGATTGGATTTATTTAATAAGCCCAATATTAAACTGATATCAAAGAAAACAAGTTTTTGAAAGGAAGACTTTGCAATAGAGCAGTTGTCTTGTACATGTCAAGGTCCTGCATCAGGCTATACATATTTCACCAGGTAACAACTCAAGAAATCCCAGTTGCTCATTATGCCCTCTCTTGAACCCAATGACAATAAAACTTGCTTTTACTAGGCAGGTGCAGCTATGGCACTAGCAACCTTGCTAACTGTGGTCAGTCAGAAGCCAGCTATTGGAATTCCTACTTACAGACACAATCTCATTTAGACTTTCCTGACCGGGAGATCCCCAGATGTTGTTGTTGTCGTGTGTCTTCAAGTCATTTCCAACTTATGGTGACCCTAAGGTGAACTTATCACTAGGTTTCCTTGGCAAATTTCTTCAGAGGGGGTTCACCACTGCCATCTTCTGAAAGTGTGACTTGCCCAAGTTCACCCAGTAGGTTTACATGGCCAAGTTGAGATTCAAATCCTGGTCTCCAGAGTAATAGACCAATGCTCAAACTACTATGCTACACTGTCTTACAGATCTCCAGATTTGTTGGAATACAATTCTCATCAGTCCAAAGGACCATGCTGACCTAATATTCAGAAAGTCCTTGTCTACTTTTTAACCATGGTTTGAGCAACATGTCAGATGTATGAGAATTCTGGCTCATCACTGTACCTGTTTAGGCATTACTTGCCCCAACTGAACTCACAAATGAAGAGGGGAGTATCTAGCCCAACCCTGCATTACTGTCTATTTCCTCACAGAGAAAATGACAGGTCTGAAGAGAAGTTCCTGTTTGTGTGGAGAGTCACCATAAAAACAAGAACCCTGGTTTCCATCTTCCACTTTCTACCTTGCCTAGAGTCTTGTTACCTCAAGGACTAGCCTCCCTTTGAACCCCTCTTTTTGATATCAATTTGATATTAAAGGGATGTTTTATGCAGGTAATTGAGAGGACACCTCCAATGCAGGAAAGTACCCATGGCACATAAGGGCAATATTTGGCAATCCTGCTGGCTCAGCATGTGGGAAGCCAGGGCAATTAGCCAGGACAGGTAAACTAAGATTGGAATCTTCACTGATAGGGGTGATGGTAGTTAATAGACCTTGAGTTCACATATGAATACAAGACCAATATTACATCCCTTTGGGAGTGAGACTACTTTGGCCAGGGACACTCACAGTGATTGTCCAGCAATTTATAGACTTCCAGTTCTATTCTTCCCTCCTGGGAACATCACCTTAATCCCAAAACTGTCCTGTGATATGTTTAAGTATAGCTCAGGCAATTTGGTCTTGTTTTGAGATCAGACAGACCCTCTGTTTGTGTCTCACCTGACTCCTCAGCAATCACTGGTTACCCCAGACCAAAGGTGGTGGTGTTTGCTGTCCAGTAAGTGGAGGCATTGCTGACTGGCCAGAGGTGTGGCATGTGGTCCTAGACAGAGGTGACCAGTGGGGTGCCACAAGGTTCTGTCCTGGACCCAGTGCTATTCAACATCTTTATCAACTACTTGGGTGAAAGAAGAGAGGGCATCCTTATGAATTTTGCATATAGCACCAAATTAGGAGGAGGGGCTAATACTCCAGAGGAGAGGATCAAAATTCAAAATGACCTAAATAGATTAGAAAGCTGAGCCAAAACTAACATAATGAATTTCAACACGGAGAAATGCAAGATACTGCACTTAGGCAGAAAAAATGAAATGCATGGATGTAGGGTGAAGGACACCTGGTTCAACAAGAGTATATGTGAAAAGGATCTAGGCATCCCTAGTAGACTACAAGTTGAATGTGAATCAACAGTGTGATGTGACAGGTAAAAAGCCAATGGGATTCTAGGCTGCATCAATAAAAGTATAATGTCTAGATCTGCGGTTCTCACCCTGTGGGTCGCAACCCCTTTCCCTTAGGGATCACCTAAGACCATCAGAAAACAGTAGCAAAATTATAGTTATGAAATAGCACTTAAAATAATGTTATGGTTGGGGGTCACCACAACATGAGGAACTGTATTAAAGGGTTGCGGCATTAGGAAGGTTGAGAACCAGATCAAGGAAAGTAACAGTACCACTCTATTCTGTTTTAGTCAGACCTCACCTGGAATACTATCTCCAGTTCTGGGCACCACAATTCAAAAAGGATATTGACAAACTGGAGTGTGTCCAGACGAGGGTGACTAAAATGGTGAAAGGTCTGGAAACCATGCCTTATGAGGCTTGGGGAGCTGGTTATGTTGTGTTGAGTTGATGTTGTGTTGAGGATAGAGCAAGCTTGTTTTCTGCAGCTCCAGAGAATAGGACCCAGACCAATGGATTCAAAAGACAGGAAAAGAGATTCCACCTCAACATTAGGATGAACCTCCTGACAGTAAGAGCTGTTCAATACTTGAATACACCGCCTAAGAGTGTGGTGGAGTCTCCTTCGGAAGCTTTTAAACAGAGGCTAGGTGACTATCTGTCAGGAATGCTTTGAGTGTGTCTTCCTACCTAGCAGAAGGTTGGCCATGATGGCCCTTGTACAGTATCACCCTCTGCAATCCTGAAAATCTAACACTTTTTATACTGTTAGTTCTTGTACATGTGTGTGAGTGTGTTTTTGTGTGAAAGTTGATTTCCCTTTTGCTGTTATAAATAAAAACACAATTGGACCCTGCATTCATGACTTCTGTTTCTTGGAACCAGTACACACAGGTTTGACCCCTGTTTTTAGTTGCCCAGACAGCAGTTTCACTTGAGCTAATAAAATTACCCTTATTAAATATTGGTTACGGGTTCCCTCTGGGACCCTAGTATTTTGAGTAACAGTCTCTCCATGTGAAGAGGATCTCACCTCTTTAGACTTACTGCTTTTCATGTGAGGAAAGTAAAAAGCCAACTTTAGCTATATGAAGAGATGTTATATTGAAGTCAACACAAGACAGTTTTCTGCTACTCCAGAGGCTAGGACACAAAACAATGGGTTCAAATTATAAGAAAGTTGATTAGAACAAACACTCTGATGGTAAGAGATGTGTGACTGCCTTGGAGGGTAGTGAACTCTCCTTTATTAGAGATCTTTAAACAGAGGTTTGATGCCTGTCTTTCAGGGGTTCTTTAGGTGTGGACACCTGCATGAGTGGTGCTGGACTAGATAATCTTGACTCCAACTTTCAAACTCTACAATTATATGATGGGGATGTCTATGTGCTCTTTTCTTTGTATAGTGATTCAAGCTGGGTAAGTAATGCCTGAACAGGGTGTATGTGGACATTCTTTATCTTAAGATAAGGGATTCACTTTTAGCAGAGTGCACAATATAGACCAGCAGGAAAATGGCATTGCATCCACACAGCAACCTATCATCTGGCAGTGTTCTTTTAAAAAATAAAAATAAAAATCATGCAGCATCACTTCTCTGAACCTGATCATAACCAATCATTATGTTTCTCTTTAATTAGCAAAACACCTTCACCCACTTCAAGCTGTCTAGACTTGCAAAAAGGAGCAATGGCATATTTTAGGATCCCCCTAACAATGGCTATCGTGGGTCTCACAGCAGAAAAGGATTACTGAGGGATCACTGCAGAGTGGGGGTGAAAAGACTGAGCCTGCAAGCAGGAGTTATAAAGGCTAGGCTGCTAGTCCCTCCCCAGTGATTCACAGAAGCCCCACCCCCTCAGGAAAACACACTCACCAAGATTTGGGGAAAAGAACCTCACCTAGTCAAAATGGCTGCCAAGACACTTCTCTCCCTTCTCCTGGCAAGGACTGAACCTGCAAGCCTCTGGCAGAAGTTATAGAGACTAGGCTGTTGAGCTCCTCTGCACATTGCCAGCAGCATAGTCCCATGTATTACCAGCAGCATGAAAGATTACCACCAGATATTTGAAGCAGGAGACCTGCTAAGCAAAACAGCATTCTGACCCAGGCCTTTCAGTATCTTAAAAAGGCTCTGATAACCAATCCATTTTGGGTTCTGTAGCATCCAGTTCATATTTCTAAACTAGTTTGTCCAGTGCCTTCTTTCTTAATAGATCTAGTATGGTTCTGTATAGCAGCAGAAAAATGAGTAAGGGGGGGGGGTCTGTGGGCAGAGTCACGGCGTAGCATCCTCATGCTCGACGCCGTGACCCCCTCCTCATGGTGTCATTTTGGCACATGCTCGTTTACACAGCACTGCACCATGATGATGCCACTGTGACGCAGTGCCCAAATGGCATAGCGCAGAATGGGCATCATCATGGCGCACCGGCACGCCTATGATGCAGCAAAAAACAAACTCCATCCTCTTTTTTAAAATCAAGAGCAGAATAATTTTCTGATCATCTTGAGATGTTTCTCCAGTTTCTCCTTTGAATGTTACTTCTAGAAAATGGAGAACTGTAAAGATGTCCTTTGAGCTATGTTTTAACAGGTGACTGATAATATTTTTTTTTAAGTTTAAAAGGTTCCTTGGCTGTGGAACTATTGAACTGTGGTTATGAGCATGCCAGGCATGTGAGGGGAGAGGACTGATAAGCTTATCGCATTACACTAAATTGTGCCAGCTGCTTGTTAATGTGGTTGCAACTCCACCCCTCACCTAAAACCACACATGAAAGAAGATGGTGTTCAGCAACAAGGTCGTTTTTACTAGCAAAATAAATTGGTAAATATTGTGCCGTTGCTATTCCAATACCTATAAGATAGATCAACAGCCAGGAAAAAAAATCCAGTCCCCCTTAAGGGGAAATAGGAGAAAGAATCTACCGAGCACTTGCTCATTCAGCTCCCAAAGAAGATGAGTAATATAATGATGGATGTGCAATGAAACTTCATTAGGAGGAAATTGGAAAAAGGAGGTTGTCACTCAGCTTGCTGTGGCTCAGACCAAAGCCTGCAACATTTATATTGTAGCAGCTTCCCTTCTGGGTTCAAGAAGACATTCAAAGCCAAGGAAGATTATGCCTGTGAGTCATCAACCCCACACCAGGAGCCTACAGTGGGAGCTAGTTAAGGATTCCACAGAGGCTCCCAGCAAGGCAAGGGAATGTTTACCTTAACAACAGCTTTCTGTGGGGGGATTTAAAAAAGGAGGGGGGGGGGAGAGAATATCCTAATTTTCTAGCATGCCTTGGAAGACAGGTGAAGAATAGGGACTGGGGACCAATAAAGATCAGAGAACCCATTCTTAAGGAGGATGAAGCTTTGTGAAATTAGAATATTGAAGGCTGCCCTGCTTCAAAAAACAAAATAAAACCCTTAGAAAGTAATAATTTGTTGCATGTTTCTGTTCATATATTAACACCAATCAAAAATGGCTTTCCCCAGCCTAGTACCCTCTAGATGTTTTGCACTGCATCTCCCATCATTCTAGAACATTTCTCCATGCTTATGGGCATTATTGTTTACAACATCCAGGGGGCACCAGCTTGGGGGAAGTGATTTCCACAACCATTTTCTGCTGTCTTATTGCTAGGAAGCCATCCTGACCCCCAGTCTGCAATACTGGACTCGCTTTTACAGTCAGCCCTCCTTATCCACAGATTATTTTATCCACGGATTCAAGCATCTATGTTTTTAAAATATTTTTAAAAAGTATAAATTCCAAATAGCAAACCCTGATTTTCTATTTTATATAAGGAACACCATTTTACCAAACTCCAGAGGATAACAAGAGCCCACTGTACTTTATGTTTTACTCCTTTTACCCATGACTTTTAACTCTTCTTTCAAGGAGGTCAGAGGCATGGTTCATTGGCACAGCAGCTGCTTTGCATCCAGAAGGTCCCAGAATCAGATCAAAGATGATGCTAAGATCTGGAAATCCATTGCCTGTCAGCATAAATCAACATAGGCTAGAAAGAGGAATAATCTGATCTGCTGTAAGGCAGCTTCCTATCTTTTCCAGAGGGGTGTGTATGACCTTCCCCTTTTAAAAAAACTTTGTAACAACTACACAAGCTGTAAGAGAAGGACTGACTCAAGATCCTCCAAGAATATATTTTTTATTCACCAGGGATAGGAGCACAGATCACCCCAGTCCTATTCTGGCACTCCTACCAAACATCCCTTGCTGAAATGTTTGTTTGGACCAGGAGAGGGCAAATTTGGCCCTCTGGCTGTTGTTGAACTGCAACTCATGCCTCCCTCTCCATTGGTAATGGGGATTTGACTTGCAGTCCCTGCTCTCTTTTCACCTTTCTGTTAAAACAGTTGATCTCACTTGCCAGTGGCTCCATTCTTATCTGGAGAGACAAACTCAAAAGGTGGTACTGGAACAGGGAGTCTTGCTTGTCAGATGCTCGTAATAGCTGTTCAGGGAGCTAGTGTAGTCTAGTGCTTTACGTGCTAGACTCCAGCTCTGGAGATCAAAATTAGGCCATGGAAATCCACTGGGTAACTTTGAGAGAGTCACTTACTCTCAGCTTCAGAAAACCATATGATCAAATTGCCTTAAGATGATCATAAGTGGGAAATGACTTGAAGGGATAAAAAGACAACAAAAACAACAAGCAGCTGTTCAAGCAGCTGATAAAAGAACAGTTGCTGATTCAGAACAGGAGAGACACTATCTTGTTTTTGTCTCAAGCAGCAAAATATCTTGGGCTGCACATGTACACAGGATGACTATACCAAAGCTGGTATATTTGTTGACAGAGTAACAAAAGCAAACAAACCCAAACCCCACACTAAACATAACATATTTGCTTGGGGAGCTGTTAAAACTCACCAAACCTTTCCAAAAATCAATATAAAGGATTGCAAGTTTCTTTGTTACTTCTCATAACTTAGTTTTGAGAAAACTAATTGAGTTTTGGACTAATGGACAGAGGGTTGAACAGGAGACCCCCTCAACACCACCTTCTGATTTCACTCCTCCAAGAAAGACTGGAACCACTGCATAACAGTGCTTCAGGTCCCATCTCAGAGAGGCAGCCCAGAGGAATACCATGGTCAATGGTATCAAATATAGCATCACTATATGGTGAATCCAGTCTACGTTTTAATTTAAACTTTAAAGGAGTTATCCAAGGTACTGAACTTGGATCAGATTTACTGCTCTTCTTATGTTCTTAAGTAAGCCTTAAATCTTCCAAGAGACATTTATCAATAGGCTGAGTGACTTGTGGGAATACTTCTGTTTAAAATTTAAAGGAGAAAAATCGTATTTTGTTGAATGTCAGATGCTGGAGAAGTCTACCACAAGGCATCATTGTTAAGTAATAGCAAGAAAGAATGAAATCATTTTAACATTCGTTTGCTAAAACATGCTTATGGTGCCTGCAACCTAACTGGGGGTTGTCCCAGTTTGGCAGTAAGATTAAATGGCTTTGCTACTGATTCCCCCTGCCCCTCACACACAGCAACATCAGAAGAACAAAAAATATTTATATGCAGTTCTTGCAGCTTGTTGATAAATGTTTATGCAATGGGAACAGGCTTTCTGCCAGTGGGGAGGGAGGAAAGCTGACAGGCAGGAAAGGGAGACAAATTGGAACAAGTCATTAAAAACATGCCACTCCAAAGCTGTTTAAATCATCCTCATCTGAACTGTGAATTTATTACAATGCATTCCTCCTCAAGGGGACAAAAGATCTGAAAGAGCTGTTTGTAAACATGTAAAACAATAAATGTTTTTCCTGCCGTGCCATGGCAATGAAGTTTCTGCAAGCTTAAACAAGAGGGAAGTGATGGAAACAGTGTCTCACCTGAGGTTCGGTGTCTCTCCCTCTGCCTTCCTCATGTGTCAGAGAACACAAAATGTAACAAAATAAGCTTCCACCATTATTTTATTCTTCCCCCTTCCTTTGCAAATACAATTGGACCTTAGAAATGGTAAGATACATTTGCTGCAAGATTTAAAACCTTGCCTATCTCTCTGTCTACTGTTGGAAAGAATCAGAAAACCAGAAGTTTTGAAATTGTGCAGAAAAGATGCAATAATAATAAAATTTATTTATATGTCCCGCCTCTCCCTACGGATCGAGGCGGGATTACAACATGATAAAAATACAAAGTAATAAAATCAATAAAATCAATACAACATTACCACAATTTAAAAACAACTACATTGACAACAGGTACATCACAATATCAGTTGCCTGCAACTGAGGTGCTCAGTCTTTAGGGATAATTGCAGCTGCTGTCCTAATACCTGTCATGCACACTGAGAAAATTTATGGGAAAGGGATGCTGCCAGTTTCAGGATTGAGGGAGGGTCATAAGGCAAGAAGAATTCAATGGGCCTACACCTCTGAGTTTGTTGCCTTTTCCTCATAAAGTCCACTTCTCTCTATTCTCTTAAGGCCCAATCCGTACCACCTTCCAAAACAGGCAGGAAAGACTCTGCCTTTTTCTTGGTGTTCTTGTGGTGATATCTGAGAGCAACCAGGTGAGCAACCAACCACAGGAAAGAGCAACAGTGGCATGGCCAGGAGGCTTCTGAGATTGGGAGCACACCCTGTTTTGGTTCTGGGTGGGGGCCCAGTACTGAAGTGAGACTCTCCATTAAGATGAGATCCCAAAACTCTTCATTTCATCAAGTATCAAGTACTCATGGAAGAAAACTTGCTACTGACCAAGACTACATGCAAAGCAGTTTGTAGCCTACAGATGAATGGCTTTGTAGCATCTTAACCAGACTTATTGTACCTGTCTGACATATCAGTGAGGAATGCTTCCTGGTGCAAACTAATCAATGCTCTCTTTCTCACTCTCTTTCAGAATTTTCTAGAAGAATTAAAGACCACTTCAGAATGACAGCACCCTGAAACGAACATGCTTGAAAAGTTAAACTTGTGGACTTTGGTTGAATGGCAGTGCAAAGACCAATCATTTCATGTTGTCTTTGAGGGGACAATCATTTGCCACAGGGACCACATTGGATGGTGGTATATTGCCAGGCAGATAAAATCCCCAAGATATAGGATAAGCATAGGGGCACATAGAAGTACCCCCCCCACACACACACTCAAGAATCTTTAACAGAGCCTGAAGGTGCAGAGAGCTAGCACCACAAAGAGAGACACAGAGGAGAGCAAGGTCTTCAAACTAAACCCTTCCCCAAAGGAGAGTTTGGCAATAAAATAGTGAAACTTACTTATCTGGTCAGCTTGCTGGTCACTGTGGAAATCAGTGGTCATAAAAAGGAGAGATGGGGAAGACAGGAGAGTGAGCTGAAAAAGGAGAGAAAGAGAGTAAAGAAAAGGCTAAGGAAATGGACTGAAAAGGACTGAAAGACTAGGGGGAAAAGGTCAATAGAGTGAACAAGTCTGGATTGATTGATGGAGGGTTAACCAGAGGAATTGTGGATTAAGAGTGCAGAGAAAACTTAGAAGAATAAGACTATAAAAGAGAAGTAAAACTGAACATTTTGATCCAAAAAAGACTGTGAATAGACTTGGAAAAAAGGCAAGCAGTGGACTAGAAGGACTATCGATAGGGACACAATCAATTCAAGATACAGAGACTAAAAGGCTATGTTAAAGCTAAAGGACAGAGTTAAAGGGCAAAGATAAAGAAACAAAGGACTAAATAGCTAAAAACAAGAAATAAAAGAAAAAGAGGTGGAAGAAGGAAGGAACAAGGAAGGGAGGAAAGAAAGTTAAATTACAGAGAAATAAGAATGAAAATCATAGAATCATAGAGTTGGAAGAGACCACAAGGGCCATCCAGTCCAACCCCCTGCCATGCAGGAACTCCCAGTCAAAGCATCCCCGACAGATGGCCATCCAGCCTCTGCTTAAAGACCTCCAAGGATGGAGACTCCACTACACTCCGAGGGAGTGTGTTCCACTGTTGAACAGCCCTTACTGTCAAGAAGTTCCTCCTAATGTTGAGGTGGAATCTCTTTTCCTGCAGCTTGCATCCATTGTTCCGTGTTCTAGTCTCTGCAGCAGCAGAAAACAAGCTTGCTCCCTCCTCAATATGACATCCTTTCAAATATTTGAACAGGGCTATCATATCACCTCTTAACCTTCTCTTCTCCAGGCTAAACATCCCCAGTTCCCTAAGGCGGTCCTCATAGGGCATGGTTTCCAGTCCCTTCACCATCTTAGTTGCCCTCCTTTGGACATGCTCCAGTTTCTCCACATCCTTTTTGAATTGTGGTGCCCAGAACTGGACACAGTATTCCAGGTGGGGCCTGACCAAAGCAGAATAGAGTGGCACTATTACTTCCCTTGATCTAGACGCTATACTTCTATTGAACCAGCCTAGAATAGCATTGGCCTTTTTAGCTGCCGCATCGCACTATTGACTCATGTTCAACTTATGGTCTACTTGAACTCCTAGATCCCTTTCACACATAGTTTCATTCAGCCAGATGTCCCAAATCCTGTAGACAAAACATTGTAGACAAATTTGAGTCAAGCATTTGGGAGCATTTGGGAGCCATCTGTTGGTTAAATATAGGTGACACACTTGTTTAGGTTTTACTTTGTAACAAATTTGAGTAGAATACTTGGGGTATATTGGTCAGACAAACAAAGACAATGCACTTGGGGTTTTGTTGTTATTGCTTGAGACAAGAGTAACTGGCACAAAGATAGCCATGTTGCAGGCTACAATTCAGAGGAGACTATCATATGGATCAAAATGGACAAATTCTGGAGGAAATTAAGAAATTTCATATGGACATGAAACAAGATATAAGAGATATGAGAGATGAAATGAAACAGAACCTAAAACATGAATCAAATTTAATTAGACAGGACCTACACAGGATTAAGAAAGATACTGAGAAAATTACTGGTAAAGTAGGGAAACTGGAAACCACTTCAAAGAAACGTGAAGGGAAATTGGAAGAAGTGTTTAAGATGAAACAAGAAGAATAAGAAATAATGTTAAGACTTGAATTAAAACAAAGAGAGTGTTGCTTGAAATTAAGAGGGTTGCCCAAACGACCGAATTAGAACCTTTATAAGGACCTTACAACTCTTTTAGCAAAATATACAGAACAAGACCCACAACAATTTGAATGGGAGATATATAGAATGTATAGGTTAAATTGCCAAACTGCAAGACTGAAGAAGTTCCCAAGAGACATCGTAATATATTGGGTTCAAAAACAAATGAGAGATTTGATTCTCCAAAATAGTGATGCTCAAGATTTTACAAGAAAGGCTTTTACCATATATGGAGCAAGAAATGTCAGATGTCCAAGCCAGGTTGAGGAAAGGAAGAGATACTACGGATCATATTGTAAACAAACAGTGGATAATGGAATACACCAAAGAATTTCAGAAGAAAGTCAACCTGTGCATTAAGTGTTACAGCAAAGCCTTTGACTGTGCAGATCATGAGAAATTATAGCTTGCTTTAAAAAAACCCACATCTGATTGTTCTGAACTCTCCTTAGAAACCAAAATGACTAAACTAAGACTCTTACTTTGTATGTACCACAAGACAACGTGACTGATAAAATCACAGAATCATAGAGTTGGCCCACAAAAGTCTGCAAAATTGTTGTTGCTGTTCTGTTGTTGTTGCTGCTATTTATATCCCACCTTCTTCCCAAGTTAAAACAATACAAAGTATTAAAAGTTCAAAGTTTAAAAAACAATTTAACAATTTTAAAAAGTTGAAAACAGTATATATTACAATTAAAAATTTAAACACTCCATGTAAAAAACTTATACAACCTTATACAGCACCCATGTAAGTGTGAGAAAGCCTAGTGCCATAAAAATCTGCTGGTGAAAGGAGAATAAGGATGGGGCCATCTTGATCTCTCTAGTGGGGGAGTTCCAGACCTAGGAGCAGCCACTGAGAAGGCCTCTCTCTTGTTCCCATCATGCATGCCTTAGAAGGTGGTGGGACAGAGAGGAGAGCCTCTCTGGATGATCTCAGTGTTCTGGTGGGCTCAGCAGGGGAGATACGGTCCTTCATGTACCACCGTGGCCAGATCTGACTTCTACAGGAGTGGGAGCAGGTGGTGCACTAGTTTTAACTGTGGAAAAGCTATCCTTGTCACCGCTCATACCTGGGCTTCCAGATTCAGTGCTGAATCAAGGAGTACCCCCAAACTGTGAGCCTGTGTTTTTAAGGGGAGTGTAACCCCATCTAACACAGGCTGAATCCCTATTCCTGGGTCTGTCTTTCAACTGACCATGTGCACAACTGACCATGAGCTGGGGATGTTTAGCCTGGAGAACAGAAGGTTAAGAGGTGATATGATAGCCCTGTTTACATACTTGAAGGGCTGTCATACTGAAGAGGGAGCAAGCTTGTTTTCTGCTGCTCCAAAAACTAGAACATGGAACAAAGGATGCAAACTGCAGGAGAAGAGATTCCAGCTCAACATTAGGAGGAACTTCCTAACAGTAAGGACAATGGAACAAACTCACTCAAAGAGTGGTGGAGTCTCTCTTTGGAGGTATTTAAATAGAGGCTGGATGGCCATCTGTTGGGGATGCTTTGATGGAGAGTTCCTGTATGGCAGGGGTTTGGACTGGATGGCCCTTGTGGTCTCTTCCAACTCTATGATTCTATGATTCTATGTCTTCTCTGGATTAAGCTTCTATTTGTTCGCCCTCATCCAGTCCATTACAGCTGCCAGATACTGCTTTAGGACAGGAATTAGATGCAGTGGGGTGATAGTGCTGGCTATCATCAGCGTACAGTGACAGGTTTCCTGTAGATGTTAAATAGCATAGGAGACAACACTGAGCCATGAGGGCCTCCACAGGCCAATGGCCAAGGAATCGAACAGGAATCCCCTAGCATCACCTTCTGAGAACGCCCCTTCAAGAAAGAATGAAGCCACTGCAGAACAGTACCTCCAAATCCCACCCCAGCTGGGCGACTCAGAAGAATACCATGGTTGATGGTATCGAAAGCCACTGAGAGGTCCAAAAAAACCAATAGGGACACACTTCTGTTTAGTTCCCTGCGTAGGACATCCACCAAGATTACCCAAGCTGTTTGTTTCCCATAGCCAAGCCTAAAACCAGACTGACATGGATCTAGATAATTCACTTCACCCAGAGAAGCCTGAAGTTGAAAAGCCACCATAATATAATAATATAATAATACTAAAATTTTATTTATAACTCACCCCTCTGAATGAGCAATCGGGGCGGGGTACAATATGCTCCAGCACCTTGCCCAAAAATGGAAGGTTGGGGACTGGCTTATAGTTATCCAGTAGAGCAGGATCCAGGGAATGTTTTTTCAGAAGAGCTCTTACCACAGCCTCCTTCAGGTGTCTTGGGACCCTGCCTTGCTGTAAAAAGGCATGAATCACTTCCCTTACCCACTCTGCCAGTCATCCTCTGGCTTGTTTAATTAGTCAGGAAGGGCAAGGGTCCAGACCACATGTGGTGGCTCTCACCTCTCCAAGGATCCTGTCCACATCCTGCACAAATTGAAAAGTATCCATCAACACTGGACAAGCAGGAGCCATGGTTACATACAAAGGAACAGTATCAACTTTAGCATCTAAGGGGCTCTACAGACTGCTCCTAAGGGGCAACCTCACGCTGTGGCCCCGATCCACCCTCCAAAGGGTGTCACAGCCATGGCAATGCAGAAGTAGGGTGCCCCTTCGGCACTGCATCATCTGGATGCAGTGCCAGAAGTGTGCCATGATATTGTGAACCATCTAGAAAGGCCTGTAGTATCATGATGTCCTGGGGGCGCTGCACCCTGACTCTGCCCACAGGCCGGCCTTTTCAGCCCGTCTGTAAAATCTGAGTGATTTTATCTGCAAAATGGTGGGCAAATTGTTTGCAGTGAACTTTTGAGTGGCTTACATTTTCCTCTGGCCCAGATTGCAAGACGTCTCTAATCACACAAAACAGTAAAGCTGCAATAGTATTAACCAGAAAGCCTTTTTTACTGCCTTTATTGCTTCACCATATGCTTTCATGTAAATTGTAGCCTGTTTTTGGTCAGATTCACTCTGATTTTCTGCCATTTTTGCTCTAGTCTCCATCTTGTTTGTTTGTTGCCAGTTCCTTAGAAAACCAGGGTGCTGGTTTAGCTCCACTCCATGAGACAGGATGCTTAGGAGCAATTGTGTCAACTGCCCTGGCCATTTCCCCATTCCACAAATCAACCAGGCTTCAACAGGGACACCTGCCAATGCAGCAGGAAACTCCCAAAGAGCCATTAGAAATCCATCTGGATTCATAAGCCTCCTGGGGTGGACAATCTTAATGGGCCCCCCACCAATGCAGAAGTTCTGAATTCCAGCAAATCTAAACATGACCAGGAAACGATCTGCTCATGACAGCAGAACAGTAGAGAACTCTTCCATTCACAGATCACTATAATCCCCCAACCCCATACAGAACACAAGGACTACAGTGTCCCCACCAGCATGAATGGGGCCAGATACCAGTTGGGACAGACCCATGGTTGTCATAGCAGGCCGGAAGTCCTGAGCCACCCCTGACAGGATAGCTTTGGCATGGATGTTGAAATCCCCCAGCAATATAAGCCATGAAGACTCCAAAACCACTCCCAAGACCACCCCAGCTAGCTCAGGCAGGGAGATTGTTGTGCTATACCAACAGAAACCCTAATCTGTCCTGGATGCCCACCTTTAAATAAACACACTCAAACCCTGGAGACTGGGGGATAGGATGCCTGATCCGGGGATATTATTCCAGTAGACCACTGCAATTCCACCTACCCGCTCCCAAGTCTTGCCTGCTGCTGCACAGAGAATCCTGGTGGGCAACACTGAGAAAGATTACCCCACCAACAACAACAACTAGGTCTCTGTAGTACATGTCAGGTCAGCATGTTTAGCCAGGATCAGGTCCTGAATGGCAGCTGTTTTTACCATTCACTAAGCAAGGCAGTTAATGACTGGGGATCTTGGAAGATTCTCCTTCATAGGCTCACCATAAGTTGAAGTTGACTTGATGGCAAATAACAACAATAACCACAAAAACATTGGTAGCCTTCTCCTTGCAAGAGGACCACACTGTCCAAATGTAATATGCCAACCTGGTAGGAAACCCTACCTAGGAATTCATAAAAGAAAAATTGAGAATTTTCTGAATTCCTGAAGTGTTCCTGCTGAGATAGCTAGAGGCCATTGTTAACACAGGTGATGATGAAAAGAACTACTAACAGGTTTATGTTGGACAGTGTCTGTGATTTTCCAGTCTGGTCTAATATCCAATGAAGTATAATGTCTTTAAAGAAATGAAGAAACTCTTGGAACTGTCAGTAAAAGGTTGTCATGATACCAGCATATATTTCCTTTAAATCCTTAATTATATGTGAATGATGGGGAGGTCTGGCAGGGGTAGAAAGAAGCTTTCATATAAAATGTGCATTCATATAAACACAGAGGACTCTAATGCAGTACAGTCTAAACATTTCTCTTGAATTCTGGTTCCTCCTCCTCCTCCTCCTCTCTCTCTCTCTCTCTCTCTCTCTCTCTCCTCTCTCTCTCTCTCACATACTATAAAGTCATTTGATAAAAGGCACCTAGCACTGCAGGATATTTTAATTGTGCTCACTTAGTGTTTTTACTATGCAGTAACAATAACATAACTAAGGCCTGAAACAGACAGGCACTAAGAGGCACCCTTGTCATGTGCTAGGGTTGCCTCTGGGCGGAGCTTACACACGCCCCACAATTCTAGCATGTGACAGGGGCCTCATCACTATGCAGTGTTGTTTACACGGTGTACGCAGTGACAACATTGCAGCTGTGCAGCGTCTATATGGCGCTACGCAGCTGCGACATTCCAAAACTGCCGGCAGCGCTTTTTTGCATCACAACTGCAACGCAAAAAGGAGCTGGGTTTCAGCACTCTTTTTTTTTACTGCGCACCTTCGCCTCTCCATATAGTTGCTGTGGCAATGGTGCACAGTAAAAAGAGGTGACGCCAGACTGCCCTTTTTGGGCGGTCTGTAAAGCCCCTAATTGTACTTCAGTAAACTGAGTATGTAGAGGTAAAAGTAATAATTTGGTAAACAAGAATCCTTCTTTCACTTGGCTACTAATGACGGCTCTATCATGAAAGCTAACTAGTTTTCACATCGCCCATAGCAAGCATCTATTTATTCCAGTTCTGTTCTGGCCCGCCAATAGCTTGGCTATAGAGCTTGTTCTGATGGCTTCATGATATTACAGTTTGGTAATGCATTGTCTGGGGCTGTCTGGTGTAACTTTCTTAACATTCTGTACTTGCTTTCAGAATCCTATATCAGAAACGTATCTAATCTGCAATTATCCTGAATAGATGAAAACACAGCAATGATCCAGTGTAACATGATGTGGGATGATAGGTTACTTACTTATTTATGTATTTATTTAATAAATGTTCTTTCTTGTTTATATTTTTGTGTTGCTACTTGATATTTTTTATAATGCTGAAGAAGCAATCCATTTTACAAGTGTTTTAAAAAGAAACATACCTCTTTGGTGGGGCAAGCAGCTATGGTAGAAGTATCTGATACACCATTCTTAAGAGTAGTAGCAAGCATTTTAAGTTCTAATATCCTGGTCTTCTTCATCTGACAGTTTTGCCTTTAGACCTGCCCACCACTGAAAAACATCACCTGAGAATTTCTCTGAGAATGAATTCAGCTCCCAGGCTGGAAAAGGTCCTCCCTTGATACAGAATAAGCATTTGTATTCACTGCAGGAGGCTTAAAGACCCTAAAGGCACCAGAGCTTGTCTGATTTCAGAAGCTAACCAGGGTCAGCCCTGAGACTGCTCAGGAATACCAGACAGAGCCAGTGAGGTGTAGTAGTTTCACTTTTGGGCTATGACTCTGGACACGAGTGTTTAAATCCCTGCTCAACTATAGAAACTCACCTTGGGCAACTCACATTCTCTCACCCTCAGAGGAATGCAAAGGCAAACCCCCCTCTGAACAAATCATGTGAAGAAAACCCCTGTGATAGGGTTACCACAAATCTGAAATGACATGAAAGCACAAAATTAATCCCAGGTGATATAGGCTCTGTTTCAGAGGAAAGAACTGGCAAAACCACCTCTGAGTATTCCTCACCTAAGAAAATCCTGTGAAATTCATGGGGGCACTATAGATCAACAGGCAAATGGAAGGTAGGTGTGTGTATGTATGTGTGCGCGTGCACACACAGACTACAGGGCTGTGTAGAAAGAAGCATATGCAGTTGGACTCTACCCAAGATGTCTGCAGAGTGAGCACTGCCTTTATTTTTTTCTTGTTTGGCCAGATTTTATTCCTACAATTAAGAATTTAGAAGGCAGGCCTTACTGGCTCTCCCACAAACAATCAAATCCTATCCTATCAGTTAAACAGCAATGGTGAGCTTGTTTCAGTGGTGCCAAACTGCTCTCTACATAATTCAAGAGGCAGAGGCTGAACTGCGTTTTAAATACCTCTTTAAAATCTATTTTTATTCCTTGATGAGTAACAATCATTTCTATTGCTCTACAGCTGTTGCTACTTTAAAAATATTTTTAATTTTCTTTTAACCTGTTTTGTATAGTTTTATATTGTGTTATATATGTCTTTAATTGTAGCTGGTTATAGACTATTATATTAAATGGTGGTGTTATTGTTGTGATGTGCTTCAAGTTGCCTCCTATCCTAGGATTTTCTTGGAGAGATTAATTCAGAGAAAGTTTGTTACTACCTTCCTTTAAAGCTGAAAGAGTGACAGTGTACTGGTTTGAGCATAGGACTTGGACTCTAGAGATCACAGTCCGCTTAGCCATGGAAACTCACTGAGTGACCTTGGGTGAGTAACACACACACAGTTCCAGAAAACCCTGTGATATCCTTAGGGTGGCCATATGTTGGAAACAACTCGACTTGAAGGCATACACATCAATAATATAAACATAACAACAACAACGACAACAACAACAACATCCATAGGGAAATGTGGCTGAGAAACAAATATCATCATCGCTACCACCACCACCCCAGTTCTTCCTTGCTCCTTGGATCTTACAGAATGAAAAAATTCCATGAACAAAGATCACAGATCTGTTCTTGTTTTTTGTTTTCAGATAGAACACTCCTCTTTTTGTTTAGATCCACATTGTTCCCTCACAATGCCTATTTATGCAAGGTGAACTCTTACTATGAACAGAGAAAGGAGTGACATGAGTCACTCCAGCAAGCTTCCCCAGCGGGACAAGGCTTTAAATTGAAATGAATTGCCAAGTGATGCACTTAAGGCTTGCATTAGCATTTGTTCTAGCTGATAAGCCCTCCTACCAACAGAGCATTGCTTGCAAGCCCAAATACAAATACTATGTTGAGAGTTAAGCTGCATAACATTTTCTTTGCCTAACAAGCAAAGCAGAAAACATACCATACTGTGAAGTCTTTTATATACTGTTTATGGAGTATACAAAGGTCTTTAAAATTTCTTTCCCACATCTGTCTTTACAATAATCCTTTCAAGATAAGTTAGGGCTGAATGGCTTTGAATCTCCCAAAGAGAAAGGAGAGATCCAGTATGTATCAAGGCCAAGAGGTGCTTCCCTCTTATGGTGACCCTAAGATGAACCTATCACGGGGTTTTCTGGAGCTGAGAATATGTGACTTGCCTAGTCATCTAGTGGGCTTCCATGGCTGGAACAAGGAACTGAACCTTGATCGCCAGAGTTGGGTATATAAGTTCAAATTTCCTTCAGACCCACATTTTATGTTCTTTACAAATCACAGTGAGGGTTTTACGTCTTTCAAAGACATTTTGGCTTATTTAGCTGAGACAGAATACCTAAATCTTCCATATTTAACCACCAGAGCCAGCCCAAGGCATTTTGCTACCTGGAGCGGACAGGCAAGTGGCACAGTTCACGGCCTCTCAAATTATTTTGGCAGCTGAAGCAGAAAATCTCCAGAGTAACCCTTTCTTGCTGATGGCAGTTTAAATACATATCATAGTAAAGTAAGCAACTTAGTTTGCACAGTACCAAAAATTTGCTATCGGAGAAAGCTATTTCACTGCACTTAATGGTAGAACCACACTGTTCTCTGTTACTTAATGGTAGAACCACACTGTTCTCTGTGACTTACACCGTTTAGATGTTCCATAGTGGTTCCAGCTTCCACTAATTTATGACTAAGGAGATTATCACACCCAGGAATCCCAGCAGGAAAAACACAGGATCTAAAAGATGAAAATAGATATTATTGGATTTACCCATGTCCAGGTTGTAGGCAGCCCATAGCCTATCTGCAACCCGGACTTCTCCTGTGGCTTTTTCAAGAACAAGATTTTCCTGTTCTTGAAAAAGCCATGGGAGAAGTCTGGATTGCAGACACCCTGCCTGAATGCATACAGGCTGCCTACAGCCTGGACACAGGTAAATGCGATAACATCAATTTTCATCTTTTAGTTCCCGCATCTCTCCCACCGGGATTGCTGGGTGCAATAATCTCCTTCACTATCTGACAGTCACACAAGCAACATTTGTTGGGCTAAAGAACTCATATGTATCCAATGCTGGGAAAAGTAACTTTTTTGTTTATAATTCCAACAACATCCCAGCCACTGTGGGGATTCTGGGAGCTGTCACCTCAAAAATAACTTTCCCAAGTTCTTATCATTCTGCATTAACATTAGCAGGCTTGTGTTTCAAGGACATCATGAAACAGTTAACCTTGGCCTCAAAGGGGCTTGGGAACCCAGTACAGAAATGTAAATAAAGAAATGGCTGCCTTGCTAAAGACATTTAAATAAAGAATTGGATTCATACTAACTCCTTTAGCAAGATTCTCATAAAGTTTTCCAGCTGTTCTTGTGCCTTCTTAACTGTAGCCCAAAACAGATGGGCTGAAAAATGTGGTCCGTGTTTGCGTTGGTGCGATTCACACTGGGGTTGCGGCAACCACACACACCCAGCTGCCACTGCAGTTTTGAACTAGACTGGGAAAAGAGCAGTATTTTACGGGTCCTTTTCAGCCTGGTTCTTTGGCAATGATGCAAGTCTGGTGCAGTTTCCCTCCACATTTGGGGCATACATCATATAAACACTAAACCCCAAATGTGGCGGGAAACTACATCATTTGTCCCATCTGTTTGGGGCCTGTATCTTCATCTTTTAGTAATAGATCATTCATTTTCCAGCTAAACTCTTTGTTTTTGTTAGTCATGAACATCAAAATGGGATTATGATCAGATGTGAATTTTGGGAGCACACCCACTGTGTTAACTGCTGTACATAATGTTGAAGTGTTTCGCAACCCGGGGGACCGCTTTTTCAGATGCACAGCGCGCCGGAGCGCGCTGTTTTAAAGGGCCCGGGTTGCTTTTTTTTTCACAACCCGGGGATTTTTTCGTAGGCCGGGGCCGTTTTTCCGGCCCCGGCTGTTTCGGATCCCGGGAATTTCGTATCTCGAGGGATTCATATCCCGGGGGACCACTGTACTAAAAATATATCTAGCCTGCCCCAGGATTTATGAACTTCTAGGGGGGGAAAGCACTATATATGCTCATGTATATGTCTAGAAATTCTAGTAAAAAAAGAACCCAAAAAACCTGAGTCAACTAATCCATGTGTCAATGTAAGTACAGTATTTTGACTCTTATTTTAAAAAGGAATCATTGCCTGGTGATAATCAAGAGTGTAATCGGTCCTGGAAGCATTGACCACACTCTATTCACTCATCCATACAACCATACAGTATGAGCACAAACATGCCTGCTGGAATTTTGTAAGTTTTTTGGCATTGTTTTCCTTTGCTTCATCCTTTAGATCCATTGTTACTTACTTCTAAGTTTTACCCTCAACTTATCCACAGGTCATGTCAAAATCCATAATTTTGGCCCCAAAGTCTGCTCTCAACTTATACATAAAGTCGACTTATGAGTATATATGGTAAATAATAATACAAAAAAGCAGCTCTATCACAACTGCATCTTCTCCTTGCACAAAGCACTGGCAGCAACAGACTACCAGCTACTGCTCTGAGGGTCTCAAATCAAGATGCCATACTAAAGGTTTTTTGATTTACGATATACTGTAACTTGGATCTTCTAGATGGTGTACAACGGTGTACCCAAAGACCATTGGTTATACTTTTCATTCATTACAATATGTGTCATTTTCCAGAATCAACATGTTTTAGCATCTTCTTCTATATATCCTAAAATAAAAAATGTCAATTCTACTTAAAGTAGACTTGGATCATAATCCTATTATTTTGGAATTTAAAGTGGAAAATACCCAATTTAATTGGAGACTAAACTCAGACCTACTGTACTTCTAGAGAATGAGTTTGCAAAAACTCTGAGGATCAATATAAAGCAATACTTTAAAGAAAACAAATCTGAACATATCAAACCAAGAATTGTATGGATGCACATAAAGCCATGGTAAGAGGCTTACTTATTAAGAGAGGTGCAGAGAGGAAAAAAGCTCAGCAAAAAGAAATTGAAGATCTAGAATCTAAAATAAAAGAAACAGAAGAGAAAGTTAAAAAGATTCCAGATTTTTTAAAAAAACTTAATAACATAAAATACTTGCAAAAGAAAATGGAAGTCATTGGCCCGATACAGATGGGCACTATGAGGCGCCTGGGTGGCGCCATTAGGGTTAGGGATTGTGCAGTGTTTGCACGCTCCCTAACTCTAGCATGTGATGATGCTTGCGTCATCACTTTAAAGCTTTTAGACAGCGTGCATAAGCACGCTGAAGCAACTACGCGGCTACATCATGTGGTGGACATGCCCTCTGGTAACTAAATTTTGGAAATCACTTCATACCATAATTTTTAATATACTAGAGACTTATTTTTGAGTATACTCCAGATATATATCTTTTAAATATAATTCAAGGAATACAACCAAAAAATAGAACTAGATACTGGAAAGTGATCCTATATATGGTTTCAGTAGCTCAGATCTTGCTTGCACAAAAATAGAAAACAGCGGATATTCCAGCTCTTGATGACTGGAAGTTTAAAATGATAGAAATTTATGAAATGGATAAAGTGTTGATTGCAATAGAAGGAGAGTCTTCTGAGAAACATATACAGTGGTCCCCCGGGATACGAATCCCCCGGCTAACGAAAACCCCGGGATACGAAAGAGCCGGTTTGCGAAAGTATCCCCGGGTTACGAAACGCAAACGGCGGCAAATTTAAAAGTTGCAAAGTGCTGCTATTGGCTAAGGGGCTGTTTAAAGGGGATTGGTTACGAAACGCAAACGGCGGGAAATTTAAAAGTTGCAAAGTGCTGCTATTGGCTAAGGGGCTGTTTAAAGGGGATTGGTTAACGTTCAGCTTTGGCGCGAATTTTGAACTTGGTTAGCAATCTGATTGGCTTGCGAAAGCAATCTTATTGGCTAACGAATGGGGGGGGGGGGCTGGCTTCAGAAATAAAAGCCAGGTTCCAGTGCTGGGACCCCTTGTTCGGCCTTTGTGAACTGGTGAGATAGAGTTGCTTCTGAACTCTTGGCTCCAGTGAAGGTCCGAACTTCTTTGACTGGATTTGTCTGGCTGACTTCTGCCTGGCACTTTACCTGTGCATCTATGCCTGCTCTTTGGATCAAGCCCTCCGGTGAATCCCTGGAAGTGCAGGTACAGTATGGATTTTTTACTTCTTCTTGTGGGTGAATGATCTGGATGATGTGGCCTTGTGCACTGAATGGCTTTTGCAATTTTGGTTTTTTGGTTTTATGCAAATTGGGCTGAGAGAGTGATCAGAGTGCATTGACTTGCAGTTTCAAAGGTTTCTGGGGTCTCTTCTGCTTCCAATGTGTCCATGGGCCTTGGAAAGGCTTGTCCAGTGAATGGCTTTTGCAATTTTGGTTTTTTGGTTTTTTGCACATTGGGCTGAGAGAGTGATCACAGTGCATTGCTTTGCAGTTTTAATTTAGGAATTTAGGGCATCGGGGTGGTTGGGTGGGAAAGGGTGGCCTGTGAATGGGTTTTGCTCAGTGCCTGTTTCTTTTGCCCTTTTTAGGCTTGGACTATGGCCCCCAAGAAAGCTGTGTGCCAATGCCAGCGGGGACTGCAAGGTCAAGCCCCTGCTGATTTACCACTCAGAGAACCCCAGAGCCTTCAAGGCACACAAGGTGCAGAAGGACAGACTGCCTGTGATGTGGCATGCCAATGCCCGAGCATGGGTCACACGCCTCTTCTTCGTGGAGCGGGTCAATGGTGTCTTTGGCCCTGCTGTCAAGCGTTACCTGGAGGACAACGATCTCCCCCGGAAGTGCCTCCTCATCTTGGACAATGCTCCTGCGCACCCGCCCGGCCTGGAAGAAGACATCTTGGACGAGTTCTCCTTCATCAAGGTCCTGTTCCTGCCTCCCAACACAACCTCCATCCTTCAGCCTATGGACCAGCAAGTCATTGCCAACTTCAAAAAACTCTACACAAAGCACCTGTTCAAGAGGTGCTTTGACGTGACGGAGAACACCCAGCTGACCCTGCGAGAGTTCTGGAGACAGCACTTCGACATCGTCGTGTGCTTGCGGATGGTGGACTTGGCCTGGCAGGAGGTCACCAGGCGCACCCTCAATGCAGCCTGGAAGAAGCTGTGGCCTGCTGCTGTTGCGTCGGAAGGGTCAGAGGCTGAAGTTGAAGATCCCGGTGAGGCAGAGGTTGCCAAAATCGTCTCCCTGGCAAACAGCATGGGACTGGTCGTCGACGAGGAGGACATCGACGAACTCATCGAGGAGCACAACGAGGAGCTCTCGACGGAGGACCTGAAGGTGTTGGCAGCCATGCAGCACTCGGCCATGGAGGAGGAATTGTTCGGGTCAGAGACAGCCCAGGAGGAGGGGGAGGCGGCCGCATCAATTCCGACTTCGGAAATCAAAGACATTTTGCGGCACTTCCAGACTGTTGCTGATTTTGTGGAGAAGCATCACCCTGAGAAGGTGTTCACCAGCCGCGCAATTGCGCATTTTGATGATGTCTGCCTTAGCCATTTTAGGAACCTGGTTAAGAGCCGGCAAAAGCAGACATCCTTGGACCGGTTCTTCCCGAAACTCGGAGAACTGCCATCCAAGAAGGGCAAAGGTGCTGGTGACTCTTAAAAAGCTCAAAAAATTTTTTTAAAAAATTTGTTAAAATGGTTAACTTTGTTAAATTTGTTGAATTGGTTAAAATTGGTTGAATTGGTTCAAAATTGTTTGAATTGATTGACTGGGTTTAAATTTGGGTGTTTTGGGTGGCCTCCTCCTCCTCCTGTCTCACTCAAGTTTGCCATGACCAGCAAAGGTAAGAAAAAAATTTTTTTTTTATTCTTTAGATTGGCCCTGCAAGTCATTCTTAAGTTCTTTAGTGCCTTAGGCAAGTTTCTATTAGAGTGTATTGTAGTGTACTTAAGGAAATAGGCCTCTATTGTTACCTTCCATTGACTTGCAGGGTCAATCTGGAGTCATGGAACGCATTAGTTATTTTCAATGGGAAATAGGCCCCGGGTTATGAAATTTTCGGCTTACGAAAAAGGTGCTGGAATGAATTAATTTCGTAACCCGGGGGACCACTGTACAAAGTTGGCAGGGTTTAATAGATTATAGTGAGAAATCTTGGAATTATATAAATTAAGGGGGGAAAGAGAAAAGAAGAAGAAAAAGAAAAGGAGAGAAAGAGAGGAAGAAAACTATAAAAGATTAACTATCAAATTTAAAAGAGCTCTATCCCTTGAGGAATGATAATAAACTTAATTTTTTTGGGAGAAACATTTAATCTTTATAATAGAAAGAAGTAGATCTCAAGGTGCATATGGATGTGATTGCTCTTTATATTCAAGGATTGTATATGTGCATTTTTATGTATGTTTAATAAAAAGTATTTAAAAACAACAACACCCAACCAAGTGCATTTGCACCTTTCCAAGATATTAATGGGCTTTGTTGGTTAATTTCATTAAAACAATGTGATGGAGTTATCATCCATGACGATGTCCTTTTGCACTGGAATAATTCAGTAAGCAGTTAGTGTAACCGTCTCCCTAAGGAACAAATGACCATATTGAATGAGAAATGAGACAACAAGGTCCCCTCCATCAGCCTCAATGGAACCAACAGACACCTGGTTTCTCCCCTCTCAGAACTTCCTCCAAAAGAAGCCCTTCTTCCCTCTTCATTATATAAACAGTATGTAATCTATGTAACCCCTAAGTTCCCCCGCCATTTCTTTTTCCTTTTGTCTCCTCTCTTAGATTGAGAGCAATTGCATTTAGACTTTAAACAGTCTTGAGTGTTTTCAGAGACATGAGACATAAGTTCTAGTGAACATCTAGATATTAAAAAGGCTTCTCAGCAGATGCTGTCAACCTTTGTATTAAGAATCATCTTCAACTATGATGAAGATATAGATCCATATGGCACAGCTGCTGGTTATGAACTTGTCAAGTCAGGGAAAGACAAATCAGGGCAGTGAGTATTCTACCATCACAGTTCTCTCTTCCTTTTCTTCCATTCTTCAAATCATGTTTACTAATTTTTAAAACTGGAAATGTATGCAACACACACAGTGAAATAAATTTCTTGGGTTCCTGAGTAAGCTGGACTTCCAGCTGATAGGGAGCAGAAATCTGGTAAGGACCAAATAGCCATATCCAGTCTATAGTGCAAAGTGGTGGTGATGAAAAGTGGTAGAGAAAAGAAGGTAAGGGGATGCAGAGGGATATCTAGATACAGTGGGGGAGGGGGGACATTTGCAGCATAAAAACTATGTAGCAGGTACTCTCTTCTGTAAGACTATGCAAGGCAGCGGTAGGTTCTACAGCAAGTTTCCAGGAAAGAAACCAACAGTTATACCCAACGGACACAAATAATGGTCCTTGGCAGATTAGGAAATAAAACGCCAGTTCCTCCACTTTAGATAGCCTCAGAAGCACTGTGATACAGGATCAGATCATTGCAACTCCTGGTCTCACCCCCCCCCCCTTCTTTCTATGCAAATACATACTTTATGTCCACTTCACACAACTGATTATTAGAGGAGACACAATAGTTTTGCTTGACTAACAGTGGCTGTTTCTTTTTTCCCACTGTTTCCCCCCCTTGGTTCTCATTAACTGCGAAAGCCAAAGGGATTCCTTGCAGCTTCATTTGTAAGAACTCATAGAATCATAAAGTTGGAAGAGACCACAAGGGCCATCCAGTCCAACCCCCTGCCATGCATTCTCAATCAAAGCATCCCTGACAGATGGCCATCCAGCCTCTGCTTAAAGACCTCCAAGGAAGGAGACTCCACCACTCTCCAAGGGAGTCTGTTCCAGTGTTGAACAGCTCTTACTGTCAGGAAGTTCCTCCTAATGTTGAGGTGGAATCTCTTTTCTTGTAGCTTGCATCCTTTGTTTCTGGGCCTGTTCTCTGGAGCAGCAGAAAACAAGCTTGCTCCCTCTTCAATATGACATCCCTTCAGATATTTAAACAGGGCTATCATATCACCTCTTAACCTTCTCTTCTCCAGGTTAAACATCCCCAGCTCCCAAGTCATTCCTCATAGGGCACATGCCAACATAATAGAAACACGATTTGTATGTGTTTACACCTTAACAGGCAGCAAGCAAAAACCCTTTCCTGGCATTTCAATACTAATATGCTATTTCCATACAGATGTTTGCACCCTACACACACAAAAAGAGAGGCACATTCTATTAGTCCCAAGGGAGGACTGTGCCACAGTGGCTTCTGCATGTTATGATCAGTCTTCAGACAAAAAGATTTCCACCCTAGGCAGTTTCAGCACACCGCTCTCTTCCTGTACCACAGCTCTTTGGTTCCAAGTACCATTTCTTAAGAATATCTTCATCTATCTCCAATTGTTAACATACATGCAGCTGTGGAGGTACCCAGGACTCAAAACAAACTTGCAGAACAGATAGAATTGGAAAATTTGATCTACTTGGCTTTGGCTGTGGTGACCCTGTTCTCCTTCATGCCAGATTCTGGAGGAATAAGCCACCGCTGATACTTGCTTTTAACTTCCCTCAAGTCCACTTTGACTGATGGTGAGCTATGGATGAAATCTCTCTAAGATCCTCTGTCCTCCACTGCTCTGCTCAACTCCCGCATGCTCAGGTCTGTGGCCTCTCTGACCAAGTCCACCCATCTGGCATACAGTCTCTCTCTCTCTTTCTGCTTCCTTCTATCTTTCTTAGCATCATTGTCTTTTCTAGTGAGTTCACAGTATCCTCAGCATTCTGCTCCAGCACCATATCAACATACAGCCAGCTTAACTGGCAGAAATCACATGCAAGAGCAGCTCAGTATTCAAGAGCAACAGAGCCTCTGAAAACACTCCAATCAACAAAGGAAACAGCGTCTTAGCTGGAGGGAGAGGATGGCAAAAGAGCTAAATACCTTCCATTTGCTTTGTGGCCTATGTACTAAAAAAATCATCTGGCTAATTCCACTGCTGAAAAACCCACAATCCAGTTCTAATCCTTTTAAATAGCTTGAGATTTCTGCTCGACTTCCAAATCTCAGGATCAAACAAATGAGTGTGAAGGAAGAAAAGGGAAGAGGATTCCTTTTTAATTTGACACACACAAGGTTTTCCATTTTCTTTTCAGGGTTGCGAAAATGCGGTACAAAATGTCAAAGAAGATTACAAAAGAAATTGTCAATTTACCAGGACCACTTCTTTATGAGAGGGGAGATGTGCTGTATTGCTCCAATCACGTCCACTGTTAAACTACATATAGCCACCATAACAATAATAACCACTGACAGACCAATTCTCCTTGGATTTTCTAATCCACTTAAAACAGATATCTGATTAGAAAATGTATGCCAGTGATTCAGAAATGTATTTTTACCATTTTGGGTAAAAAGAGTCCTTGTAAGGACTCCAAAAGATTTTTTGGTAAGGCACTAGGAAGACCACATTCCTGCTGGATAGACTCAATCAAGGAAGCCACAGCCAAGCTTATGCTACAGTTTCTTTCACTCTGGAGCAAAACAGACCAGCAATAAGAACTGGCTTGGGGGTGGCATGGGGGCATGGCAACCTCATGCTGCATGGTCTGACTCTGCCCCAAATCTGACCTTGCGCTGCCCGCCCAACCAGATGGCGGGCAGCCTGTGAACACTCTTGCAGCACAGTGACCAGATGCATACCGGAGGAATGGAGAAGAGCTGTGGTGGCGGCGAAAAGGGGCACCATTTCCCCGGTGCAAAAACAGCATTACTAAATGTAGAAACCTGCTGGATGACCTTGGATGAGTCACACACTTTCTGCCCCATAAAACCCTGTGATATGGCACCTTAGGCTCTCCATAAGTCAGAGATAACTTGAAAGCATACAACAACAGAAACCATTACTTGGCATGCAAGAGCAACAAGAAACAAAAATAACTGTAAAATTACTTTTAAAAAGTAGCACCAATGCACTAGGTCAATGTTTTTTAAATGGTGGGATGTGACCCAGGGGGTGGTGGTGTAAGAGTTGCTCAAGGAAGAGGGCACAAGACTTAGAGGAACTTATCACTCCTCCTCTTCCTAAACTTTTTTATGTGTAAAATTTACACATACACTGAATTTACTTAAACAAAACTGTTCTAATTTGAATGTGTTATTTCCTTATAAAACATTAAAATATGAATATACATAAATGTGCAAATGACAACACACACACTAATTTTTTTAAAAAAAATTATATACTATGTTGAGTGGGGAGAGGGAGCAACATTCACATGTAGGTGTAAAGAGGGATGCCAAGGGCAAAAAGTTTGAATACCACTGCACTAGGTTATTTGGAGTAGTATTTCAAAGCTCTGGTCTGAACTCTCACTTCCATTTCTGGAGGCTGATCAAAACCAGGGTGTTATTGAAGCAGAAAATTGAATACACCTGGTCAGTGCATGAAGTCTGTCTAGCTAGCATTATTTCTGCTCTATTCTCACCCTACGTGAAAGTGTCAACAGCTAAAACTATGGCCTTTACAACAGTGGCTCCTACTTCTGGAAGCTACTGACAGAAGCAATGCAGGGAAAAGAAAAAGAGAAAAAAAACAATGACAGTCTTAGTGACTGAGGCAATTGTACAATTTTTCTCCCTGGGAAAAAATCAAGTTAAATTTGCTTTGCTTCTGTAGACAGCACCTTACATGGATGCTTTAATTAATTGCTTTACTTTTTTAATGCTATATTGTTCACCAATCTAAACACAGGAAACATGGTTTATAAATAAATGCTCTCTTTTTTACTTGGGCCTTTTGGTAGCCTTGATCATGGACAAACAGTGAAAACGTTCATGTGTTTTCAATCTGGATCTTAATTAAATCTTGAATCCTTGTCATGGCTAACTGCAGTTCAGATACACAAGCCTAACCAAAGTCAGAAAGCTTTATTCAGAAAACTGAGTTGATCGCAGCATAACAATGTTGTCAGGACTGAAGCATTTTCAGTAATAAATTTTCAGTAATTCAATAATAACACTTAGCAGTGCCAAGATTTTCGTGGACTAGCACCACGAATATCAAACCAAAATATTCCTTTTTCCAGGACTGCCCCTCCTTTCCCTTCTATACCAAGCATCCCCACAGGACCAACCTTGACAGCTCACAGTGCAGATTTCATCCCCTCACATCTGCTCATTACCCAGCTCCAAGAAAAATAAACAGTCTTTCCACCCAGCATCACCAATGGTATAGCATATCCCACCATCCATATATACAGAATATATGTTGGCAGGCATGGCACCCCACCCCCCAACTAAACCTACCCACTTTTTGTTTTTCCAACAACCAACACAAAACATGCTATTTAATATTTACATGAAGCCGCTAGGTGAGATCATTCGGAGGCATGGAGCTCAGTGTCATCAGTACGCTGATGAAACTCAGATATATTTCTCCATGACCAGATCATCTGCGCAGACCTCAGATGGTGTCTCTTCTCTCGACTGCCTGGCAGCGGTAATGGATTGGATGAGGGAAAACAGATTGAGACTGAATCCGGGCAAAACGGAGGTACTGACAGTTACCGGCCCAAAACCAGGCTTGGGAATACAGCTCCGGGTCCTAGACGGAGTCACACTCTCCACGAAGGACCCTGTTCGCAGTCTGGGGGTGCTTCTAGACTCGTCGCTTCACTTCATACGACAGTCAGGAGTGCCTGTTATCAGCTTCGGCTGATACGCCAGCTGCGCCCTTTCCTGGAGATGAGGGATCTGGAAACTGTGGTACATGCTTTGGTCATCTCACGTCTTGATTACTGCAATGCACTCTACATGGGGCTGCCCTTAGGCTTAACCCGGAAACTTCAATTGGTACAAAACATGGCAGCCAGATTAGTCTCTGGAGCTTCCAGAAGAGAGCATATAACTCCAGTGCTCAAATCTCTTCACTGGCTGCCTATTAGTTTCCGGGCACAGTATAAGGTGCTGGTTTTAACCTTTAAAGCCCTACATGGCTTGGGTCCATCTTATCTCAGGGACCACCTCTCCCCATACGATCCTCCCCACACACTTCAATCTTCTGGGAGAAATCTGCTAAAGCCTATCAAGACCAGGCTGATGCAGACCTCCCAGGTGGCTTTTTCTGCCACCGCTCCCAAGCTCTGGAACCGTCTGCCGGACGAGATGCGTCTCATGACATTTTTAGACTGCTTTAAAACAGCCTTAAAGACGCATCTCTTTTGGCAGGCCTTCCCTTGAAACCTTTGACCCCGGCTCCGGACTTAGACTATGCTTTTCGCCTACTCCCATGTCTCCGACCCTTAACTTATGATGTGGCCGCATAAGAAGGGGTCTGGATACACCTATACTGTTTTTAGATCCTACAGTTTTTAATTTGTTGCTGATTTAATTTATTTTTAATGAGTGGGAGGTTGGAATATGGGTTATGGGACTGTTTTAATTTTAACTTTGTTTTAATTCATGTTTTTTAATATGCTGTATTCCGCTCTGAG
The DNA here is from genome assembly GCA_034509955.1 of Urosaurus nigricauda. Lineage (NCBI taxonomy): Eukaryota > Metazoa > Chordata > Lepidosauria > Squamata > Phrynosomatidae > Urosaurus > Urosaurus nigricauda. The sequence continues at coordinate 701,549 of JAOEGL010000014.1, forward strand.
TGTTCTTACAGAAGAGCGGATTATAAATAAACCATTATTATTATTATTATTATTATTAACATTAATTCAAAATTTTGAGTTGTTTGAGTACTTAGAATCATAGAATCATAGAATCATAGAGTTGGAAGAGACCACAAGGGCAATCTAGTCCAACCCCCTGCCATGCAGGAACTCCCAGTCACAGCATCCCCGACAGATGGCCATCCACCCTCTGCTTAAAGACCTCCAAGGAAGGAGACTCCACTACGCTCCGAGGGAGTGTGTTCCACTGTCGAACAGCCCTTACTGTCAGGAAGTTCCTCCTAATGTTGAGGTGGAATCTCTTTTCCTGCAATTTATATCCATTGTTCCGCGTCCTAGTCTCTGCAGCAGCAGAAAACAAGCTTGCTCCTTCCTCAATATGACATCTCTTCAAATATTTAAACAGGGCTATCATATCACCTCTTAACCTTCTCTTCTCCAGGCTGAACATCCCCAGTTCCCTAAGGCGTTCCTCATAGGGCATGGTTTCCAGACCCTTCACCATCTTAGTTGCCCTCCTTTGGACCCGCTCCAGTTTCTCTACATCCTTTTTGAATTGTGGTGCCCAGAACTGGACACAGTATTCCAGGTGGGGCCTGACCAAAGCAGAATAGAGTGGCACTATTACTTCCCTTGATCTAGACACTATACTTCTATTGATGCAGCCTAAAATTGCATTGGCCTTTTTAGCTGCCGCATCGCACTGTTGACTCATGTTCAGCTTATGGTCTACTTGGACTCCTAGATCCCTTTCACATGTGGTCTCATTCAGCCAGGTGTCCCCCATTTTATATCTGTGCATTTCATTTTTCCTCCCTAAGTGCAGGACCTTACATTTCTCCGCATTGAATTTCATGTTGTTAGCATTGGCCCACCTTTCTAGTATATTCAGGTCATTTTGAATTTTGATCCTGTCCTCTGGGGTATTAGCTACTCCTCCTAGTTTAGTGTCATCTGCAAATTTGATAAGTATGCTCCCAATTCTGTCATCCAAATCATTAATAAAGATGTTGAACAGCACTGGGCCCAGGACAGAACCCTGTGGGACCCCACTGGTCACTTCTCTCCAGGATGAAAAGGAGCCATTGTTGAGCACCCTTTGAGTTCGGCCACTCAACCAATTACAAATCCATGTAACAGTTAACTTGTCTATCCCACATTTTGCAAGCTTATTTGTAAGAATGTCATGGGGAACCTTGTCAAAGGCCTTACTGAAATCGAGGTAAACTATATCCACAGCATTCCCTTCATCTACCAAGCTGGTAATTTTATCAAAAAAAGAGATCAGGTTCGTTTGGCATGACTTGTTTCTCTGAAACCCATGTTGGCTTTTTGTGATTATGGCATTGGCTTCTAAATGTTCACAGACTCTCTGCTTAATGATCTGCTCTAGAATCTTTCCTGGTATTGATGTCAGACTAACTGGACGATAATTGTTGGGATCCTCTTTTTTTCCCTTTTTGAAGATGGGGACAACGTTTGCCCTCCTCCAGTCTGCTGGGACTTCTCCTGTTCTCCAGGAGTTCTCAAAGATTATTGCCAATGGCTCCGATATCACCTTTGCCAGTTCTTTTAATACCCTTGGATGTAGTTCATCAGGTCCTGGAGATTTGTATTCATTTAGAGTAACCAGGTATTCCTGTACTGTCTCTTTACTTATTCTGTGCTGAAATTCCCCCACTCTGTCCCCTTCTTCACTGTCCTCAGGTTGAGCACCTTTTGCCTTTTCTAAGAAGACTGAAGCAAAGAAGGTGTTGAGTAATTCTGCCTTTTCTCTGTCCCCTGTTACTATTTTGCCATCTTCTGCACGCAGTGGTCCTACCATTTCCTTCTTCTCCCTTTTGCTGCGGACATATCCAAAAAAGCCCTTTTTATTGTTCTTAACCTCTCTAGCAAGCCTGAGTTCATTTTGCGCTTTAGCTTTTCTGACTTTATCCCTACATGTGCTGGCTATTTGTTTGAATTCCTCTTTGGTGATTTCCCCATTTTTCCATTTTTTATACATGTTCCGTTTAAAACTTAGCTCAGTTGTAAGTTCCTTAGTCATCCATACCGGTTTCTTGAGACATCTCCCATTTTTCTTCCTCATTGGGACAGTCTGAAATTGTGCTTTCAGTATCTCCCTTTTGAGGAACTCCCATCCATCTTGAACTCCCTTCTCTTTTAGTATTCTTGACCATGGGATCACCCCCAGTATTTCTCTAAGTTTATTGAAATCAGCTCTCCTAAAGTCTAGAATTCGTGTCTGATTATGCCTAGCTTCATCTTTCCACTGTATAGCAAACTCCAGGAGGACATGGTCACTTCCACCTAAGGATCCAACCACTTGCACCCCCTCAACTAGGTCTTCCCTGTTGGTTAAGATAAGATCTAAGATGGCTGATCCCCTTGTTGCTTCTTCCACCTTTTGGACAATGAAATTGTCTTCCAGGCAAGTGAGGAATTTGCTAGACCTTGAGGATTTGGCTGAGTTTGACATCCAGCAAATATCCGGATAGTTGAAGTCCCCCATCACTACTACATCTCTCCTTTCTGAGTGTGTGGTCATCTGTTCTAGAAAGGCATCATCCAATTCCTCTGCCTGAGTTGGGGGTCTGTAGCAGACTCCCACAGTAACATCCCTATTATTTCCCTCTCCTTTAATTTTTATCCAGATGCTCTCCACCTGACTTCCAGTATTGACTTCCTGGATCTCTTCACTGGTGTAAATATCCCTGACATATAATGCTATTCCTCCTCCTTTCCTGTTTGGCCTGTTTCTCTTTAAAAGGTTATATCCCTCTATTTCTACATTCCAATCATGAGACTCATCCCACCAGGTTTCAGTGATGCCTATTATATCATATTTCCCTTGTTGTGCTAAGAGTTCAAGTTCATCCTGCTTATTTCCCATACTTTGTGCATTAGTGTAGAGACATCTAAGACCATGTGTCCTCTTGCTTTGCTATGCTTTGCTATGTAAATTTTCAACAGGACAAATGTCTTGGTTTTCTTCCATTTGTGTAATAAGCACTCACCAGTTGAAACTGGTTTACAGGTGGGTGCTCAACCATTGTTAAGCCTTGAGGTCAACAAATCTGACCCAGTAGCTTTAGTGAAAGGGTTACACTGGATCAGCAATGCCTGACCTCCTATTGTGTCCACATTTAACTATGCCAAAGAGACTTATATATTTCTTAAATATTTCTTCCCCTAAATACACAAGTCAGCCAGTTTCCTAGGATGAAGCTAAGAAGCATGATTAAATACTGTGTCAAGTCTTAGGTATCAATTTCCAGTTACTGGCACTACACTAGATGATAACCTTCCACAAAGTCAACTTTAGATTGATACCAGATCCACTGGGTTAGGATGATCGAATGCTAGTATCATGAGATGATTACAAACACAGAAGGTCTTATAGGCAAGGTGCAACAGAAAACTAAGCTTTGACTGGTATGCAGATACCCTACTTATTTATATGACAGGTTTAAGAAACATGTGGCCTTCCAAATAATGATGATGATGATAATAATAATAATAATTTGTATTGCGCCTCTCCCTGTGTTGGATCAAGGTGGGTAACAACAAGCAAGAACAGCAAAGATCAAACAAATAACAATACAATACAGCATAAAAACAATAATCTAAAATAGCAATATTTAAAAGTATCAAAGTAAAATTCACAATAAAATCGGAAAAATCCAATGGGGACAATGAGGCAAATGGACTATTGAAAAGTCTGAGGAAGTCAGTTAGGGAAGGCCTGCCAGAAGAGAACCGTCTTTATTGCCTTCTTGAAGGCCTCTAGCGATGTTATATGGCGGATCTCCTCCAGCAAGTCACTCCATATTTTTTTGAGTGGCAGCTGAAAAAGTCCTCTGGGAGGTCGCCACCAGGCTGGTTTTCTTTGGCTGCAGTAGGTTCCTCCCAGAGGACCTGGGTGTGCAGGAAGGATTGTTATTGGACTATGACAAATGTTATTGGACTATGACTCCCATCAGCCCCAGCCAGCATAGGCTATGGTGAGGAACATTGGGAGCTGCAACCCAACAGCATCAGGAGGATCACACATTCCCTATCTCTATTTTAGTCCATTGGTCTTCAACCTGGTGTAATGTGATCACAACTTCTCTAACTCCAGAAACACTATGAAAAATAATTTGGAAGGAGAAAATAAAAGAATAAGGGAGAAATCCAGACAGGCTGATCTATTTTCTGGTAATAATGATATATAAACTACAGAAATTGGATTCTGCAACTTTCAGACTTCTGCTAGCTGCATTACATGCTTTTTGCAAACATTTATTCTGTAGTGGTTTTTGATGTTCTGTAACACATTCCTTTGTTCCTAGTGGGCTATATATCCCCTATTGTAACCATAAAAACTGCTTATGGTTAGGCTATGGGATTTTAAAACATCTTTGATACTGGGGAGAGGGAGCGTCTATATATGCCTGTGTTCATTCAGCACATTTTTGTGACAGCAAGGTCCATGTTCCAGATCAGAAACAGAAACTCACACAAAATAGGGCATCGGGGGGGGGGGGGGGGGGTACATGGAGATGGGATGCACCAGGTGACACCCTAGAAGAGGTGACACTACCCAAACATCTGCCTTTTGGCAGAAATGGGCTGTGGTATTTGTCTTTGTCCCTTTAAAAATGCTGAAGAGATTATGTGAGTGGGGCAAGGCTCAGTGGGAAGAGAAAGCAGAGGCCCCAAGTTTTTTTCCCCAAAAATATTTTATATAAAATATAAAAAAAATTTAAAAATTAAATTACTCTTTTATTCTTTTAAAACTTTCATTTAAAAACCCCACATCTTACCAAATATTCACTTTAACCACATAAAACTGTGTATGTAAATACATTTAGACTGTGCATATTGTAATTTAAAGGTATAATATTAATTTTGCTAGTTGTTTATGTCATTACTATTGCCATTACATTCAGTGATATATAGGAATTATGACTGGTTAGTAACATTAGTTCCAAAAACTTTATTCATTCATTCATTCATTCATTCATTTACTGTATTTATACCCCACTCTTCAGTCCTAAAGGCTCTCAGATTGGGCTTACAGGTAGTTATTCAGATGGTTCCCTGTCCTCAGGCTTACAACCAAAAAGACATAACACAAAAGCAGAAGGGAATGGTGGTGGGGAAAGGGATCAAGTCCAGTGGTTCTTCCCTCCCTCTGAGGCCTGGACCATGGCAGATGGACTGGAGGGAGGGCCCTTCTTCTTGCTCTGGCTAGCCCTGATGGAGTAAGGCCTACCTTTCCATTCCCTCCCAGGCCGGATGGTGTCTGATGGCATGGAGAGATGACTCTTCTTCTTCAGGCTAGTCCTGGTGGAGCTGGGCCTGCCTTTCCACTCCCTCCCAGGCCAGATGACGCCAGATAATGTCATTAATAAGGATTCTGTATGGTGTGGTATGGGAGGAGATCAATGTGGGGAGGAGGTGACACCATGAGTTACGGTACTGGGCAATCCTAGTGATGTTACTGCAGCAACAGGATGATATTTATAAAGCAAAAAGGATACATTTCCAAGCATTGGTAACTGTAAGAAGCACATCCAGCCAAATGTGAAAAAGTTCTTCAACCACAACGAAAACAGAGAGAGATTAATATAGATCAGATCAGACCACTGCTAGGGACTCCCAGCCTCTGTGGTTACTGTGAAGAAATGTAGCTAGTGTTTATTTTGAGATGCCAGACTGGAAACTGTAAAAGCCCTGGCTGACTGATTAAAGTTCAGCTCTCTTTCCCTCCTACTGATACTTTTTTTCAGACTGTTTGAATCCCACGCTCTATTGATTTTCAAAATCTGACTGCACTCTTCAGCACTTATCAAGGTTAGTATATTTACATGCCTCTTGTTCTGACAATTTGGTTTCTGTTCTGTAAGAAAGGGTTTAGGAAGCTCTTTCAACCTGAGTGCCCAATTTAGTTTCAGATAAATTTGCTAGGATGCTGGAAGGGCCAAAGACAAATATGTAAGACCCCAGGTACCATCACATTTTAGCTTAGAGCTATTACTGCCAGCCACTAAGCCTTAGATAAGGCATTTTAACTATTTAGGAGTGAATGGGAAGGGTGAACCATACAAAATCTGGGAGGCCATCCAACAGTGGTACCATGAGGAATGCCCAGAGGCAAGGTAGTTCGCCCGGCACCAGACCGTCCGTTAGATCCACAGGCCCGGAAGTTGGGGGATTCAGTTTGTGGTGGGACCCACGTATCATTATCACATCATGCTGGGGATCGATTGGCTACATCACCATAACCCCCACACTAAGTGGAGGCAGAGACTATTAATTTTTGATGACCCAGGCTGCCGGGGTCACCAATTGGACCCCACTATCAAAGTCCCTCCAGTGCAACAGCCAGTGTTGACACCCCGACCCCAGGCGGGTGAGGCTGCCACTCACTTAGAGCCAGTGAACTGGGGGGGGGGGTCGAAGGTGCAGTGGAACCGGGTGGCAGCCCAGAGGAGGCAGTGGCTTCCTACCCGGACTGTTATGAAGATCTTAAGGAGGTGTTTGAATCTAAAGAGAGTGACCAGCTGCCACCGCACCGAGAGACGGACTGTGCCATTGAGATAGAACCCGGTGCGCCCATGCCTAAGCCAAAACTGTACCCCATGACCCCCCGGGAGTTATCCACACTTAAGGAGTTTATTGAAAAGAACTTGACGAGAGGATTCATTAGACCTTCCACCTCCACTTTTGCCGCACCAGTGTTCTTTAGGGAAAAGAAAGATGGAACGCTGCGGCTGGTCACGGACTATCGAAACCTAAATGGGATTTGTAGCACCAATAAGTACCCTCTGCCTTTAATGAAGGACATGCTAGGTCGATTGGCCACAGGCAAGGTGTTTACCAAACTAGACTTACGGGACGCTTATTATAGGGTACGGATTAAAGAGGGGGATGAACATAAGACTGCATTTAATTGCCCTCTAGGGGCCTATGAGTATCTGGTCCTCCCCTTTGGACTAGCGGGAGCCCCCGGGGTCTTCATGAGACTCATAAACGAAGTACTACACGACTTGCTGTTTGAAGGGGTGCTGGTATACTTGGACAATGTTCTAATTTACTCTCAGGACCTGGAGAGCCATGTGCCACTGGTGCGGGAGGTGTTACAGCGACTGCTTGATAACCAGCTATACGTAAAACTGTCGAAATGCCATTTCCATACGGACAAATTGGATTTTTTAGGGTATCGGGTGTCGGCGCAGGGAATTGAAATGGACCCACAGAAAGTGCACACTGTTCTGAGCTGGGCCCCCCCTAAGACCCGAAAACAAGTACAAAAGTTTCTGGGCTTTGCCAATTTCTACAGGCAGTTCATCCCGGACTTTGCTAGAATAGCACTGCCAATTACGGATCTTTTGAAAACCAAAACCCAGGAGGGAGGGGGCAAGGGCAAGGAGGTTAAAGAAAAGAAACAGCCCAAACCCTCTACCCCGATTCACTGGACTGAACAATGCCAGAGAGCATTTGAGCAGTTGAAGCTCTTGTTTAGTGCAGAACCCATTTTGCTTCACCCTGACCCTGACAAGCCGTTCGTCATTCAGGTGGACGCGAGCGACCACGCAGTAGGGCCCGTGTTGCTACAGAAGGACAATAATGGGCTGTTGAGGCCTTGTGCCTACTTGTCTCGCAAATTCCAAAAGGGGGAGCTGGGGTGGCCCACTTGGGAAAAGGAAGCGTTTGCGGTTAAGCATGCTCTGGACAGTTGGAGACAGTTTTTAGAGGGGGCGCCTCACCCTTTTGAAGTTTGGACGGACCATCGTAATTTGGAGGCCCTGCAAACTCCCCGAAAGCTGACTCCTAAACAGAGGAGATGGGCTAAGGACTTTTACAAGTACAAATTCAAACTAAAGTTCCTCCCAGGAAGACAAAACATTTTAGCTGATGCCTTATCCAGGCTCCCCCAGCATATGGGGAAAGAGCAAATTCCTCTGCAAGCCATTTTCTCCCCTGAACAATTGGGACTTAGCCAGGCTAAGCAGAAACCGGTCGACCCTTTGCCCCAACTGGATGGGCTGCTGCAAAAGATAAAAGGGGAAGCCGAAAAAGATGAGTGGCTTCAGAAGCACAAAGATCGGTTGGTTTTGAACTCACTAGGGTTGTGGGCTAAGGGCTCTCAGATTTATGTTCCTGCATCGATACGGCCTGAAGTTCTTAAATTGTGCCATGATTCGAAGGCAGCGGGTCATTGGGGATATTTAAAAACCTGGCACAAGCTTCGGAAAGCTTACTGGTGGGAGGGGGTGAGAACTGAGGTGGAAGACTATGTGAAGAGCTGTCCGGTGTGTGCCCGTGCCAAACCAGTCGTCGGCAAGCCCAGGGGGCTTCTGCAGCCGCTGCCCACTCCTGGGGGACCATGGAAACATATTGCCATGGACTTTATCACCGATCTGCCTGAGAGCAAGGGGAGAAACACTATTTGGGTGGTTGTGGACCTTTTTTCGAAGCAAGCGCACTATGTAGCTTGCAAGGGGATGCCTAGTGCTACCAAGCTTGCGGACCTGTTCATAGCACACATTTATAAGCATCATGGGTTGCCAGATAAAATTGTGAGTGACAGGGGTAGCACCTTCACTTCAACCTTCTGGAAGGTGCTGCAAAGAAAACTGGGGGTAGAAGTGGCTCTGAGCACCGCCTGGCACCCCCAGTCTGACGGGCAGTGTGAAAAAACGAACCAGGCTCTTGAGAAGTACCTCCGATGTTACACTAATTATTTGCAGGATGATTGGTATGACTTATTGCCCCATGCTGAAGTGGCGTTCAACAGTTCAGTGCATCGGAGCACTGGCAAATCGCCTTTCGAGGTTGTCTATGGATATGAACTCAGGACCCTCCCGGCCTTGCCAGCTGACCCTTCGGACCCTGTGACTGTGACTCAATGGGTTCAGAGGGTCCAGGCTGCTTGGTCCCAGGTTGCCAAGGCTCTGGAGGTGGCTAAAACCGACTATAAGAAACATGCTGACCGTAAGAGATCGGTGGGGTGGGACATCAAGCCTGGGGATCGGGTGTTTTTGTCCACGAAGAACCTGAAATCTAGGCACCCATCTAAGAAACTGGGACCCAAATTCATAGGGCCTTTCCTGGTGAAAAGACTTGTCAATGATGTGACTGCGGAATTGGACTTGCCTAAATCGTATAGACATTTACACCCTGTATTTCATTTTAGTTTGCTCAAACCGGACCGAAGCACAGAACGATGGAGACAGGACAAAGAACCGCCCCTGCCCATGATGGTTGAGGGGGAGCAGCATTTTGAAGTCGCTAAGATCTTGGACTCTAGAATTCACAGAAACAAGTTGCAGTACCTGATTCGCTGGAAACACTTTTCAGCGGATCATGATGAATGGGTGTTAGCTAAACATGTTAAAGCCCCTGCTTTGGTTATGAAGTTTCATCGTATGTATCCTGACAAACCTAAATAGTATTTTGTTGCCTTGGCTGTTTCCTTTAATGTACTGTGTTTATCATATGTAGGGGGAGGGGTTTTCTTTTCGGGGGGCCGACTGTCAGAATCCTTGTAGTATTCTTCCAGATATGGGTTAGTAGAGGTAGTTGGGGATGATGGTACATAGTTAGCTGCTAGATAGAGAGGAGGAGTGCATAACGGTGCCAGGAGGATTTATCAGTTGACCTTGGGGCTGCTCGGCTCTGAGCTTGGAATGCAGCAGTTTCTGGTGGGAAGCATTGTGAAGGGGGGAGATAAGGTGGAACCGAAACCTATGGAAAAATACTGGAATAGGTCTTTCGCGGGCTTTTGTGAGAAAGAGGGAGGTGTGGTACTTTGGAAGATATAGGGGTGCTGGGCGGGGACTGGTCAGTCTCAGCTAAGAAGCTGAATGGTGTGGTTTTGCTGATCCTGGAGCATCAATAAAGTTCTGTTTATTCTACATAAAGCTGACTGGTTGATTGTCTGGGATTCTGGACCCCTGTTCTGACATATCCTGGGAGAACCAGCCCAGAGAATGAGGTTCCTGACGCCTGGCTATAAACTCTCACACAGCAACATTCTCACTTAAAGGAGCAAATTTTTTTAAAAAAAATCCTGATTCCCTGTTTAAATTTGTAAGACCAGTGTGAGCCTTCTTCGAGTGTGATCAGTGTGATCTCTTCTGTCAAGAAAACATTTGAAAAGATTTTTGTAGCAGCATTCTAAGTATACAAGACCAGTCTATCAACGGCTACCACCAGCCACTGTTGTCAAGTAGAAGCTGCACTGAACACCAGCTGATGGACACAAGTGGGAGTACTGTTGCTTCCATGACAGTGGCCTTCCCATGATGACCAGTTACATTGTAAACCAAAATTAAACCACTTTCCTTAGGCAGCAGTGGGTTGGCAAAGCAGTGGAGTGCAGGACTCTTCAGTCTTCCCTTAATACTACTCACCACCTTGATGTCTCACTCTGGGGAAATATTTAAGAATGTCTGAGACACAAATTCTATTTAAAAGTTTCTGCTCTAAGTAATATTCTATAGTAGCAAACAGCTGAAGCGACAGCCACACTGTTGCTGTAGCAAAGGTAAAGGTATTCCCCAGTGACAAGGTTGTCAAGTTGTGTCTGACCATAGGGGGCGGTGCTCATCTCCATTACTAAGCGGAAGAGCCAGTTTTGTCAGAGACTACTCTATGATCATGTGGCCAGCATGACAGCAAAAAAAAACACTGTTTACCATCCCAACAGTGTGGTACCTATTTATCTACTTGCATTTGCACGCTTTTGAACTGCTACATTGGCAGAAGCTGGGACTAGTGATTGAAGCTCACCCCATGAAGCTCACCTGGGTCTCAAACTGCCAACCTGCCGATCTTGCAATCATAATAATAATAATAATAATAATAATAATAGTTTATTTATAGCCCGCTCCTCTGTACATACACTCGGAGCGGGGTACAAGTTTAAAAAAAACATAGATTAAAACAATCCCATGACCCGTTTCCAAACCTCCCACCCCTTAAAAATAGAGTCAGCGTCTTAACCCCTTGAGTCACTGCATCCCTATTGCCGTGGCAAACAATGAGGGGAAAAAAGCACCAAATAGATGCTTGTTAGTGCCCCATCCATGGTGATGGGACAGGAAAGAGATGGTTGGGAGCATTTGTTGATCTGCTTTAGGTACTAAGATGTTTGGGGCCAGCATAGATGTCCAGGGATGCCTTAGCTAGCCACTGTTAGAAACTTGCTTCAACAGGGCTTTAGCCTGATTCAGCATAGCTAGCTCTCCTTTCCTGCTTTGCTACCAACTGAAACATAGTTGTGATAGAGTCAGGACAGGATAAGTTACTTATTTGGACTACAGCTCCAGGTACTTATTTGGACTCTTGCAGCCATCACTATATTACAAAATAACAAGAAATACATGCATGCACACACATAAACCAAGGGGATTGAAGACACTCTGGAGCTAGAATAAAGCATATCCATGGCAAAGTAGTTTCACTTCAGGCTCTTGCAACTGCCTGAAAGCACTCAGAGACCTGTATCTTTTCTTAAGACTCCATATAACAGGATGAGATGAGATGTCATGGCTCAGTGACACAGACAGAACAGAATTAGGGAGTTGAAACATGCCTACTTACAGTGCAGCCAAGCTGAGATAGCGTGGGACAAAAAACTGCAAAAGCTACAATAAGGCAAGAAAAATTATCCTTGCCTTTTCTTAGTGCCAAGTGATTTGCAACAGGTAGCAGTAAGAGCAGGCTGCTGCTGATGCTACTACACCCTGCTTAGGGATCCCTGGAGAAATATGGCTAGCCTCTTTGGGATCCGCGATGCTCAACTAAATGAATGTTAAGATCAGATCCAGCAGGGCACTTACATTATGAAATCAGAATCTAGTTCCAGACTTTCAGGTGCTGGAAAGCAAAAATTAGGCACCATTTGGAACGAGCAGTGGAGCTTTATTCAGTCTTCTACTAGGAGAAACCACAGATATGCTAGGTTAGCTAGAGTAAGCCCCTTGTACCAAACAATTCTCCCTCTGGCAAGTAATGTGATTGTGAAGAAACATCCACTTTCCATTTCCTTCCGTAGGACGTAATTCCATGTAGCTTGGTTGGCTTGTCACTTTAAATTTATTGTTATATTTGCATTGTGCCTTTCCTCCAAAGGGGGAAAGGAGTTTTCTCCACTCCTTATTTTACCCTCACAGACTTGTGAAGTAGGCTAGGCTGACAGAAACTGATAGAAGGAAGGAGGAAGTCTTGTCCATGGTCAGCCAGAGAGCTTCATTATGACCAAAACAGAAAGCAAAGGTGGCAGTGAAAGCAGCAGATCAAAAACAGAATGCCAAGGTAGAGTCATGAATAAAATAAAAATACAGTGGTCTCCCGGTTTACGAATTCCCCCGGGGAACGAAATCCCCGGGACCCGAAACCACCGGGACCAATAAACATCCCCCGGGATCCGAAGGATCCCCCGGGATGCGAAGGAGAAAAACCGTGCAGCCCCTTTAAATCGGCCGCACGGTCCGTCCCCTAATGCAGTCTCCCGGGAAACGAAGATTTCCATGTTACGAAAGGTAATCCGGAATCACTCTGTGTCTAGTTCAAGGTTTTAAAATGCCCTGCCCTGCAAACACTCCCCCAGGAAATTGAATTCTACGGTACTTAGTTGGCAAACAGGGTGAAACATGAAGATACAGAATTCTAATAAAATATTTTAAAAATCTTTATTATGAATTTCCCCCAGCAGCTCATAAAAACATGACTTCCCTACGTCTAATTGCTAGACCCAGTGCAGCTTTTTTAAAGTTTAAAACCAAAGCTTGTATTTAAACCTCATTGCATCTGCTTGTAAAGTTATACCTGAAAAGCAGCAAATGGAAAACGAAAGCGCACGTATTTAATTTTAATTTTAGAAAAGGCAGTAAAGCTATTTATTTGTGATGCCCTGTTTCACTGTGGCAAGCTGGAGACTGAGGCAGAAGGGAGAAGGAGGAAAGGATTAATTCTTATAAAGTAAATTCTAAAGATCTGAACTTGGACAGAAACCAACAGGCAAATCAAGGCATTAGTAATTCACTTCTGAATGTTGATTTGGTACAATCCACCCTAAACCATGTGAAATGAACTTCAAATCCCAGTCTTCCACACTAATCAATTAAATTGAATGAATGAATGAACATCTCCACAAAAGATGTGGAGAAACTGGAGCGTGTCCAAAGGAGGGCAACTAAGATGGTGAAGGGTCTGGAAACCATGCCCTATGAGGAACGCCTTAGGGAACTGGGGATGTTTAGCCTGGAGAAGAGAAGGTTAAGAGGTGATATGACAGCCCTGTTTAAATATTTGAAGGGATGTCATATTGATAAAATTACCAGCTTGGTAGATGAAGGGAATGCTGTGGATATAGTATACCTCGATTTCAGTAAGGCCTTTGACAAGGTTCCCCATGACATTCTTGCAAACAAGCTTGCAAAATGTGGGATAGACAAGTTAACTGTTACATGGATTTGTAATTGGTTGAGTGGCCGAACTCAAAGGGTGCTCAACAATGGCTCCTTTTCATCCTGGAGAGAAGTGACCAGTGGGGTGCCACAGGGTTCTGTCCTGGGCCCAGTGCTATTCAACATCTTTATTAACGATTTGGATGACAGAATTGGGGGCATACTTATCAAATTTGCAGATGACACTAAACTGGGAGGAGTAGCTAATACCCCAGAGGATAGGATCAAAATTCAAAATGACCTGAATAGACTAGAAAGCTGGGCCAGTGCTAACAAAATGAAATTCAATACGGAGAAATGTAAGGTTCTGCACTTAGGGCGAAAAAATGAAATGCACAGATATAGGATGGGGGACACCTGGCTGAACGAGACCACATGTGAAAGGGATCTAGGAGTCCAAGTAGACCATAAGCTGAACATGAGTCAACAGTGTGATGTGGCAGCTAAAAAAGCCAATGCAATTTTAGGCTGCATCAATAGAAGTATAGTTTCTAGATCAAGGGAAGTTATAGTGCCACTCTATTCTGCTTTGGTCAGGCCCCACCTGGAATACTGTGTCCAGTTCTGGGCACCACAATTCAAAAAGGATGTGGAGAAACTGGAGCATGTCCAAAGGAGGGCAACTAAGATGGTGAAGGGTCTGGAAACCTTGCCCTATGAAGAACGCCTTAGGGAGCTGGGGATGTTTAGCCTGGAGAAGAGAAGGTTAAGAGGTGATATGATAGCCCTGTTTAAATATTTGAAGGGATGTCATATTGAGGAGGGAGCAAGCTTGTTTTCTGCTGCTGCAGAGACTAGAACGCGGAACAATGGATGCAAACTGCAGGAAAAGAGATTCCACCTCAACATTAGGAGGAACTTCCTGACAGTAAGGGCTGTTCGACAGTGGAACACACTCCCTCGGAGTGTGGTGGAGTCTCCTTCCTTAGGGGTCTTTAAGCAGAGGCTGGATGGCCATCTGTCAGGGATGCTTTGACTTGGAGTTCCTGCATGGCAGGGGGTTGGACTGGATGGCCCTTGTGGTCTCTTCCAACTCTATGATTCTATGATTCTATGATTCTATGATTCTATGAGGAGGGAGCAAGCTTGTTTTCTGCTGCTGCAGAGACTAGAACGCGGAACAATGGATGCAAACTGCAGGAAAAGAGATTCCACCTCAACATTAGGAGGAACTTCCTGACAGTAAGGGCTATTCGACAGTGGAACACACTCCCTCGGAGTGTGGTGGAGTCTCCTTCCTTAGGGGTCTTTAAGCAGAGGCTGGATGGCCATCTGTCAGGGATGCTTTGATTGGGAGTTCCTGCATGGCAGGGGGTTGGACTGGATGGCCCTTGTGGTCTCTTCCAACTCTATGATTCTATGATTCTATGATTCTATGACCTTCATAACCCGGGGGACCACTGTACCTGGAAATAAGCTTAAGTCATCATAGAATCATTGAACTGGAAGAGACCACAAGGGCCATCCAGTCCAACCCCCTGCCATGCAGGAACTCTCCATCAAAGCATACACAATATATGGCCATCCAGCCTCCAAGGAAGAAGACTCCATCACTCTCTAAGGGAGTGTGTTCCACTGTCGAACAGCCCTTACTGTGAGGAAGTTCCTCCTAATGTTGAGGTGGAATCTCTTTTCCCGGAGTTTGCATCCATTGTTCCAGGTCCTAGTCTCTGGAGCAGCAAAAAACAAGCTTGCTCCCTCCTCAATATGGCATCCCTTCAAATATTTAAACAGGGCTATCACTTCACCTCTTAACCTTTTCTTCTCCAGGCTAAACATACCCAGCTCCCCAGGCATGGTTTCCAGACCTTCACCATTTTAGGCACCCTCTTTTAGACACTCCAGTTTCTTATCTTTTTTGAATTGTGATGCCCAGAACTGGAAACAATATTCCAGGTGGAACCTGACCAAGCCAGAATAGAATGGCACTAGTACTTCCCTTGATGAAGACGCTATACTGTACTTTTATTGGTGTACCCTAAAATTACATTGGCCTTTTTAGCTGCTGCATTGCATTGTTGACTCATGTTCAACTTGTGGTCTACCTGGACTCCTAGATCCCTTTAACACGTAGTTTCGTTCAGCCCAGGTGTCCCCCATCCTATATCTGTGCATTTCATTTTTGCGCCTTACATTTCTCCATGTTGAATTTCATTTTGTTAGCTTTGGCCCAACTTTCTAGTCTATTCAGGTCATTCAGAAATTTGATCCTGTCCTCTGGGGTATTAGGTGCTCCTAATTTGGTGTCATCTGCAAATCACACCAAATTATGATATGATAGCCCTGTTTAAATCTGCTCTTCCAGATGTTGCTGTACTATAATTCCCAGCACTACTCACCATTGGCTATGTTGACTAGTGCTGTTGGAACATACAGTCCAACACCTTTCAGAGGGATGTATGATTGTTCTAGAGTATCATTTGAATATCTACACACACCACCAACCTATTTTCATCACAAGATATCATATAGACACCACCACCATCAACTGAGCCCTCCATCAAACAGTAAAAATAAACATATAATGTACAAATAAAAATGTTTACAAGTATCAACAACTGTACTGATTAAAGCAGTTTGCTTTTTTCAATCAGGAAAGCTTAACTGAAAGAAAAACACTCTCAGAGGTTGATAAAGGGAAAGTTAATGAAAACTGAGAAATGTTAAACTAATAATATTTCCATTTATGGATTTCAGCATCAGGGCCTATGAAATTGCCTTGCACAAGGTAAGAAACATTGGGCCAATCTAGACGCGCCAAAAGAGGCACGTCTAGGGCCCAAAAGTGCACGAATAGGGTTAGGGAGGCCACAGCTTTCAGACCCTCCTTAACCCTAGCACGTATGGGCACCGCCATAATTAAATGGTGGCGTCATGGCATGCGCAGCTGCTAGATGCGCTGCGCACGCCATGATGCCTTTGCGCCGTGGGAGGGCGCAAATCGCGCCCTTTCTGCGGCACAAAAAAGGAGCTCCTTTTTGTGGGCAGGTCTTTGCCGCGGCTTTTAGAGCAAAGATCCAGGGAGAAAGGGGCCGCAGCAGCAGCCCCTTTCTCCCTTCAGGCCCACCTCCTTAAGCGGGGTGCAGCGGGCACCCTGGGCACCTGCTGCACCCCGCTTAGAGGCCGCAGGGAAGCGGCAGTTTGCCGCTTCCCCGCGGCCTCTGGAAGCGGCGGGATGGGGCCACGGAGGCTGCCGGTATGGCAGCCTTGTCCCCATCCCGCTGCTTCCTGGGGCGGTCATGGATCGCCCCTTTTGGGCAGTCTAGATTGCCCCATTGTCTGTCTTACCCAGTTTTGTCTGCTCTGACTGGTAGCAACTCTTCAGGATTGTAGGGATAAGGTCTTTCCTACAAGATGTTATTTGATATGCTCCTCTATGAAAGTTGAATTCAGGTTACCTTGTATCGAGGCTGGATATAGCTTGCTTTAACGGAAATGGAAAGAATAAATGAAAGTGATACCAGTTTTAACAAACTATGTTTTTTGGAAAAGTTAAGAGCAAGGCTGGCAAAAGAGATACTGAAACAAACTAATTATAGTATCTATTGAAAGATTTGTAGCACCCGTAGTTGCACTTTGAGACAATTGATTTTGGGTTATGCAGCTGTGCAGACTGGCAAGAAAAGCAGTCCTGGGGGCAGAGTCGGGGCATAGCATCCATATGATGCACGCCCCGGCTCTGCCCCAGGCTGGCGTGACACTGGGCATGGCACTGCATGGTGCGCATCGTCAATGCGCTCCTCTAGTGCTGCATCCACTCGACATAGCATCGAAGGAGCGCCGTGAAGCTGTGGCATCATGGCTATTGCACCCTTTGCAGGGCTTTTTGCGGCACCTTTTTGCGCCTGCAAAGGCCAGATAGGGGCCATGGCGTGCAGTTGCTTGTGGTCCCAATCTGGCTGTAAAAGGGACGGCTGGAAGCCGCTCCTTAGGGGCTGTGTGCACAGTCCCTAAGATGCCTAAAATATTGCACAGTCACTAACTAAAGATGTTAGTGACTGAACCCAGGATCTCCACAAGGCCACATTCAAAATCTGAATAATTGTCTACTTTTCAATATTCTTTGCTGTTCACAAATACTGATGTGTAGGTCTTTTTCCCCAAAGGACTTGGAACTTGGGAATTTTATTTGTGTGTATTGCTTAGGCCTCTTGAATGGAGCTCAGCCAACCATGAGCAGCAAAGAAAAACATTAAGTAGATTTAATCTTGTAGGTATGTTACCTTATTCCTGCTTCAATGATTTCGTTCAATCACTTAATCACAGGAAACTTTCTGAGTAATGTGCCAGGGTTAAATGTGGTTTTGGTAGCAATATTTGCATTTCATCCCTCACCCCTTTCAATGGAAATGAGAAGCAGGGCTATCCTTCAACTTAAGCACTGCTAAAGAAGGGTTTCACACAGCTTTTCCTCTTCTCTGGATTATTTTGCCAGTCAGGCAATAAGACAGCAAAACAATTTCCTGACAAAGAAGGAAGCTAACTTTGGAATGAATTCAGGAATTCTTGAAACAGAGATTTAATTGAAAATACTTAGAATTAGAGAGCCAGCATGGTGTAGTGGTTTGGGTACTGGACTAAGACTCTATTGTCTAGCTGCTGTTGTCTAGTTGTTCCCACAGGCTATGAGGGATTGTATTGGGAACTTCACTGGGAATTGTTATTTTAATGCTGTTATAGGATGGGAGGGAGATGGGGAATCTGAAACTATAACATTTTGCTATGTTTTAATATGTCAGATTTTTACTGTTTTTAACTGTTGTTACCCGCCTTGATCCAATATAGGGAGAGGCGGGATACAAATAATAATAATTATTATTATTATTATTTGAAGTCGTGCCCACGGAGTGACATACATCGTGGACGCCATGTATCTGAGGGCGACCTGAGCCAAGTGGGCAGTGATCCGTCTGGAGGTCAGGAAGCGTTGGACGGAAGACCTGAGGTTGATTAATCTGTCTGGAGCTAGATAGGCCCTCAATGTAGAGGAGTCTAACATGGCCCCTATGAAGCGAACTTGCTGGGTTGGAAGAAGAGTGGACTCATGGTTCACCATGAGTCCCAAGGAGTGATAGAGCATATTCAAGATGAGCGATGAGATTCTGTCTGGTTGGGGCGACAAACAGCCAATCGTCGAGGTAGAGAAACACGATGATGTGTTGCTGGTTAAGATAGACCGCCACGACTGCCATGCACTTTGTAAAAACCCTTGGAGCCATGGAGATAACGAAGGGCAGAACTCAGTACCAAAAGTAGTCGGGACCGACCGAAAATGCAAGGAAGTCCCAGTGATCTTCCTTGATGCTGACATGAAAATATGTGTCCCGAAGGTCCAGAGTGGCAAACCAGTCTAATTCATGTAGGAGAGGTAGAATGGAGGCCAAGTTTACCATATGGAAATGCTTGTATGTGAGGAAAGAGTTCAGAAACATAAGTCCAGGATGGAGTGAAGGCCGCCTGTGGCTTTGGAAACAATGAAGTATCTGGAAAAAAGGCAGTGTCAGGCCCAGGATGGAGAGCAGCAGCTCCAAGACCAGTTGTGTCAGCTCAGCTAGGGAGTCTGTTGGGCAATAGGGTGGACGGTAGACCAACAGAATCTCCAGATTTTCCCTAGTCTTAAGACCAAAGTAAATACACTTGATGTGGGTCGTCTCAAAGAGAGGTATTCTGGTAAAGGCAAGATACTCTTTGTGGACCAAGGCCCTCTCTCCATAACTGTTGGCTTGCCAACCACAGATTTAAGCATCTTCTGACAGCAAACCCCACTGCCTCTAATGGACACGCATGCATGCACCGCCATTGAAAACCGCGGGATTTGAGGTCACGGGTTTTTTTTATCCACAGGGGTTTTCAGAATGCAACCCCCACAGATACTAAGGCCTGACTGTACTATTTTTCGCCAGAAAAGTTGTATGTAAATGTAATAAATAAATATGAAAACAATCAAACATTTTAAAATAATGCTTCAAAGGGTAAAATAGTCCAAGACAAAAATAGGTTTAACAGAATCACAGCTGCTACAATGGGAAAGACTTCAAAATGAAAATGATAAAGGCTATCTTAGCACTGCACCCTGCAAAGGGGACACTTAAATCTTTATCAAGTTGGTGTTTTTAAAGTTGTGGCCCCACCCCAAGAAAATGTCTTTCATCCTCACTTGTGGATCCGTGCCTCATCACTTCTCTAACCAGTTTTAAAATGGAGTTAAAGACTATATTGTTTAGGGAAGCATTCCCAGATGTGTGCCCTTGTCTGCCTCAGGATGCCTTGTTTTAATTGAGTATTAAGAAGCCGAGCCCTCCCTCCAGTCCATCTGCCTTAGTCCGGACCTCAGAGGGAGTGAAGAACTGCTGGACCTGATCTCCTTCCACACCACCTTTCCCTTCTCCTTTTGTGTCGTATCGTTTTAGATTATAAGCTTGACGGCAGGGAACTGTCTAAAAGATTGTATGTTCAGCGCTATATAAATAAAGGTTAATAATAATAATAATAATATATTCCAATCCAACTTTGACAGCTAGAAAGCAAACAAGGCTTCTGTTCAGGCAGCTTTCATTCATTTCTGTCATCTTATACCCCTTCCAGAAGTAGGCCTTTGCACTGGGTGATGTTCTTAGCACCTGAATGGATCAAACTACACACAAGAAGAGGTAGCTCAAACCAGGATCATTCTAGCTATTCATCTGTGATGCAGGCAACAATACTGAAAATTGCCTTTTATCCCTTTTATCCCCCAGATAAAGAAAGATTTTTCTGCAGCATGCTCATACACTTTTCCATATACAAAAATCTCCTGGGGCAACAAGAGTTCAAACCTTTCTGGATCCAACAGCCTATCCTTCACCTTAGCATGCAAACAAGCTCCACCATATGCTTCTCGATCTAACTAGAGGTGATCTATGAGGTTGATGCTGAGGATTCCCCTTCATTAGCTTGAAGTGAGCAGTGAGCAGTAGGGGCTGTGGGTTTCTTTTTACCAGATGCTAAAAATATTATTTTCTGCTGATTGCAAGATCGGCAGGTTGGCAGTTTGAAGCCCAGATGCCGCATGATGAGGTGAGCTCCCATCAATAGCTTCTGCCAACCTAGCAGTACTAAAATATGCAAATCATAGAATCATAGAATCATAGAGTTGGAAGAGACCACAAGGGCCATCCAGTCCAACCCCCTGCCATGCAGGAACTCCCAATCAAAGCATCCCCGACAGATGGCCATCCAGCCTCTGCTTAAAGACCTCTAAGGAGACTCCACCACTGTCCGAGGGAGTGTGTTCCACTGTTGAACAGCCCTTACTGTCAAGAGGTTCCTCCTAATGTTGAGGTGGAATCTCTTTTCCTGCAATTTGTATCCATTGTTCCGCGTCCTAGTCTCTGCAGCAGCAGAAAACAAGCTTGCTCCCTCCTCAATATGACATCCCTTCAAATATTTAAACAGGGCTATCATATCACCTCTTAACCTTCTCTTCTCCAGGCTAAACATCCCCAGTTCCCTAAGGCGGTCCTCATAGGGCATGGTTTCCAGACCCTTCACCATCTTAGTTGCCCTCCTTTGGACATGCTCCAGTTTCTCCACATCTTTTTTGAATTGTGGTGCCCAGAACTGGACACAGTATTCCAGGTGGGGCCTGACCAAAGCAGAATAGAGTGGCACTATTACTTCCCTTGATCTAGACACTATACTTCTATTGATACAGCCTAAAATAGCATTCGCCTTTTTAACTGCCGCATCGCACTGTTGACTCATGTTCAGCTTATGGTCTACTTGGACTCCTAGATCCCTTTCACATGTGGTCTCATTCAGCCAGGTGTCCCCCATTTTATATCTGTGCATTTCATTTTTCAGAGTGCAAGAAGACACTCTGATGGGAAGGTAAACAGTGTTTTGTGCAATCATGCTGGCCACATGATCACAGAGTAGTCTCTGACAACACTCACTCTTCAACTTAGTAACAGAGCACTGTTCCCTATGGTTGGACACAACTTGACAACCTTTACCTTTAGAAAATATTATAATTGGATCTAGATGATACATGGCTCTCTCATCACTCATAGGACCTTATCACATGGGAGGCAAAGTGCCCAAATCCCATGGATAAATGGGGTTTTGATCTCGGGAAAATCCCACAAAAGTGGGATTGTTTTCAGACGTGTTGTGCTAATTGAGCATTAACCCAACATTAACCCGTGTAGAAAGTGGGCAAAATCATCTGCTTTTTACTTTCGGGAAAATCTCAAAAGTAAAAAGCAGCTGATTTTGCTCACTTTCTGCATGGGTTAATGTTGGGTTAATGCTCAATTAGCCCAACATCATCTGAAAACAATCCTGCTTTTGCGAGATTTTCCTGGATTTAAATCCAGTTTATCCACGGGATTTTGGCACTTCCCTCCCAAGTGATAAGGTCCATATATACTTAAAGACAGTGCTGGTACTGGGAGGAAAAACTATTTGTTAAGTCAGAGCTGTTAAAAAGCTCCTTTTCTACCTACAGCAATTGAAAAAATAACACTATTTGTACTGAAGTTCAAATTATTGCTACTCAGCAAGGTGCCTGGACAATGTAATATTTCAGCCTGCAGGAAACATCTCGTATTCCATGGACAGCTAAACTAATATTTTGTTCCAAGAATAACTGTCAAAACATTTGATGACTGTTGGTGGGATGAAAAATGGAAAGGATTTCTGCCTATAACCCTTGGATCTAAATATTTGTAATTCTACTTGAAATATGAAGAGATGTGTCTGGCTGAACTGGAGATGCTGTGACATTAGGCACTGTTCGAATTCTGCTGCTGAAATGAGAGCTGAAAAGCTGTATTATATCTTTCCAGTATTTCCAATGTTCTGGCTTGAAATAAATGCCAACCTTGCATGCCACTGGTTTGGTTTTACATTATTGGTATAATGTAGTAGCTAAGGTTTATGAGAGGGGAGCATAGCTTCTAGTGATCCATATGCTATTGGATGGCATTTCCCACCAGCTCTAATAATCAGAACCAATGGTAAGGGATGATGGGAGTTGTAGTCCAACAGCATATGGAGGGCCAGAAATTGCCCACCACACAATTATAGCATAGTGACTCTACTGTAAAAGCCATGGTTGCATCCTATGGAATTCTGGAGTTTAATGTGGTATTAGAAGGTCTCTGGCAGAGAATTCTAAGTATCTCTCCCTAACCTACAAATCCTATAACTGTATAGCATGAAAGGCCCCTTAGGCTCACTCCTCCTCCAAATCTGTACTATGAGGATAATACCAGTCTGTTTTACAAGATTGTTGCAATCTATTTATTAAGTATCCATTGTGGGTGGGGCATTCTGGGAATTACAGTCTAATATTTTCATTGTAACCTGCCTTGACCTGCAAGAGGTGGGATATAAAATATTGTTGTTGTTGTTGTTGTTGTTGTTGTTGTAAGTTTCCAAACTCTGTTATAGACAAAGGAACCTGAAAATGAGGCAGGGACGGGCAAATTATGACCAAACACTGTGGGTCTGCAGCTCCCATCATCCCTCATTGTAGGTTATATCAGCTCGGGATGATAGGATATGCAGTCCAACAACATCTGGAAAGCCTCATGTTTATCCCTGTAAAATAAAGGGAAGTGGGGAAAGAGAGAAAAGAATGATTTATAAAACCTGAGAATTTTTAGCATAGTTGCACAGCCCATGAGGTACCACGTCAACGTTTGACACCAGGGTCACCACCTTCTGAGATGCAGGCAGCAGCTTCTGAGCTGGAGAAAAGAGTTACTTCAAGCTTAGCAGCAACCACTACCATCTTTGTGGCCAAGGGTGAAATTTTCTAAGGGGCGGTACAGACTGCCCAAAAACCAATGTTCCCTATCATCCCTGTGACTGTGGTGCAGAACAGCTTGGCGCCACCTCTTTTTGCTGTGGAACTTTGCCGCAGCAGTTAGATGCAGTGGCAAAGCTGCACAGCAAAAAAGGAGTGGGGAAACCCCACTCCTTTTTAGTGCTGCAGGTGTGGCACAATGAAGGGAAAAGGCGCCATTGAGTGCCTTTATATCGCCGCAACTGCGCGGCTCCATCTAAAATCAGCGCAGTTGTGGCGGCGTGCTTATGCACGCTATCTAAAAGCCCTTATGTGACGACGCAGGTGTCGTCACATGCTAAGGTTAGGGAGAGTGCAGATGCTGCGCGCTCCCTAACCCTAATCCCGCCCCACAGATGGCCCTTTTGGGCAGTCTGTACTGGGCCTAAGTGTCATTTGCTCATAGCTCTGGCAATTAGAAAAAAAATGCAGGATTCCAGCAGTCTTTTTGATCAGTTTCCCATCACTGCCTTGCACCTACCAAGACCACTGGCATTTTCTTTAAAAGCTTCAAAATCTTTCCATATAAGATTTCCTTTTTGTTTCCTATCATTTTTTTTTTTTCATTTTGCAGTGAGAAAGTGAAAAATGTTACAAGGCTTTCTGGCAGGAGTGGCAATGCATCTCAATTTGGTGCTTTCGTGAAGCAATGCAAATGTTGTTATATTTCATACTTCAGCTCTCAGGCAGCTTCCAGCAAAAGGATCATAAAAAGAACAAGTTTTATTAGGAGAAAAGAAGAAAAATGGCACATGCTCTGACATTCTCTGACAAATGCCTTGACAAATACACTCAGTTTTCCTGTTACTTTCATCAGTGGCTTCTGCTCTCTTACACAGAGGGGCTGGTGTCATGCAATAAAGAGGAAGTAGAAGTGAAGCCACATCTAGACCCAGATCATTCCAGGGAAACTGCCTCAGAAACTGTCACAGATTACCAAACCTATTTTATGTCCAAAGCTAAGGATCTTTACAGACCGCCCAAAAGGGGCAGTCTGTAGGCAGCCAGGGAAGCGCCGGACAGGAGCCTGGTCTGCCTCACCAGCAGCCCTTGTGGCCCCAATCCGCTGCTTCTCCAGGCCACGGAGGGCCTGAAGCATGGCCTGAAGCAGAGTGCAGCAGGCGCCCTGGGTGCCGGCTGTACCCTGCCATCCGCAGCGCTCCCAAGGGGAGAAAGGGGCCGCCTCCGTGCTGTGTGAAGGCCACGCCAAGGATGCAGAAGCCAAGAAGGAGTTCTGTTTTGGTCCATGTGAACATTGGCTCGTGGTCCATGTGGACATTGGCTCGCAGTCCGTGTGGATGCGGCTCACGCCTTACGTCCCCAGCACGTTGAACATGTGGACGGCGCCATCCAATATGGCACCGTCCATACGTGCTAAGGTTAAGCTGTGCACCGAGGCAACCCTATTATGGAATGAGGGTGCCTCTTCCTGCCCGTCTGTTTCAGGCCTAAGAGTCTAGGGTGGTAGGCATACAGATCAGGGCCCTTTTCCATAGAAGCACCTCATTTGTGAATTTTACTGCACCAAGGGAGACTAGACTAGATTCATGTGAACTGTAAAACCTGTGGTATTTCCTTCTCCTTGATTTTTGACAGTTTAAAAAATTCTACTTCTTAATGCTGTCAATTTTATGATTGTTCTGTTTTGCTTTTAATGAGTAGTTTTCACATGTACTGTTTTTAAATTTGTATGATGCCTCATGGTCCAAAAAGTGATTCAAAAATTTCAAGACATAAAATATTATAAAATGTAAAAATATTACACTATAACATCAGGAAAAGTCCAAATGAATAGTTACCTTGGAGGTACTTGTTCCAAAATATAATTGGCAATCTCTCACCCTTGCATGCAAGTACATCATCTAT
Organism: Urosaurus nigricauda; assembly: GCA_034509955.1. Taxonomy (NCBI): domain Eukaryota; kingdom Metazoa; phylum Chordata; class Lepidosauria; order Squamata; family Phrynosomatidae; genus Urosaurus; species Urosaurus nigricauda. Next base: position 726,734 of record JAOEGL010000014.1, read on the forward strand.
TACCATGATCAGAGTGTGTGGAAGGCAGAATACCTAAAACCTTTCTGTGCTGGACAAGAAAGGACATCATGACACACTGACAACTCTACACCCAGATGAGAAAAATCATCAATCATAGTAGAATTTTTCACATTCAAGAACTTTTTGCCAAAAAGTCACATGAAACTTTTTTTTGCAGAAAATATAGTTTTTGTGTAGAACATTGTATTCTACCAAAAACAAAACAAAACAAAACAAACCCACACTTGTGTTGGAAAATGGTAGTTTTAGGAGAGAAGCAAATATTTTTCTGCAAACAATTTTTTTTCAGAAAAAAGTACCAAAGTGTGATAATTAATCAGAAAATGTGCAAATCTTCTCATAATATTGCCCTTTGAGGAGGAAATCTTTGAAATTATTCATTCATTTATGTGAGTTGATTTACATCCCTTGTGATTTTACATTTTTCGTTTCAAAAGGAGGACAGCATCTAATACACACCTGCATTTCATATGCAGGCACCTTATTATTTCTCTCGACCCTAGGGCCACTTAGACTTGCCTACCCCATTTTAAGAGTTTAGTGCTATCATGTAGAACAACAACAACAAAAGGTGCTTTCTCTGAAAGTGATTTTAAAAGAGTATCTGGAACAAAGTGACTAGCACAGATTGTCTTTACTGTAACCCTAGCAGATGTGAGTATTAAGCATTCAAGACCGGCCGGCAGGTGAAGACCTACCTGTTCACATCGGCAATTAAGGAATTGCTATAAGGACAGGCTGGGATGCTGGACCATTTTAAAAATGTTGATACAGTTTTTTTCTATATATATAGTTTTATCTTTTTAAAATATGTTTTATTCCTTTAATAATAATAATAATGTTTTTTATTTATACCCCGCTCTTCAGCCAAGACTATCAGAGCGGCTTACAATTTGTTAAACAAACAGCTTCATTTACAATTGTAAGCTATTTGCCCCCAACAATCTGGGTACTCATTTTAGCGACCTCGGAAGGATGCAAGCCTGAGTCAAGCTTCAGCCCTTTGCTGGTCTTGAACTCGCCACCTTCTGGTTTTGAGTGAGTGGCTGCAGTACAGGCATTTAACCACTGCGCCACCAGGGCTTTTAATAACTATCTGTTTTAATGCTGTAATAATTTAATTCTTTTTAATGTACTTTTTTTAAAAAATGTTCTTAATTCTACTGTTTTAATGTTGTGAAGTCGCTCCAAGTCCCAGTCCTGGGAAAAGAGTGGGATACAAATAAATATAATAATAATAACAACAACATAAACCATAAACATGCATCAGATCTGTCCAAATATGTACTTTTAAAGATCCATTAAATGTGTTTTTCAAGCAATTCCCCCATGGTCTATTAACTGGATTAATATCACTGCTTAGATGAACTTTCTTTTCTTTTTAATAACTGTAACTGAAGAGGAGTGCAGTGGCTTAGTGGTTAAGATGCCAATTCGGACAATCAGAAGATCAGAAGTTTGGCAGTTCAAGGCCTGATGAGGTAAGCACCTGTCACTAGTCCGAGCTTCTGCCAACCTAGCAATTTGAAACAATACAAATGCAAGTAATTAATTTCTGTTCAGCATTCAGCTGCACGCATTATTTCACTTGCTCGCCGTTATGATCATGTCTCCCCTCTGTTGTCCTCCCTTCACTGGCTCCCTCTTCCCTTCCGCATCAGGTACAAACTTTTGTTACTCACCTTCAAAGCCCTGCATGGGCTGGCCCCTCCTTACCTAGCTGATCTTCTCTCCCCTTATGTTCCTACCCGTACCCTCCGCTCTGGTGACCAAGGTCTCCTCTCTCAACCCAGGTTGTCTTCTTCCCCCTCCCGGATCCGTCCCTTTTCTCTTGCTGCCCCTCATTCCTGGAACCTTCTCCCTTTGCATGCTCGGCTCATCACTTCCCTAACTAGCTTTAAGGTAGAGCTGAAAACCTTATTGTTTAGGGAAGCGTTTTCAGGGAACTTGTGATTACCATCTGGCTGTCTGATATTGCTTGTTGTGATTTGCTTTTATGTCCGATGTTTTAACTTGTCTTCCCCCTTTGTAATTTTATCTATTTGCTATTATTTTAGAGTGTACGCCTTTGGCAGGCTTTTATATATTTCTTAAGCTTTACCAATTTTGTACAGCGCTGAGTATATTTACAGCGCTTTAGAAATAAAGTTTAATAATAATAATAATAATAATAAGTAGATAACTTGGGTGGGAAGGCAAACAGCGTTCAGTGCAGTCATGCTGGCCACATGACCACCAGAGTTGTCTTCAATGCTAGCTCTTCAGCTTAGTAATGGAGATGAGCACCACCCCCTACAGTCAGTTACGTTACACATTCATGTCAAGGGACTACCTTTACCTTTTTACCTTAACTGAAAAGGAGGCCTGGTAGAGGGGAAGAGTTGGAAAGCATGCAAATGCAAGTAGCTAAGTAAGTACAACTTTGGCCACACGTCCCACAGATTAGTCTCTGACAATGCTGGCTCTTCGGCTTAGGCACCACCCCTACACTCAGACACGACTTGACAACCTTGTCAAAGGGGAATACCTTTATCATACACACACACACATGCACACACACGGACTGCATTGGCATGTCTTACCTTAACAACACCTTAAAGTTTTTTTGATGCAAAAGCATGGAGACTTCCTAAGAAATTTGGTGTTCTCTGCCTAACAAAGGGGCTTATAGCCTCACAAAGGATCCAAGACAAACTGGACCTTAAAGTCAGTAGCTTTTTGTCTTGTTAATGAAATTTAAAGTTTATTTCCTGGCCTTTAAGAATCTCCCCATACCTACATGGTCATAAGAAGGGGCCCGAGTGCGTGAATATCCCTCTATACCATCTTAAGTGAAGACAACAACCACAACATTTTAACAAAATGCAGGCCGATGATTAACATTGTCATATGTTTATTTTTATCCTGTATGATTTTTGATGGAGAAGTCAGTGGAGCTTCAAAAGCTTGCAACATGTATATTGTGCATTTTGGTTTTCCCAACAAAGGTATCACTGCTCTGTGGATTTTGGATGTTATTGTACTAATGTACAATAATGTTTTGTGGATTTTGAATGTTATAGGACTAACAACTGGCCATCCTGTCCCCGGTGCTATTTAATACAGTGGTCCCCCGGGTTACGAAGGTAATCCGTTCCGGATTACCTTTCGTAACCCAGAAGCTTTCTTTTCCCGGGGGACCGCTATTTTAAACGGACAGCGCGGCCGATTTAAAGGGGCCGTGTGGGTTTTTTTCGTATCCCGGGGGATCTTTCGGATCCCGGGGGATACGATAGCGGTCCTGCGGCTTTCGGATCCCGGGGTTTTCGCAACCCGGGGGATTCGTAAGCCGGGGGACCACTGTATTTATATGAAGCCGCTGGGTGAGATCATTTGGAGGCATGGAGCCCAGTGTCATCAGTATGCTGATGACAGATATACTTCTCCATGACCAGATCATCTGCTCAGACCTCAGATGGCATCTCTCCTCTCAATGACTGTCTCGCAGCAGTAATGGATTGGGTGAGGAAAAACAGATTGAGGCTAAATCCTAACAAAACGGAGGTACTGACAGTCACCGGCCCGAAACCAGGTCTGGAAATACAACTCCCAGTCCTCGATGGAGTCATACTCTCCTCACAGGACTCTGTTCGCAGCCTGGGGGTACTTCTATACTCATCGCTTCACCTGACGTGTCAGGTGAATGCGACAGTCAGAAGTGCCTGTTATCAGCTTCGGCTGATATGCCAGCTGTACCCTTTCCTGGAGATGAGGGACCTGAAGACTGTGGTACACGCACTGGTTACCTCACGTTTGGATTACTGTAATGCACTCTACATGGGGCTACCCTTCTGCCTAACCTGGAAACTTCAATTAGTCCAAAACATGGCAGCCAGATTAGTTACTGGTACACCGAGGAGACAGCATATAACACCTGTGCTTAAATCTCTCCACTGGCTACCGATCAGTTTCCAGGCACAGTACAAGGTGTTGGTATTGACCTTTAAAGCCCTACATGGCTTGGGTCCAACCTATCTTAGGGACCGGTCCTCCCATATGAGCCCCCTCGTACACTACAGTCCTCTGGGAGGAACCTGCTACAGCCTATCAAAACTAGGCTGTCGCAGACCTCCCAGAGGGCTTTTCTGCTACTGCTCCCAGGCTGTGGAATGACCTGCCGGATAAGATGTGTCTTATTACAACCTTGGAAGGCTTTAAGAAAGCGACCAAGACGCATCTCTTCCGGCAGGCCTTCCCAGATAGTAGCTAATCCTCCCGTCGCCTGAATGATGTCTAGCTCCTTCCATCTCCCATTGACATCTGGCCACCCCATTGGACCTCGAGTTATAGTGTTGTTTTTTAGATTTGAGACTGTTTTAATTATGACTTAGTTTAATCCTGTTTTAAGGGGTGGGAGGTGGGTATGGATTGTATAGAGTTAGTTTTTTAACTGTATATGTTTTTAAATGTTGTACCCCGCCTCGATTGCTCGCTCAGAGGGGCGGGTTAGAAATAATAATAATAATTATTATTATTATTATTATTATTATTATTATTATCTAACCTATTAATGTACAATAACATCCAGAACGTTATCCACAATATTGGAGTTTGATGGGAATGATGGGAGGCATAGTGCTAGTGTAAACAATTAATGGTGGTTCAAAGGGATGGTTTTTGCCTGGCACAAAAATGTGCAGAAGTCTGATGGAGGATTTTTCTCAGGGCTTTTCTTGTGGGAAATGGAATATGGAGACAGGACTAAAAGAGTGCAAGGGGATGGGTGGACGAGGCAAACATGGTTGGCGGGGGGAGGGGGAGTTGTTATAATTTGTGAGCAAATCAAGGTCAAGCTTGTGAAACCCTGGGGCATGTCAGTGCTAATTTTATTCCATTGTTTGTGGGTGGTGGCAGTTCTCTCTGCAAAGACTCCCTGCTAATGCCTACAGTTACTGAAATAAAAGTTCCTGCTCTTTGAATACAGAAAGCTGGTTTATGGAACTGTAGGAGAGAGAGCAGTTCTTGACATGCTTGTGTGTGAAGTCTAAACCCAGCAAATCCTAATTTTTTTATTCTACCCACCTGATTATAAAAGTCTTGAAAATGGCCAAGCAAGATTCTAAATATTTTATGGCAGTTCAGCTGAAGTTCTTATCACTTGCAAGGACATTTGATGACAGAATGTAAATTAGAAGAGGCAGTTTCCTCTCTCAATATTTAGAATTATTTTAGAATTTTAATTATTTTAATCTGTAATCTGTTTTTTACCCTTGTTGTACCCCGCCTCGATTGTTTTACAGAGGGGCGGGTAAGAAATTATTATTATTATTATTATTATTATTATTATCTTGCAAACTCACGTCCTTGCACTTAAAACACATTGTCACCTATGGGTTGGGATGAGGTGTGAAAACTATACACAGAAAAGTGATGGGAAAACTGTCTAAAAAGCCTGGATGAGTAACTGTGTCCTCTCTGAGTGTTATGGGACTACAAATCTAGCAGCCCTAGACATCTTAATTGATGGTGAAGAATTATGAGAGTTGCATTCCAGCACTGGGTGACCTTGCGCATGTCACATGCTCTCAGCCTCCGGAGAAGGTATTCGTAAAACTCCTCTGGACAAATCTTGACAAGAAAACCTTGTGATAGTGTCACCCTAAGTCAGAAATGACTTGAAGGCACACAACAATGACAAATTTCAACACCAGGAGGGCCACAGTCTGCCTACCACCTGGTCCAAAAACTCCCAGTATGCATTGGATTTCCTCCTTGTCATGATTGGCAAGGAAAGTGATAATTTTTTAAACATTGTATTTAAACAGTATTTATATATATTAGGGTAACTATTTCAGAGCAGACTCTGAAATAATAATGTTTCATCCTCTGTACTTCAGCATTGGGTAAATTAAGGAAAATGAGATGCAAACCACAATGACATGCATCACAGGTGCAATTAACATCAGTCCTCCAGCTCATGATTGATTTCCCATGTGGCTGCCAGTGCCAAACAGGTTGTCTGCCACCGTTCCACAAAAGCTTGCAAAAAATCCTCCAAAAGGAGGCTAGTTTTTTAAATCTTAGATTTAAAAAGCACAACTGGCCAAGAGCATGCAGACCAAGGGCCAAAATGATTCAGGAAATGGTTAAAAAAAATTCATCTGGTTCACAGTTTGATTTGAGCTTATGTAACTGCACACTTCACAAACCAATATGCAATTTAAATCTTTTGTAATTTGTTCTTTTCTGAATTTTCAGTGTGATTCTGTAGTTTGGTATGAATTGAAAGGGTAATATAAAATGAAATTAGTAAAAGCAAGTATTCAAAATATATGTGCACACACACATACACACGGAAATGTTTCACACACAGGAGCATCCAGGCATACCTCTCCCAGGCTGCAGTATGAAGACCAATCCCAAGAGGTCTGTTCTTACATGTATTCTCTGAAAGTGTTTATCAGCCCTTGGGGCTTGTAAGGCTGTGGAGATCACAATCAGGCATGCTTTGTCAGCATTTCCTACTGAACCCGGGACAAATTAATTTTGACTGAAAATCTCAGAATCCCCCATCCATCATCATCATCATCATCATCATTTATAACCCGCTCCTCTAATAGAATACTCGGAGCGGGGTACAGCAAATTAAAAAATACAAGAATAAAACAGCAGTCAAATCCCTTCCCAACCTCTCCCCCTTAAGACTAGATTAAATCAAAACTAGTTAAAATTGACATCAGTTAAAAAATTTTAAAATAATAAAAATAAAGTGCAGTTGATGGGCAGTACGAGTGCAATCCCCAGTGGGTGAGATCAGAAGGTTTGAACAGAGGGACAGCTAGAGTTAATCCCTCGATGCCATTTACATTTTCATTTGCATTATTAGGGTCGGGGGTTGGTGATATATTATTCCCTCTTCAGGGGAAGGCCTGCCGGAAGAGATGCGTCTTTAAAGCCTTTTTAAAGCTGGTCAAAGATGTAATGAGACGCATCTCATCCGGCAGGTCATTCCAAAGTTTAGGGGCGGTAGCTGAGAAAGTCCTCTGGGAGGTTTGCGACAGCCTGGTTTTCATAGGCTTCAGCAGATTCCTCCCAGAGGACCGAAGTGTGCGGGGCGGTTTGTATGGGAAGAGGCGGTCCCTAAGGTAAGACGCGCCTGAGCCATGTAGGGCTTTGAAGGTTAAAACCAACACCTTGTACTGTGCCCGGAAACTAATGGGCAGCCAGTGGAGAGCTTTAAGCACAGGTGTTATGTGATCTCTCCTTGATGTTCCTGTGATAAGCCTGGCTGCCATGTTCTGAACTAATTGAAGTTTCCGGGTTAGGCACAAGGGTAGCCCCATGTAGAGCGCATTACAGAAATCCAGATGTGAGGTTACTAGGGCATGCACCACAGATTCCAGGTCTTTCGTATCCAGGAAAGGGTGCAGCTGGCGTATCAGCCGAACCTGATAGCAGGCACTCCTGACTACCGCATTCACCTGACTGGTCATGTGAAGCGATGAGTCAAGGAGTACCCCCAGACTGCGAACAGAGTCCTTAGAGGAGAGTGTGACTCCACCTAGGACTGGAAGGTGTATTCCCAAGCCTGGTTTCGGACCGGTAACTGTTAGTACCTCCGTTTTGTCTGGATTTAGCTTCAATCTGTTTTCCCTCATCCAGTCCATTACCGCTGCAAGGCAGTCATTAAGAGGAGAGACGCCATCTGAAGTCTGAGCCGACGATCTGGTCATAGAGAGATATATCTGAGTGTCATCAGCGTACTGAAGACACTTAGCTCCATGCCTCCGAATGATCTCGCCCAGCGGCTTCATGTAGATATTAAATAGCATCGGGGACAGGATGGCGCCCTGAGGGACGCCACAATTAAGCTCAATTTTGGAGGAGCAACTGTCCCCGAGCCTCACCCTTTGGGATCTGTCAGAGAGAAAGGATCGGAACCACTGAAGAGCAGTGCCCCCGATTCCCAACTCCCTCAGCCAACCCAAAAGGATGGAATGATCTACCTTATCAAAAGCCTCTGAGAGATCCAAGAGGACTAACAGGGTCACACTACCCCTGTCAATGATCAAGCGGAGGTCGTCGGTTAGAGCGACCATGGCAGTCTCCACTCCATGTCCTGTCCTGAAGCCGGTTTGAAATGGATCAAGATAATCGGCTTCATCCAAGACTGCCTGGAGTTGGGTGGCGACCGCCCTCTCGATCACCTTGCTTTAAAATGGAAGCAAGGACACTGGTCTGTAATTGTTTCTGTCTAGGGGATCAAGAGAGGGCTTTTCAGGAGGGGCTTGACTGCCGCCTCCTTAAGGCAAGATGGTAAAATGCCCTCCCTGAGGGACGCATTGATCGTATTCTAAAGAAACGTTGCCATATGCCAGAAGGTACTTCAACTCACTTTCTAGCCCAGGCTTTCAATTGCTCCCTTCAACTGCAGCCAAAGAATCTGGGATTCTGTTCTGTTAGAATCTAACCTACATTTAAGGTGCATCTACACTGGAGAAATAATGCAGTTTGACTTTAACTACCATGGCCGTGGTGGCGCCCTGGTGGCGCAGTGGTTAAATGCCTGTACTGCAGCCACTCACTCAAAAACATAAGGTTGCGAGTTCAAGACCAGCAAAAGGGCTCAAGCTCGACTCAGGCTTGCATCCTTCCGAGGTCACTAAAATGAGTACCCAGACTGTTGGGGGCAAGTAGCTTACAGTTGTAAACCGCTTACACACTCCTTAGGCAGTATGAAGTGGTATATAAATGCAGCTGTTTGTTTGTTTGTTTGTTTATGGCTCCATCCTACAAAATCTTGAGATCTGTAGTTTTGTGAAGCACCAGTATGGTGTAGTGATTTCAGTGTTGGACTACAACTGGAGACCTGGGATCTATTTGCCATTAGGCCATGAAACCCACTGGGTGACTTGGGCAAGTCACGCTCTCTCAGGCTCAGGGGAATGGAATGGCAAACCTCCTCTGAACAAATCTTGCCAAGAAAACTCCATGATAGGATTGCCTTAGGATTATCATAAATCAGAAACTGCTTGGAGACACACAACAAAACACCTCCAGGATTCCATAACACTTAAAATAGTGTCAGACTGCATTATTTCTACAATGTAGATGCACACTTGGTCCCAGTAAGGTACAGCCAATTTAAGCTTTAAAATTGCAGACCCTCGAAAATGGGAGCCAGAGAGCCAAAAAGCCAGGGCTTTGAAGAAATTGGGTTGGTACGTAAGGGGGCTACTCAGGACAGGAAGTACATCTGAAAGTTTTCCTAGGTAGGCAAAATAGGTGCACCATAACTTGAAGCTCCAAAGCCTTTTGCAATAATTACTACACAAGCACAGTTACACAACGGCAAGGCCAAGCATATGTTCCCAACCTTGAAAATCAACACAAACATACAGAGTGAAACTCGCAATTTTCAAGCATTACAATAAATTTTAAACGCAGCATTGGTGTATTGTGGCAATGCAAGCCAATGGAAAGAAACAGACACTGCATACCCAGTGTACATTCACAGAACAGCTGGCTTTGGCAAGTAGCTGGCCTATTTGGCAATTGCTGCTCCAATCATTTCTCCCAAATGCATGCACTTCCCGACACGTGCACTTCAGAGAAATGGTTGGATCAATGGTTATTTGCTGCCACAACCATTTTCCGCCTGCAGCCTTTTCTGAGTTTTCCAGAGCTACTGGCTGGGCAGTAAAGGGAGGCGATGCTCTTTACCACCCGGCCAGCAGAGCTGCCAGACACAGAAGGCAGCCAAGTCCCACCAGGAGGGTGGGCTGTTCCTGCTGCCCCACAGCCTTTTCTGTGTGTGGCAGAGCTGTTGGCCAGGAGGTAAAGATGGTCACTATGAAAGTGCTCATACTGTTTGTAACTACCTACCTTTGTGAAACTGGATTCTCAGCTCTGATGGCTCTGAAGGGTAAGTGTCATAGAATCATAGAGTTGGAAGAGACAACAAGGGCTATCTAGTCTACCCCCCCCGCCATGCAGGAAATCACAATCGATGGGGCTTTCTAGATTGGCAGGAAAGTGTGACATGAAGTTGCCTTTTCCTTAATGCTTAGCAGCTGCACCACAGCCTTTAGATGGAGCTGCGCTGTTCCGCAGTTTTTAAAAAAGAAGCTGGGAAAACCAGCACCTTTTTAAAGGCGCTTCTTCTCCCCTAAAATGCAAAAAAAGCATTTTCATGGCACACTTTCCCTTTTTCTCATCTAAAGGCTAGAGTTTCATGCAGCCATGAACACACTTCTTTTTGCCAATCTAGAAAGCCCCAAAGCATCCCTGACAGATGGCCATCCAGCTTCTGTTTAAAGACCTCTAAGGAAGGAGACTCCACTACACTCTGAGGGAGTGCATTCCACTATCCAACAGCCCTTACTGTCAGGAAATTCCTCCTAATGTTGAGGTGGAATCTCTTTTCCTGTAGCTTGCATCCATTGTTCCGGGTCCCTGTTCTCTCATGCAAGACTTGACATCACCAAAAAACAGAGAGTTGCTCTTTCTAATATTACTCATCATTTTAGTATACTTTGGGTTCAGAAACAAGCACATGCATCATAGCAAGTATAAACATTGTGATGGGCTGGGTGCTAGATTTGTTTAACAATGTTCAAAATCGTATAGATGTCTCTATACTAATACACACTGCATGGTAAATAAAAAAGATGAACTGTGATATATGTTGTGATGTATGTTGGCAGTAAAACTCTGTCAAGATTCCTCTCTTGCCTTGCAAACCATTTCTTTGTCCAGAAGGTGGAAGAGATCAGTTATTTGAGATCTAATCCTAACCAACAGTGATGACCTGGTTAATGGACTGGAAGTGGTGGGATCTTTAGGTAGAAGTCACCATGTTCTCCTGGAGTTTGTTATACAGCAGAAAGGGGAAGACAAGAATAGTCAGACACATATTCTAGACTTTAAGAAAGCTCTATGCATTAATGTAGAGGCTTCCAAGGCTATAAATCATTCTCTCCAACTGATTCTTTTTTTTTTTATGCCCACTATTGGACTCTTGTGAAATTGCCCAATTCACCCTCTGCCACTGAGATTATTGTCCCAAGTACTTGGGGGTTGTTCCCACTTATTGCTGAACCAGTTTCTGTGACCAAATCCAGAAATCGTTTCACCAATAAGCGTGGTTCCCACTATGTTTGCGCCGGAACAAGTGGAGCAGTGCAAAGGTAGTGCGAAGGCCCGGCCATGTCCCCTGTCACCGGCATCCCTGCCTCCTTTGCCTCTCCTTGCCTGGGCCACTGGCCTCTCCTCGGCCTTCCACGGCCCCCTTCAGCTTCCCTGTGAGCACTTCTCACTGTGTGACCTCATTCCAAAGCTTCCCCCCTCTGCGACCTTCTTCCTCCGTTCCCAGCCTCCCCGCAGCCAGGGAAACTGGGAAAGAAGTTGCAGGAAGGTCGCAGGGAAGCCGGGGAAGAGCCCACAGGAAAGCTGAAGGAGGCCGCAGAAGGCTGAGGAAAAGCCAGTGGCTCAGATAAGGAGAGGCAGGGAGGCCGGTGACAGGGGATATGGCCGGGGCCTTTGCAGCTGCCCTCCAATCCACCTCCCTGGTTCCCACTTGCACCGAATCTGCTTTGTTCCCACTTGGGCTATTATCTCCAAATAAATCGATTCAGCCCCCAAAAACCCCATCCCATTTTACCCGTGTCTTTTTGACGCGGGTTAAATGGGTAAAAATAGGTAAAAACCATGCCCCCCTTTTTTCGAATCACGTGGAAACCATGGTGGTTTAATCCGGATCACTTCAAATCTCAATCTGGTTTAAACCATATTGGGAACAACCCCTTGGTGTCCTCCTGCCCTATGGAATACTGTCTCCCTCCCAAATGTAACTCAATTTAAAGACAGGTGAAACTATCACAGAATTTTCTTGGCAAGATGTGTTCCGAGGAGTTTGCCACTGCCAAACATTCATACCACTATACTATCCTGGCTCACTCAAAAAATCAGCCTAACCAAATAATCAGTTTAGCAGCATTCTCACGAGTGCTTATGAACCATATTCACAGAACTGAAAGGAAGTGTATGATCTACATGGGGGCTACCCTTGTGCCTAACCCGGAAACTCCAACTAGTTCAAAATATGGCAGCCAGGCTTGTTAGCGGTACACCTAGAAGAGAGCACATTACACCTGTGCTTAAAGCTCTCCACTGGCTGCCGATTAGTTTCCGGGCGCAGTACAAGGTGTTGGTTTTAACCTTTAAAGCCCTACATGGCTTGGGTCCATCTTATCTCAGGGACCGCCTCTCCCCATATGAACCCCCCCCCCACACGCTTTGGTCCTCTGGGAGAAATCTGTTGCAGCCCACGAAGACTAGGTTAGCGCAGACCTCCCAGAGGGCCTTTTCTGCTTCTGCTCCCAGGCTATGGAATGGCCTGCCAGACGAGATGCGTCTCATTACATCACTAGACTGTTTTAAAACAGCCTTAAAGATGCATCTCTTCCGGCAGGCCTTCCCTGAAACTGTATAATCTACCTGGCTCCTAAAATCTTTCAGCCAATTCCCAACTCCTTATCCCCCCCCCCCCTGTATTTTATTGCTACCCATGCTGTGGCCAGCATTGCGGTTTTGTGTACTATGTTGTATTGTACTTTTATTGTTAGTAATTTAATTTTAAACTTAACTAATTTAATCCTATTTTAAGGGCGGGAGGTTGGGATGGAATTCTTGAATTATTTTAATCTGTAATCTGTTTTTAACCTTGTTGTATCCTGCCTCAATTATTTTACAGAGGGGCGGGTAAGAAATAATAATAATAATAATAATAATAATCTAATAGCCTTCCAGTACTTTCCATTTGTTTCAGGAGAACAGACAGACTGAAGTCAAGAGTGCATGATATGCCTAGACAAGGAACTGGCAGTTCAACTGAGTAATACCTCCTCAGAGAACCTAGACCCATTGCTTTATCCTCTTATTCAATATGAAGTGTCAGAATAGGAACACGGTCCCCAGTCACTCAGTCAGTTAGCCTTTGTACTGAATAGCAGAACCTATAAGCAATTGTAATACCCCAAGCAGCAAAACTAAGCTCTCAGGGTCTCAACTGATAAAAGCCACCTGGAGATACTTAGCTCCTACATACTTGGTCAGTCAAACAACTACCCCCCAGCTATGTATATGAGCATCCAAACGTATAACCAGCACATACATATATACATAATTTATCTGGTAGAATCCATGGACCCAATTTATAACACCCATGGATTCTAACATGAAGAGGCTTTTCACCCCACTTTAAAGCACTACCTTACAGTAAAGATAGGTAAGGAGTAGACACATAAGCAAGCTGAATATTCTAAAAAGAATAGACGGCCACATCTTCTGTGCCAAAGATCAAAGCTTTTAGTTATTTTTTAAAAAGAATGTTTTTAGCTACCACATTTCCAGAGATAACACAAAAATATGGTGGCAAAAATGTTACTGGACCATAAACCTTAAGGCCTCAATTGTTACCTGATAATCAAATTCCACGTAGTAGGTGCTTGTACAGATGGAGTGGGGGATATTTGGCTTGGCCACATATTTCGTCCAGGGACTTCCACCTGCTGACTGCTATCATAGTTGCCCAGGGAATCAATGAACAGACATATGCAACTGCTGGAAGATTTCCCATTACTGACCATGTTTCACAGCCCTCACCGAATTTAATTATGTGCTTTCATTAAGACTAATGCATAATTTCCAGCATTTCACAGATGAAAACTACAGCATGTGTGGTGGTCAAGATGTCAGTATGTGGTCAAGATGGCAAAACTTAGAACAGACAAGCAAGAAGTGGTTGCAGCAGTTTGCTTTTCCATGGGCTTGCTGGAAAGGCAAGATTCTGTCCCCTCCTCTCCTCTCCTCACCCTCTGAGATAAAGCAGTGCAATTACTTTTGCACTTTGAACTCAATTTGCAGAAACTGAAGTAAGCTAAGGACAAGGAGAAAAAGTGGTATGAGAGAGAAACAGACATTTTTAAAGTGTCTGAAAAATTGGGGCGACAATGGATTTATCTGGACCATCCCTGGCAAACTGGGACAGTTGAAGGGTGTGCTAGTGTGCACATGCAAAGATTCTTAGCCAGATAAAAGATTCTGCAGACATACAGAATGCACAGTTTCTAGCACTGTGATGGTGTTGGCACGATTCTAACATTGCCAAACAATAGCACCACTGTTGAATTATAGAATAGCCAGCTTTCTCCAGGGCTAGGCACCCCAGGGCCTTCCAAGACTGCCTGTACAAGATGGGATTATATTTCCCAAGTCCTTTCAAACATCTGAGCAAACCTCCAACATCACAAAATCAGCAGGATTCCTTTTCCTCCTATACATGAATGCTATGCAGAAGAAAAAGCCTGCCAAAAGACTAGCACAGGGAAAAAAGAAAGAAAAAGGACAAGACTAAGAATGCAAAAGGAGCTATTAAACCCCAATGATTGACTCAGCTATAATATGACCTCAGTTGTGTCATTAACTACAAACAGCTTCCATTCAGTACCTCTTGCCAAAATACAAACAGAACCAGATTGCTTCCCTGGCTGCTTCTTGCTGGACCCTCTCTTCCTCTCCTGTGCACAGTCCCCCCCCCCGCTTTTTTTAAATCATCTAGACCATTTTCACAGGCTGTTGGATGAATAGGCCTAAACATTTCCTGCATCCATTCCCTCCCTTCATTCTATCTCACACATTTCACTGCAGGATATTCATGTGATAAAAGAAATCCTTGCTTAAGCCTCCAAGCAATGTTATAACTGTTCTAACGCTTAAAATTGTTCAATTCGTTTTTAAATTTTATATTTATATATTTTAATATTGTTGTACTATTTTTAAATTGTATTGTTTTATACTTATTCGCTGCCATGAGTCCCTATATAGTCCCTCACTTGCTGCCCCACACTCCTAGAACCTTCTTCCCCCACGTGCATGCCTCATCACTTCTCTAACCAGTTTCAAAACTGAGTTAAAGACTATATTGTTTAGGGAAGCGTTCCCAGAATTGTGCCGTCTGCCCCAGGATGCCTCCTTCTAACTATGTATTAAGAACACTAGACCTCCCTGCAGTCATCTGCCTTGGTCCAGGCCCCAGAGGGAAAGAAGAACCACTGGACTTCTTCCCCTTTCCCACCACCTTTCCCTTCTCTTTTTGTGTTGTCTCTCTTAGATTGCAAGCCTGACGGCAGGAAACCGTCTAATTGTATGTACAGCACTGTGTAAATTTACAGCGCTATATAAATAATTAATAATTTAATAATAATAATTAATTAATAGTTAATAATAATAATTAATAGTTAATAATACAGGGAGAAAGATGGGATATAAGAAAATAATAATAATAATAATAATAATAATAATAATTCTGGCCACCATTCCAAAAAGGTAGTCTGGTTCCTGTACAGACGTGCCCTGTGTTCCAACACCTCACTTTTCCTCAACCTGCTCTTTCGATCATTGTAAATTACTACCCAGTACCATTTATTCAACTTATGTTCTGCCCTTTTAACTGTACATAGAATTAATATGTTCTGGTTATGAGGGAGTAGAGCCTTCGGAAGTTCTGCCTCCCTGGGTGAATAGGAAAAAGCTTGGAAAGATATATTTTTAGAAAACAGTTCACAGGATCCCTTATGTATGGCATGACCCTCTTGGCTAGAGGATTTGAAGAGTTTCAGTTGAGTAATCACTTTGCAAAGTTAGGCATAAAAAAGGTTGGGCTGTTGATGTAGAAGATGTAAAAATCAGTACATTTTTACACAGAAGATGTAAAAATCAGTAAATATTTAGGCTCAGTAAAGAAAAAATAAGTCATTGTGGACAAAGGTGTGCTTTTTTTACGTAAAATTAAAGACAGATAAAGATGGAAAAAGCAGTAAAGATGGAAAAAGCAGACAAGGGCTGGATCTAGATGGGCACTTTGCGGCGCGATTATGGCTAAAAAGCCCGCCTTTAGGGTTAGGGAGGGCGTAGCGTCTACACCCTCCCTAGGCCTAAAGCGCATGGATGCAGCCATTTAAAGATGGCGGCGTCCATACAGACGCACCGGAAGAGTGTCATCACGTGCGCAGCGTTTAGAAACGCTGTGCACTTTGTGACGCTTTTGCGCCGCGGGAGGGAGCAAATCGCGCCCTTCCCGCGGCGCAAAAAAAGAGCTCCAAAATGGAGCTCTTTTTTGGGGGCGGATCTTTGCCGCGGCCTTTAAATGGCCGCGGCAAAGACCCAGGGAGAAAGGGGCCGCAGCGGCAGCCCCTTTCTCCCTTCAGCCCCACCGAGGGAAGCGGGGTGCAGTGGGCGCCCAGAGCACCTGCTGCACCCTGCTTGGAGGCCACGGGGAACCGGCACTTTGCCGGTTCCCCGCGGCCTCCAAAAGTGGCAGGATGAGGCCTCTGGGGCTGCCCGTGTGGCAGCCTAGGCCTCATCTTGCCGCTAGAAGGGGCAAGTACGGACCACCCCTTTTGGGCGGTCTAGAAAGCCCCAAGGTGTTTACACAGATTTTAAGAGGAAAAAGGAAAGTGAAGAAAATCAGCAGCATTTTTGCAAATTACACAGACAAAAGATGTAGGGAAAGTAGTATCCACATCAAATTACTGAAGCCAATGGTTTATGTCAGTCTTTGTCAAAATCATTTTGGCAAAGTTTAGTAAGCTGAACAGGGAATATTTGTCTTGCAGATCAGCACGAGAAAAGACATAATCTTTGTCAACCACAATACCTATTCTTATTCTCATATAATTATGCTTTTGCTTCCTCTGAGACTGTAATTACCTCCCTTTTTTCTAATTCTTTGCTTGCTGCATTGACATTTCATTTGATTAAATAAATGCAGAAGTATCTTACTGTTTATACTGCCATAAAAGTGCTCAATATTTGACTTGCACTGCATTCAAAATAACCTTTGAATACTCCAGTTCAGTGTATGTTTGCCTTAAGTTGTTGCTGATCATGTACCTTTAGTGACAGACTTGTTGAATATAAGTAGGTAAATGGAACGATAGAAAATTAATTTACTTCCCACTGAAAACAACACAGAAAAACAGAACTGTTTCAGAACATTTGTGCAGCTGCAGAGTTCATTTTAAGCTGATGAACATTTTAAGACCTGTATAAAGCAGCTGTTGATATGTGTTGATATGGGTCATCAGAAGGATAAAAAAAACTGAACAGACTCTACATTTTCCAACAAATTAAACAACCGAGGTAGAAATAACACTGGGAGGAGGAGGTGGACATATGACCTCCAAAAGATAAACATAAGATGACAAAACTTTCATAGCACTGTTAATAAGTTATGTTTCAGACTAGCAATGTTCTTCGATGCAGGGAGTGTTCCATGAGAGAGAAACAGCTCCATTCCTCCTGCCAGCCCAAGCAGCAACCACAACTCTGTCTCCCCGGCCCTGCCTTTCTCTCCCCCTCTGACCTCTGCCTTCCCAGTCCTCCTTGCCTTAGTCATTTCTGCTCTGCTTCCTCCAGAAACTCTGAAAGAAAAGGGCTAAAAGATAACCATGCAGCAAAGACACTATCTAAACAGTTATTCTCTATAAGGGAATACTGCTCCTCTTCGTGGCTGACTGAATATTCTCCCAAGGTGTTATCTTCCTGGTTTTTAGCCTTCACCAACATTGGTTGGCATTCAGTGTCCACCAAGGAAATGTCATTCTTATCAGGCTCTTTGGGATTCCTCCAAAAGGTTTTATAAAATTTTGGAAACTTCTGTAAAACCTGGTGTTACCTCAAGCTAGTTAACAATCTTCTAAACAGAAGTGCTGCTTTGCAACCTGGTGCCCCTATATATATTTTGAGCTACGGCTTGGTCATGCTGAAGGGGTATGTGGCAGCTGTAGTCCAAAATATCTGGATGGGCATTAGTTGGGTTGTATATTAAAACCAAGAAACAAACTCTGTACATCTGTTACTAGATTGTTGGCAGAAGTCAAGCATATGACAAGATGACCAATTAAAACAGGACTAGTGCATTCCCATACAGCATCAGTTTTTCTGGAAGAAGGAATGCCTAGATGAAATTAGGAATTAAATACAAATACAGAACACAGTGTTAAAAAATAACACATACTTGTCCTTTAGGAAACTGGGAAAAGGCAGATTTTATTCTGCCTTTGCAGAAATTTGTAGAAAAACAAATATATGAAGTCGTGGACTCCTTAAATTTTAAGACTGTTAAATTTTAAGTTTGTAAAAATAAGGCCTATACTTCAAATTACTTGCTTACCTTCTGAACTGATTTACTAGTAGTTAGAAACAGGGATTATTCCCAAATCTATCAACAGAAGCATGCATTCTTTGTTGTGAATTATGGTCTTTTACATTCAGCGATTTGAATAGAATGTGTAGCTTACCATCTGAAATATTATTATGTGTTAAAATGTTTACACTGTAATGAATGCATTTAGGAATTGATAAAGAGATTTTATTTACATCCCACCTTTCCATCTGTGAACGCAAGGTGGCTTACACTGGTTTTCTTCCTCCTCACATTTTCATCTGAACAATCCAATGAGGGGGACAGGCAGGAAAGAGCAAATCACACAGTGAGTTTCATGACCCCATGGATAAAACAGTGGGCTCTTGATATCTGCTGGGGTTTGGTTCCAGGACCCCCATGGATACCAAAATCCATGTATGCTCACATCCCATTAAGTACAATGGCATGTTAAAATGGTTTCCTTCGTATAAAATGACAAAATCAAGGTTTGCTTTTTAGAATTTATATCTTTTTAAAATATTGTTAAACCGTGGATGCTTGAATTCATGGATAAAAATCCATGGATATGGGGGGCAGATTGTAGAACCCGTATCTTCCACCACTAACTGCTATAGCACACTGACTCTCAATGTGTAAATGCAGTAAGGATGTAGAGCTTTTAGCAGAGTTAGAAGTATTTGATATCAATTACAAAAGATTTTTGCTTAAAGAAAATAATTTCCACCTTTCCAACATTGCTACGGAAACTAATAAAATGTAACTGGATTTTGTGTTCAGCAGTTCCCACAGTAAATCCGAATCTAATAATAATAATAATAATAATAATAATAATAATAATAAATTTATTTATATTCCGCCCCTCTACAAAATGCAATCGGGACAGCTATTAAAATACTATTAAACAATGTAAGAGTTAAAACATACTTTAAAATTAATACAATAAACAACAGACTGTCACTATGGTGAGGTCGGAGTACAGCAGATAGATTTTCCTTCTAGTGACAGGAGAACTATTCAGGAAAGGCCTGCCAGAAGAGATTCGTCGTTACAGCTTTTAAAAAGCTGTTTAAGGTGGCAATATGACAGATCTCATCCAGCAGGCCGTTCCACAATCTGGAAGCGATAGCTGAGAAGGTCCTTTGAGGAGAGTGTGACCCCTTCCAAGACTGGAGGTTGTATCCCAATGCCTGGGTTTGAGGCTGCTACCGTTAGTACCTCCGCTTAGTCTGGTTTCAGTTTTAATTTGTTTTCCCTCATCCAGTCCATTACCGGTTTAAGACAGCCATTGAAAGAGGAGATGCCATCTGAAGTCAAAGTTAAGACCGAGACATGGAGAAATATATCTGGGTGTCATCAGCGTACTGATAACACCCTGCCCCATGCCTCCAGATGATGTCTCCCAGCGGCTTAATAATTATGTTGAAAAGCAGTGGGGACAAGATGGCGCCTTGAGGGACGCCACAATTAAGCTCTTTCCTTGTAGAGCAACTATCCCTGAGCACCACCCTCTGGAACCTGCCCAAGAGGAAGGAACAGAACCACTGCAATGCAGTGCCTCCAATAGCCCTCTCAGGCTATTCAAGAAGATGTCGTGGTCTAGTGCATCAAAAGCCGCCGACAGACAAGGACATAAATAAAAACGGACATTGATACTTACCCGTGATATGTCCATTTCCAGTAGATAAGAGCCCCACATCCTGTAATTTGGGTTATGCTCCTTCCACTCACTCCAATAGGCAGGGCTGAAACTTGAGACCTTCTGGTGACTCCCACGTGGGTGGAGCTAACCCTGGAAGGCCAGTCGTACAAAAGCCGAATGCTCCAGAAAAAACATAAACAATTTAGCTGCATATCAAACTATGCTCTTGCTCCCCATAGGCAAGAACTATGTGGATTATGAGACATCCCTATGCCAGAACCCCTGAGGGTGGGCCAGGATGTGGGACTCTTATCTACTGGAAATGAACATATCACGGGTAAGTACCAATGTCCGTTCTCCCAGTAGATAAGACCCCCACATCCTGTAATTTCGGATTTACCAAAGCCGATCTAACCAGGGTGGGTGGTGCTGGCCCTTCTGTGACATAGGTTTAAGCACCTGCTGCAAGACCCTGCTGAAAACAGCAGTCTCATCCAAACCAAGCTATCAAACCAGCGAAGAGGAGTTCATGTCTGACCACCAACTAATATTTCAGAACAGTGTGCAGTTTTTCACTGGAACATCTGTGCACCTGTGTAAAATAAGACTATTTCCATGGTTAGGCAAGGGGGTTAACCTTTATGTTGCAGACACTGGTCAGTCCATGCAGATGTGTGGATGCACTCAGTTAACAAGGCCTGTTGTCAGGATTAAGTCTGATTTCATCCAAGAAAGACATTGTCTGGAGGCTTAAAAAACCTTCCAATTCCATGCAGCAGACTATCATCAACCTACAGGAAGGCTGAGGGCTCTCTCGACTGAATGAACTGCTGATTAAGGAGTCATGAAATGATAACAGAACACTGGCAAGGTCTCTGCTATCTGCTATCCAATTTCGAGGAGAGGAATTTCTCCACAAAAGATCTGTCAAAGAAAAACAAACTTCAATTTTAAAGAGTACAGTGGGCCCTTGGTATCCACTGGAGATTGGTCATAAGCCCTTGCATGGACACCAAATCCATGGAAGCTCATGTCTCATAAAATATAATGTCACAGTAAAAAGGAGTCCATTATATAAAACAGTAAGATCATGGTTTTTGTTCTTAGGGTTTTGTTGTTGTTGTTGTTGAATATATATATGTATACACACACACACCTACAAGCTGTGGGTATACAGAGGGCTGCCCACCCACACAGTGGCTAACCTTGTAACAATAGTATGCAAAGGGATCTTGTAGCACCCTGAGACTAACTGAAAGAAGAGATTGGTGAACCTTGTAACAAAAGGAACCAGCTGAATGGCAAGTCCATCAGCAGGAATTCTTAATTAAAATGTAACTATTTAGACTAGTTAACAGGTAATAGTGGTATTCTTCTTTCTGGCAGACCCCTCAGGGCTCCATAGGATTGTCTGAATGGCATTTGAAGCAACCCCTTAGTAGAAAAACCTGTTTTATTGTTTCAAATACTCATGGGGGAAGGGGGGGGTGGAGAGGAAACTGTTTGCCTCCAATTAAAATCTTTCCTTAACCCCCTGAATTACAGCCCACCTTTTCATGGTAGGAGCTGTATTTTTATTTTAAAATTTCCTTTAACAGACATCTCTCCTCTGAAAGAAGGGAAGGAGTGGGGAGCCAGGTGTCTCCTGAGGCAGGCTAACTGAAGTATCTGTGTTTATCACAGGAACTTGGACCCCCTCTTCCGCCCCTAAAGGGGGGAGGGCTTGGCTGGTCACCTTAATCCAATATATATCTATCACCTCATCTGAGATGATCTTCTCAAAGAACCTCAAATGCATGTAAGCTTTAGAGATCCACTGAATGACCAGAGGAGGGAAGTATCTTTCTCTCTTGCTTGAGTCCCCCTGCTTATTAAACTCTAAACAAATCTGTATAGATAAAGCCTATGCTCTCATTGAGAAGTGCTAAGGCTGATACCAGTTTGCACAAGGGAGATGATGATGATGATGATGATGATGATATATGTGTTCCGCTCTTTTCCCAGCAGTTGAACTTCACAACCTTAAAAATAGTACAATTGAAAACATTAACAAATTATTCAACATCCCCACCTGTCCTCAGAATAGAAACATATGCTCATCCTGTGCCTTAGGCTGCCCCAGGTAAGGCAAAGTGATTGAACTCTGAGAAGGAAGAAATAGTTGCGTATGGCCTGTAGTCTTATTTTTGAAACAGACCCAACTCCAAGATGGGGTTTAGAAGCCTAGCCCTTTTGGTCTCAGGCTCCATTATAGAGGCTGGCTTGTACCTCAACTCCCTTCCCCTTTGCATAGGTGAACTGGGAGGAGCACAGAGGGCTGCTGTGGGACATGGCACCCCATTTCCTTGAGATATGCCTGGATCCTGAGAAAGGGCCATCTCTGATGGAAAGGAGAGGCCAAGGGCCTCAAGAGTGCCACAGTTTGGGGCAGCCTAACACCATAGGGGGTGAAGAGGACTCCCCCCATCCTTCCCACAAGTCTTCCCCTCTCCCCCCCCCTTTTTTAAAGGAAGGAATGCATGAGGATTTGTATCCATGTGTTCTCTCAGCAAAACCTTGAATCACAGAATCCTAGAGTTGGAAGGGACTCCAGGGGCATCTAGTCCAACCCCCTGCCATGCAGGAACTCTCAATCAAAGCACACCCAACATATGGCCATCCAGCCTCTGTTTAGAGGTGGGCACTGGCAGAGGCCATGTTCCCTCTGGCGAGGGCAAGAGGTCATTTTCTGCTTTCATTGTGGGATGCTCTGTGGCAGCCAAAAAAGCCCATTTTAGAGTTGCAAGCCTCAGCCCCTGCTGGGCCCTATCTAGCTTACCTTAAAGCCATGCGGCCAAGATGGCGGTTGTATATCCAACACAGGGAGAGACGGGATACAAATAAATTTATTATTATTATTATTATTATTTGCCCAAGGAGGAGTCCTCTGCCTCTTTCCACACATTTCATTATAAGAATTCAAAGGGAATGTGCAAGAGCCCTGGCAACATCACCATGTGATTCCCAGGCTGCAACAGGATCTCCCCCATCTGTTGGGATCCTGGGTGCCACTGGGACCAGGAATGGGAAGGAAGGGGGAGACACCTCATCTGCCCTCCTGGCAGAGTCCCAAACCTTATGCTAGGCATAGTGCCTGCAGTGGCAATGGCAGAGGCCTCCTAGCAATGACTACCCATAGCAAGGCATTAGATCAGGGAAAGGTTCCTTGCTGGCTGCAGAGAGGGCCCATAGTACTCATCCCTTATCCTGTGTCTTCTGGCTGGCTTGCCTCTCTGACCTTGGCACTGTTTCAGGCTGGGCAGAGGTGATGCAGAGAAACTCCCATAGCATTTCCTGGCCTCTCCTCTGAACCCTGACCCTAAATGGGTTGGGCAGAGACACTGAAAAGGGAAGTTTCCATAACTTCTGGCCAGATGCCTCTCTGATCCGTGGCCCTAAAAGGGTTGGGCAGAGGAGATGGGGAAAAACTCTTTCCCATAGCATTGGCTGGCCTCTCCTCTGAACCCTGACCCTAAATGGGTTGGGCAGAGATGCTGAGAGGGGAAGTTTCCATAACTTCTAGCCAGATGCCTCTCTGATCCGTGGCCCTAAAAGGGCTGGGCAGAGGTGATGGGGAGAAACAGAGACATGGAGGGGAAACCCTCACCATCTGTTCCCATGGCTCCCATGTGCTGCAAGGCTGTTTGCAGAAATCTCCTGTGCTCCCCCATGAAAGGGGGCAGCTTTGGAGGAGAGGGAGAATCCTTGGCAAAGCCAAGACATTTCTCCAATCCTGGGAGCCCTTGCCATATTAAATCTTCCTCCATGCTTCCAAGGCACCAAGAAAAAGGATTGAAGCGGCTGTAGTGAAGAAGTTGCAGATCAACAGCAAACACATCCTACTGGAGTGATAGGCAGGACAAGACTGGCCTTCCAGGGTTAGCTCCACCCACGTGGGAGTCACCAGAAGGTCTCAAGTTTCAGCCCTGCCTATTGGAGTGAGTGGAAGGAGCATAACCCAAATTACAGAATGTGGGGGTCTTATCTACTGGGAAATGTAGGAAAAGAAAAATAAAACAAAGGGTTGGTTTCAAATAAACAGCAGTTAAGGGAGGATATTTGTTTTAGCAAAACAAAATAGAACCTTTGTCAGAGAGAAGAAGGGCACAGATGTATATATGAAACAGATAGTAATATTAACTAAGGAATATGCTACATTTGTTTTCTTGACAATTCGAATAGTTTATAAAGTAGGACATTAGTTAAAGAAATTACTGTAGAAAATCTCTACTAATCAATAGCATCTTACTACTGGACTGGATTTACTATTATAGAGAAGGATAAGCTATACCCTCCAGTCTCCTAATATAGTTACGGAGAGGTTTTATAACCACCAGATAAGGTATAAGATAGTGCGTATAGGAAAATATGGATAAATTTAGTTGTCAGAGTGATAAGATACCACTAAGTGACAGAGCCTTATGTTAAATGGGATTGAAAATACGACAACTTAAACAGATGTGATCAACACTGATGGGGTAGTGTGTCCCTGTTGGCGCTACTGGACCTCTCAGCAGCGTTTGACACTATAGATCATGACAATCTCTTGAATCTCCTGAGAAGGTTAGGAATAGGAGGCACTTCGTTTCAGTGGTTCTGTTCCTTCTTCTCGGGCAGATTCCAGAGGGTGGTGCTCAAGGACAGTTGCTGTACAAGGAAAGAGCTTTATTGTGGCATCCATCAATGCGCCATCCTGTCCCCGATGCTTTTCAACATATATATGAAGCCACTGGGAGACATCATCCGGAGACATAGCGCAGAGTGTTATCAGTTTGCTGATGACACCCAGATATATTTCTCCATGTCTCTGTCTTTAGAATTCTGTTTATTAAAAACAAACATATTAATAGATGCTTGCCAGAATTTAAAATAAGTGGGAACAGGAGTTAATGGTAGTGTCTGAAAGAGGAAAAGTAGTTTAGGAAGTAAGTGTTGATGTAAACAAGCAGATGCACAGGTAAAGCAATCTCCGATGTCTTCGGAACTACCGGCGACCTTGGAGCTGTTCGGCTTTATCAGGAATTCCTCCTGCCCGCTGCTGATGAAACAGACTGGAACCAAATCTCTCTCCTCAAGAGGTTTTATTCTTAAAGTTGCTGTATTTACAAATATATACACGCTCGTCCAACAAAAAACTCTCCAACCATCTATCCACTCCGACTACCCAACAACCCACACTGCAGTGTGCAGGCTATTTATAGATTTGTGCCATGCGGTCACAAACCCATCCTCTTCTGGTGACTCTTTTTCCTTGTGCCACCAACAATGTTGTCCCCTCAGTCAGGAAGACTTTTGATGTTACCCAGGCCTACGTGCAATCAAGCACATATCTGACCTTGAACACTGTCTGCTGTTCCAGCCTTCAGCTGCAGACAATTATGCCCATGATTCCTGGTTTCCTTTTGTGCACATCTGTACATTTCATAGTCGGGCCTCAATGCCTAACAGTAAGAACGTTTTAATAAGGAGAATGCGTCCGAAAAGGGATAGCTGCAGGCTTTTCCATGTTTCCAGTTTCTCTTTCATCCATGTATTAATGGGCCCATAATTATTAGAGATCAGTTGGGAGACATCATTTGTAATAACTATTCCAAGATATTTAATACCTAAAGGCTGTACTTGAAAACCAGAGAGTCTTTGCCATTTTTCTTGGGAATGAACACAGGTATTAAGACATAGCATACTGGATTTCTGAAAATTAATTCGTATTCCAGTAAATCTATCAAAAGCTTCTAAGATTCTTATTAGGGATGAAAGTGAAGAATCTGGATCTGAAAGGAAAACCAAAATATTGTTGGCATAAAGATTAATTTTTTGCTCAGCTTTCTTAATCATAATGCCCTTTATCATCAAATTATTTTTAATACTACAGGCTAATGGCTCAATTGCAATTGCAAACAAAAGTGGAGAGAGAGGGCATCCCTGTTTTGTACCTCTTTGTAACTTTATAGGGAATCTCTCCTGTTAATAGGTATCATTGCCTGAGAATTTGCGTAGATTCCTAACCAGGGAGATAAATTTATCTCCAAAATTCATACTGTCAAGAAGACATAAAAGATATTCCCACTCCAACCTGTCAAAAGCCTTTAGGGCATCCAAAGACAGTAAAGTAACAGGGGTCTTTGACAATTTAGAGTAATGGACTATATTCAGCACTCTTCTAATGGCATCTGTTAATTTTCTTCGAGGCATGAAACCGACTTGATCACAGTCAATATACTCTGTGATAAATGAAGTGTTTCTATTAGCTAATATTGAAGTCAACTTTTTGGAGTCCTGATTAATATGTGCAATAGGATGAAAATCCTTCACTGTGGGACTGACAGATGATGTTTTAGTTAGGGAGACAATCCTAGAGTTTTTCCAGCTGTTGGGGGGTGATAACACCTCATTATATAGTAATGCCTCATTATATAGCTTTAACATATAAGGCATCAGGTCATCTTGCAAAGCTTTATAAAAAAAAATCACTTGTAAACCCATCTGGGCCTGGAGATTTGCCAGTCTTCATTATGAAATGGTGACAAAAATCTTTATTATCTTTAATCATGTCATACCAAAGAAATCCATGGAAGCCAAATTGCATTTCCCACTTTCCCCTTGTTGCCAAATAATGCAGCCCGAAGAAGAGCTTCAGGAGAAAACGGTTGCTATGCTTTAACTGCAGTGTGCCCTACAGCTGTAAACTAAGCATCTCACATAACTCTTCCATTGCTGGTTTATTTAGTCAGAAGGCCCTGATGCTTTCAGTGTCCATTAAGGCACGTTTAGTGATGCATTATGGGACAGGTTTGGTTTTTGGGGGGTGGGGGGAGCTAACATTTCCTTCCTTTCCCTGCAGTCATTGCAGAAGGTTATTTGCATGTCATGGATGTGCTAGGCAAACTCCCTACCGAGGAACTGCATGTATTGGGTGTTCTACCATCACTGCAAGCCAGTCAGTCCACTCTTGGTGAAGTGCAGCCATGTGGGTTGCCTTCCCTGCAGACTTGTCCCCAGCAAGGTTGAGTGAGCCCTTGCTGTCTTCAGGGTAACTGGATTTTGGTTGAGAAAAGGTTCACCTTTGGAAAGATCATCACATGCAGCCACCCCTTTTGACTGACGGATCTGCTTGCCTACAGCATTCATCCTAAAAGTGTCAGGCTGCTGCCAAAGATCAGTGAAGGCAGTGGATAATCTGATGAGACGGATGTGGGGAGAACAGTAGAGACAGTGGAGGTTAAGGAGGAGAGAGAGGAGGAGAGGAGTAGAAAGAAGGATGATTGATGGCACTTATTGTCAAGGCCCCCACCCTGCACAGCCATTGCCCCAATGTGTTTCTTTCCTCTGAGTTCAGATGAAACATGGGTGCTTGGAGAGTTCCCAGATGTGGCAGGATGCAATGGCCACTTCTTGGAGATCAGCATTGCAAGGACGTTTGGGCACCTTGGCAGAGCAGATGCAAAATATAATAGCTGCAATGGAATGGGGGGTGGGCTTCAGGAAAGCACATGTGTGTGTATCTTCTCCTGGACCGCACAAGAGGTTCCGCCCCTCCCTAGTTGAAAGGGATTCAGCACAGCTTCAGCTAGCCTAATGTTGCTTCAGCCAGTTATTGGTCCACTTCCTGAGTTAGGCTTGCACTGTGGACCATGGCATCTGCAGGGCAGGGAGCTATGAAAAGGTAATATTGAACTTCTCTACTTGGGCACAGTTAACAAAAAGGAAAAGCCTCATGATATCACTCTCCATGCAATAAAATCTCTAGGCTGAGCATTTCATTGCCAAAATAAAGGACACAGGGATAAAAATGTATCTTTTGACCCAACATCCCTCCTGGTCTTGCTCTGATGATTTGTGAGGGGGCTCTTCATTATTTATATTGTGCTAAAAATATAGCTGCTGGGGGGTATTATAGGACAATATCATAATGCTTCAAATGCACAGAGTGTGCAAAGGATTTCTGTATCTTTTATCCCCGCACGTGAATAAACACGCATGTATGTCTTCAAGCCACCTGCCAATTTAGGGCAATCCCATGAATTTCATAGGGTTTTCTTAGGCAAGGAATGCTCAGAGGTGATTTTGCCAGTTGGTTCCTTTGAAGTATAGCCTATAGCACCTGCTGTTCATTGGCAGTCTCCCATCTAAATACTAACCAAAGCTAACTCTTAGTTTCCAGGATCAGACAGGGATCTGGTGCCTTTCAGATATTTAGGCTATACACAAAGTAAACTGCATGCAGTAACTGTTGTGGTGAAAGGCCTTTTTCCACATGTGTAGGAGAAAAAATAACTTTAGTGTTCTCACTAAAAAGCAGGTTCATTGTTTCTAAGCCTTTTTTGTCCTGCAAAAAGATAGACACAGTCAGTTGGGCTCCTGCAATTGATAACATATCATGTGCAGGATGTCATGACTTCAATCTTACGTTGCCTCACTAATTCTCTCCTTCCTTCAATTTCTTCCTCTTTTTTTTTTCAGCACTGCATAAAGTAATTCTTCATATTGCTCTGCTCATCCTGCGTATCACAGCACATGGGGAGAACTCACAGAACTGCCTTTCTTGTCACATGAGATTTGAACAGAAAGGACAGTCAAATAAAAGCAGTTTTGACAGCCAGGAGGGAAAAGTGGTAAAATTATCTCCCTGGTGCTGGAAGGCTTTTTCCCCCTACTGCATTGTGATAATGCAAGTACTTCTTGGTTGTAATCTATAGCAGTAGTAGTCTCAAAGTACAGATGTATCCCTTGTGTCAGGCACTATATTGATTTGAAGGTGGTTTGAGAGGATTTGGGGAAAGGGTAAGACAGGTGAATAGATAGTTTCTGTTCCACAGAAAGACAGGAACTGATTCTGACTTCCCTGCCAGGTTTGGAGTCTGCCTGTGGTTGACAAATGAAAAGCCAAAGGAGCGCTACTTGCAAGGGGAATGGATGCTGGAGACGGAGACACATTTTTTCCTCTCCACCCACCCACTGTATTTCTTCAAATTACATGTGCCCAGTCTGTAAGGTGGGGAAAGGGCTCTGGAAAAGGCTTTGGAAAAAAATTATATTTTAAATAGTTTTGACCCACCCTTTACTGCCCTTACATAAGGGCACAAGAAACTCTAATATGTGGGTTGGGAATATATGACTGTCCAGATGTTAAACTCAAACCTCCATCATTATCTCACAATTGACAAGGAAGGTTGAGAGGTCTAAGAACCTCAAGAGGGAGATGCAAGTTTCTATATACCTGCTCTAAACCTGGGTCAAGGAAACATCTGGCCCTCTCCATGTCAGGACATTGTAGACATTGTAGTCTAATAACAGCTGGAGAGACACTGGTCCTTTTATCATCTAACTGAAGAGAACATTCACTGAAAATATGGTAGAAGTTTTACAAAATTGTAAGGACAACTAGTAACATAAATACATAAATGGGGTTCTGGTTCAGGAACATTGATGTATGATTAAGTTGGTTATGTTTTCTGTACACCTGCTTTTCCACGCACACCAAATATTAACTAGCTATAATTTGAAAGAGATCTGCTAGCTTAGACTAAACATCTGTTCAAACCAGCACCCTTCTTTCTATAATGGCCACCTACCTGTTTCAGGAATTCCACCAGAAGGGAACTAAAACAAGTACTCTGCCCACACCTGCTTTGCTAGTGGAATTCATAGAAGCAGCGGGGGTGGAGGTGGTATTATAGAATAGTACAGTAGTGAGAATGTCCAATCTCTACTGCTGAATGTGGCCCTCCTGAGCTGTACCCCTTTCTCTGTGGCACCATTGTTGGATTCTAAGCTTTGCAAAGGTCCCCCTTTCCTAAAAATAAAATAAAATAAAAAATTTTCTTTAGGCTCAGATTTCAGCTATAAGCTAAAGCATCTTGGTATCTGGGGTTCTACCCAACAATGAACTGCAGCCCCACTCTATGAACTCATCTGAAAGATGTGTCCCACCCTTGGCATAATACCTCTGAAAATGTAAGGTTCCATGGGTAACTAACATCATATCTGCCAAGCATTCTGTGTCAGCTGATTCCAAAAAGACATGCTCTGTACTATGGATTGCTTGGAACAGGCTGGAAGAATTGTGGCATTGTTTTCAAAGGCACAGGACTTGTTTGTGCAGTGTAAAATTAAGCAGCACATTTCTACTGCTTTGCATGAAACCTCCTTCCCTTGTTCCCAGGCTCCTTACAAAAAATTGAAATAGTTTTTCTTTGTTTTTTTTTTAACCTGTTGCTAGATGGAGAGGCTTGATAACATGCAGCCTTTGTAGACTCCACCCCTTCCCCTTTTTTCTTTTATAAAAATGTTGGAAATGTTCTCCCTCTTCACATTCTAAATGGAAGCAGATGGCTCTGTTTAGTGAACTAATCATTTGAGACTTCCAGGAAGCCACACAGCACTTCATCAGGTGGAAGGCTGACTGGAGTGTACTTTGGCTTTGGGAAGTAAGCCTCTGGAAAGGAAAATCTCAGTTAAAAGATAGATAAAGGTTGTTTCCTAGGAAAGGTTTGGCCTTCAGGGCTAAGGTTCCCCAGTGCTGCTTTACAGTAGTGTATGTCCAATTGTTCTATGACGTTGTTTGCCACAACAGGTTACCCCCACCCCAATGCCAAATACTTGCTTTATGTATTGAGCCTTGCAGCAGCCCCGGTAGAAAGACTGCATTCTTGATAGGGAACTAAACAATAGATTAAAATGAATAAAACTCTGTTAAACTGAATGTCTAAGACACTAATATAGGGGAACTCTGGCCCTTCAGACATTGATGGACTGCAACTCCCACCATCCCTCATCACCCCTGTGCTAGATAATACTGATGGGAGTTGCGTAATCGCGTGAATTTTGAATTCATAGCGCAATTTATCTTTGCGAAATTACCCGGGCATGTAATCGTGGGATAATCTTTCACGCAATCACGCGAAATTCCAAATTGATTACGCAAATTACTATTGCGAAATTGAGAGAAATTCCTCACATGTGATAAACTCCACAGTTGTCTAAAAGATGACAACTGCTCTCTAGCCACAACCATTAGTGAGTTATGCACGATAGCATCAGCTTGGGGGCAAACAAGGAATAGGTTTTTGTTCTATGCTCAGAGGTATCTTTGCTTTAATATGTAATCTATTTATGCGTTGCTGAGCAGCATGTGGCTCACGTTGGTGAATACAAGTAAATAATACTTAGATCAAAAACAAATTTTCTCTCCCAGTTTAAATCGTGCTTAGTACAATTGGTATTTAATCACTTAATCTTAATTTTCAACAACATGTTATTAAAAAGCCACGTTTTATATCTAGTGAATGGTTATAATAGCTAATAAACTATACAAAGGATGGTTACAAGTCTGAAGAGTTATTTTTTTAGAAAAAAATATTCATTTCAGAGTTCTTTATGGTTTGGGAACACAGAATGAGCTATTGAGACTATAAGAATATTATTATAAGAATAAAAACTAATTTTAAAGTTTTCCTGCTTCAGGGACTGAACCTGGACCTCAGTGTAAAGTCTCCCACCTCAGTAACTTGCTATCTCACGTACCTTAGCTGTTCATCTTATTTGTTATTAGAATCATAAAGTTGGAAGAGACCACAAGGCCCATCCAGTCCAACCCCCTGCCATGCAGGAACTCTCAATCAAAGCTTCCCCAACAAATGGTCATCCAGTCTCTGTTTAAAGACCTCCAGAGAAGGAGATTCTACCACACCCTGAGGGAATATGTTCCACTGTCGAACAGCCCTTACTGTCATGAAGTTCCTGCTAACGTTGAGGTGGAAACTCTTTTCCTGTAGCTTGCATCCATTGTTCTGGGTCCTATTCTCCAGAGCAGCAGAAAACAGGCTTGCTCCATCCTCAATATAACACCCTTCAAATATAAATATCACATCACCTCTTAACCTTCTCTTCTCCAGACTAAGCATACCCAATTCCTCATAGAGCATAGTTTCCAGACCCTTCACTATTTTAGTCACCCCCCCCCCCAGCTTGTCAACATCTTTTTTGAATTATGGTGCCCAGAACCGGACACAGTATTCCAGGTGAGGCCTGACCAAAGCATAATAGCATGGCACTATTACTTCCCTTGATCTAGACACTATACTTCTATTGATGCAGCCTAACATTGCATTGGCCCTTTTAGCTACCACATCACACTGTTGACTCATGCTCAATTTGTGGTCTATTCATTACATTTATATCCCACACCTCATTGTCCTACTCCCCACCCCCTGCACTCTTATTCTTACCTGAGTCCAGACAGAGAGTTTGAGACTGGCCCAGTTAACTGTGGTTAACTGTCACCCAGTTAGTTTCATGGCTCAGTGGGGATTTGAAGCAGATATGGATCTCCTAAGTCCTGGTGCAACACTTTAGCACTACTCCACAATGGCTCAAACTGTTTTAATCTACAAACAGTTTCACACCCCTCAATTAGGAGAGGTATAATTCCACTTGCACTGCCATGACAACATCCTATGGCAGTGATGGGCAACCTTTTGAGCTTGGTGTGTCAAACTTCGCCAAAAAACTGAGCATAACTAGGGTGGTGTGCCACTTTGAGGAAAAAACATTATTTCACGATATTTATAGTTTAAATCATTTATTTTTATAGTTTATATATTTATAGTTTAAATCCCTTATCTGAGTAATGATGGATTAGAAGTCCATGACACCCCAGAACAGTAGATAATGGTTGCTGTGGTTAACTGTTATTTGGTTACTGGTAATGGCAGGGCCCCCAGAGATGCGTCCCCCGCTGCATCCCGCTCCCTGCTCTGCCAACAGAAATGAGGGCAAAGATCCTGACTTAACCGGAAGTCCCAGAACTAGACGCTCTGTGACAGACTTCTGTTGTTTTGGCCTACAGACCTCCGGCACAGAGTGTCTAATCGAGGAGGATGAAACATTAGCGACTTGTTTCATCCTCAAGTGCAGCAAATGTTTCATCCTCCTCTATTAGACACTCTGTGCCGGAGGTCTGTAGGCCAAAACCACAGAAGTTTATCACAGAGCATCTAGTTCTGGGACTTCTGGTTAAGCTGGGATCTTTGCCCTTACTTCCACCGGCAGAGGAGGGAGCAGCGGAATGCAGCACGGCCAAGTGCAGTAGCCGAGGATGAAACATTTGCGACTAGAGTCTTATTCATCCTTGCCTCCTGCACTTGGCCGTGCAGGAGGCGAGGATGAAACATCCTTCTCGGCATGCAGCCACCTCAGCCTCCACGTGTCATCAAAAATGGCTATGCGTGTCAGTGCTGACATGTGTGTCATAGGTTCACCATCAGGGTCCTATGGTATCCTGGGATTTAAATGTTAGGAAAGAGCATTTAGAATTCTCAGCCAGAGAATTCTCCAAACTACAAATCCCAGGGTTCTATAATGTGCCACCACAACATGAAGTAGTTAAAGTAGAATCATAGTGCTGAAACTGTATAGCATTAAAGGGCTCTTAGATTAGTGGTTCTCAGCCTTAGGTCTTCCAAATTATTATTATTATTATTATTATTATTATTATTATTTAGGCTTTAGTTCCCAAAAGCCTTACTCAGCAAGAGCAATAGGCATGGATTCTGGGAGCTGTAGTCCAAAACATCTAGATGACTAATGGCTGAGAACCACTAAATTGGATTCCTTCAGCTGCTTGGTCTGCCCTACAAACCAAGGCACAGGAAGGAAAGATGACATAAAAAAACCAAAGGCAGTGTTTCTGTATCAGTTCGCGCTGATGGAGGGATTAAACAGCTTATCTGAATCAGTTGGCAGAGCAAATGTGTCTTTGGCCACTCAGCTTTAGTGCAATTCAAACTATGGTCCTTCTTTTTTTTAAAAAAAGTCTGCTCCCTTGTGGAATGTCTAAGTTTTTTAAACCTTACATCCAACACTTGGAAATTAATTGTTCTGCTGAGTTGTTCGGTGAGGGGCAGCAGAGCATTCAAGTCACTGACCTACCAGTAGCTGCTCAAAAGAAGAGCAAGGGCTTTTGCCATCTGTAGGTTAAGAAACACCCACTGAATTGGCCTGAACATCTGCTCCTGCTTTCACAGCATAATTTTTACACACACTGTACTTGAAGCACTGGGAGCAGCCATGGAAGCAACAATGGAGGAGGGCAATGTAAAGGCTGGGGGGGGGGGGCAGGGGAGGCCACATGATGAGAAGAAAATATCCATCAGGGCACTGATGTGTATATATAGCAGGATAAAAGAAGAGTCCATTAGAGTTCAGGTTGGCTAATATTTATTTCATCTGGGAAGACTAGATAAAATGTGCTGCAAATCTGCAGAATGCGGCAAGGGCAGCAGGGGATACTCAAGCACTGAATCAAAATCGTGCCAGACCAATAATTCAATAATGAAAATTTCCAAACCGCTGTCATTTCGTCACCTGATAACACTGACATCTAAGCGACCACAGCTTTGTTGTTGTGGAGAGTTTCTTGTACTGCTACAAGCATACCAGTCATGTTAACTCCTCCCAGGAGTATTTATGTGACAATTATTGTCTTATTTGTATAGTGCCATCTGGGTACATGGCATACTGAATACATACTAAATATACAGTAGGAAACCCAGTAAATGTTCTAGTAAGTCAGACTCATTCGACTACAAGTGAGAGCAGGGCAGTACTAGGCAAAGGCAGAGTTTGGAACTTAAAAAAATTAATCAGCTATTGATCCAAGCCCTCAGTAGTTAGTTACTGTCACAGTTCACTTTAATTGTAAGGAACTAATTAGACAAACTAGTGCTAGGTATTATAAATATTTATTTTCTAGCTATAAAGAAAGCCTAGCACTAGTTACTACAATTAGTTACTTACAATTAAAATGAACCTTGATAGTAATTTACTGAGAGCTTGGATCAGTAACTGATTATTTTTTAAATGTTTAAAAACATAGTTATTTCCAAGCTATGAGAGCCAACCTGTTAATAGTGGTTTGGGCATTAGACTATGACTCTAGAGAACAGGGTTCAAATCCCTATTTGGCCATGGAAATCCATGGAAATTGGCCATGGAAATGGGTGTCTTTGGGCCTTTGGAAGGCAAAGG
The DNA here is from genome assembly GCA_034509955.1 of Urosaurus nigricauda. Taxonomy (NCBI): domain Eukaryota; kingdom Metazoa; phylum Chordata; class Lepidosauria; order Squamata; family Phrynosomatidae; genus Urosaurus; species Urosaurus nigricauda. The sequence goes on from JAOEGL010000014.1 coordinate 761,668, forward strand.
TAGTTCCAGTTGCACCCATTTTTTCCTTGGAGTAGGGTTAAACAGTCACAGGCGCCCTCTGCCCCTTCAGTCCTACCAAGAAACCCACTGTTACAGTAGACTCTTCCCGGAATGGAAGCTCTTTACTGCTGGCCCGTCCACAGTTATCTGCAGCAGCGGCTTGTTTTCTCATAGAGGGTGAGGAGGAGGTGGGGGTGAAGAGTCAGTTGTGAGAGAGCTAAGGCAGAGAGGGAGGGAAAGTGTGTGTGTGTGACTGGATCAGCTGTTGCTCCCATAGAAATAAAAATCGCCCTGCACTCTCTTGGCTTCCAGAAGACCATTCCTGGGCACAGAGGGAAATTGGGGAGGAAGGTGTGTGTGTTTGTCATGAATGAGCTGCTATCATCGGCATTACCATATTGACGTGTATATAAGTCGACCCAGGATTTGGGGGTCAAATTTGGGCATAAATTTCTTGACTTATAGACAAGTACATACAGTAGCTATCATATCAGCTCTCATCTTCTCTTCTCCAAGGTAATCATATCCAGCCCCCTTTGTTGTCTCTCAGAAGGCTTGGTTTCCAGACCAAGTCACTGGTTACTGTCATTGAACACATTTACTGCCATTGAACACATTTCAACCTGTCAATATCCTTCCTGAACTGTGGTGCCCAGAGCTTGACACAGTATTCCAGCCAAAGCAGAGCAGAGTAGCACTATTGCTTCTCTTGATATCCACTCCACATTTTGCCAGCTTGCCTGGAAGAATATCATGGGAACCTTGTGAAACTCATTATTGAAATCAAGATATAATATATCCACAGCACACACACACACACACACCCCAACAGTCTTGTAATTTTAGCACAGAGAGTGAGAGAAGAACAGGGAGAGAGGGGGAAGGAGAAAAAGAAAGATTAGTTCAGCCTGTTTTTGAGAAACCCATCCTGGCTTTTAGGATTGACTACTTAATCTTCTGTTGCATATCCTTTCTGGTCTTGTTGAATGGTTCATAATTTCTTAGGTCTTCCCCGATCACCGCTTCCTTTTGAAGATTATTTTTCCAGACATTGCCTTTTAAAATGGTTCTTATATTGTCATTTATTACAGTGTTGCCAAGGCCCTGCCAGGCAGAGAAGCAATTTAGAGATACTTTCAATAAATAAAAAGTATAGATGGGCTTTTGGCAACAGGATGCTATCAGAATTATTCTTCTGAAATTGCATTTGTGGAATCACTGGCTTATAGAAGTTAGAAATACAGCAGACCCTACATGAGAATTTTGTCCCCTGCCTCAAAAGGAAAGGGTTTAAGCATGCTATTTGTCCTTATTAGGGTGACTGTATGCCTGAGGCAAATAGTTATCTCTTTGTAAATCCTGAAATAGATGTGTAAGGCTTGCAAAATAATCTCCTTGAAATTTGATTGTTTACGATCCCAGGTCTGCACCAGAAGTGGCAAACCCATGACCATTCATATGCTGCTGTACTACAGTTTTCAGAATACCTGACTAGACATGTTGGCTAGAGATGATGAGAGCAGCTCAACAAGTCATGGGTGCCACAGATTCCCCTTACCTGGTCTAGACCTCTCTAACATAGAGGGCTGCTTATAAATTGAAGGGAAAACTTCTCTTAAGCTGCAAGCTGTTTTCTTTATCACTAAGCCACTGCCTGTTTTGATGGAAATGTCATTAATTTGAACCCATGCATAACAGTGTATATTTGGATACAGGCACAGAAACTCTGGGTCTGACCAGCTTTCCATATGACATTAGAAAAGCCCTGCTATAACAAACCAAAGGCCCATCTAGTGCAGACCCATAGTGTTCTTTCAGGAATCTCTGGAAAGCCAGTGAGCAGAACATGAATTACCCACCTGTTTGTGTTTCCCCAGCAACTGGTAAGAGGAGACATGGTGCCTTCTATACTGGGGGTAATACTTAACCATAATGACGAAAAGCAATTGCTAGTCTTAAAAGCAATTGATAGTCTTATCCTGTACTGTACATATAATAATCGCTTTGACGGAAAGCCAGGTTTAAACTTGGAGCTAAAATGAGGCCAATACAGTGCCAGATGAGCTTCTAAAAGGACATTCCATAGTCAGTGTGCCACATAAATGGTATGGCATGGAAGAGGGTTGTCAGGCAAGTACATATACAGAGAGGCACTGCTTCAGATACTAAGCTTCCAAGCTATATAGTACTTTAAATATTAGCAACAACACCTTGAAGCCCCATCCAGGAAAAGTTGTTCCCCCAGATCCTAATCCTGGGAACCCTCAAATTACAGAGGCTTTACATTTTGGGGATTCAATTTCAATTTATTTACCAACATTCAGCATATTACAGTATTCATTAGCTGGTCCAACATCTACATAGCTTCACCCGACTTTGATGACAAGAAAAAACAGCTGTGGTGGTAGTAGTAACTACTGTTGCTACTACTCCAGCAACTACCTGGTGCTTGGGAGTGAACACCATTTTGTCACAGGAAAGGAAAAGCAACTACTATAAAATCATGTAAATGTTTCACCAGCCCCTGAGTATAAAACCTTCTAAGAAAAAGTATAAGGTGCTGTGGCAGCTAGTGACAATGGGCTCACATGCCCATTCTGGTCCAGATGCTGACACTAGGCCTGTTTGCTACTGACTGTATCACCTGAGTGGGGAGATCCTCGGCTTCAGTCAAGAGACCCACCCATAGTTGCATCACACCATTCACTCTGTATACAGCACTGGAATTCATTCATAGAATCATAGAATCATAGAGTTGGAAGAGACCACAAGGGCCATCCAGTCCAACCCCCTGCCATGCAGGAACTCCCAATCAAAGCATCCCTGACAGATGGCCATCCAGCCTCTGCTTAAAGACCCCTAAGGAAGGAGACTCCACCACACTCCGAGGGAGTGTGTTCCACTGTCGAATAGCCCTTACTGTCAGGAAGTTCCTCCTAATGTTGAGGTGGAATCTCTTTTCCTGCAGTTTGCATCCATTGTTCCGCGTTCTAGTCTCTGCAGCAGCAGAAAACAAGCTTGCTCCCTCCTCAATATGACATCCCTTCAAATATTTAAACAGGGCTATCATATCACCTCTTAACCTTCTCTTCTCCAGGCTAAACATCCCCAGTTCCCTAAGGCGTTCCTCATAGGGCATGGTTTCCAGACCCTTCACCATCTTAGTTGCCCTCCTTTGGACACGCTCCAGTTTCTCCACATCTTTTGTGGAGATGTTCATTCATTCATTCAATTTAATTGATTAGTGTGGAAGACTGGGATTTGAAGTTCATTTCACATGGTTTAGGGTGGATTGTACCAAATCAACATTCAGAAGTGAATTACTAATGCCTTGATTTGCCTGTTGGTTTCTGTCCAAGTTCAGATCTTTAGAATTTACTTTATAAGAATTAATCCTTTCCTTCTTCTCCCTTCTGCCTCAGTCTCCAGCTTGCCACAGTGAAACAGGGCATCACAAATAAATAGCTTTACTGCCTTTTCTAAAATTAAAATTAAATACGTGCGCTTTCGTTTTCCATTTGCTGCTTTTCAGGTATAACTTTACAAGCAGATGCAATGAGGTTTAAATACAAGCTTTGGTTTTAAACTTTAAAAAGGCTGCACTGGGTCTAGCAATTAGACGTAGGGAAGCCATGTTTTTATGAGCTGCTGGGGGAAATTCATAATAAAGATTTTTAAAATATTTTATTAGAATTCTGTATCTTCATGTTTCACCCTGTTTGCCAACTAAGTACCGTAGAATTCAATTTCCTGGGGGAGTGTTTGCAGGGCAGGGCATTTTAAAACCTTGAACTAGACACAGAGTGAATGAAAAAATGTGTGTTGCCTTATTAATTTGTGAAAGGGCTATATAGTCAGTCAAACCACTGGACTAGGTGTGGTAATTTTGTATCCTCCAGGCACTGATCAACTGGAGCTCCCAGTATTCTTCACCATTTATTGTTTTAGTGATGGATGCTGGGAGCTATAGTTCACCAACATCTGGAATATTATTTCCATGCCAGATTTGCCCAGTAAGCAGTAACTTTCCAGAAGTATTGCCTGTCACTTTCTGCTTAATCCTTCTAATGGAGAAGCTTGATATTATATCTAGGAACCTTCTTTAGATGTTCTGATTCTGAATATCCCCATCATACCATCGATGGATCCATTTTAAGGGACATTCTTTAATGAGAGCCAATCTAGAACTAAATGGGTGAAGATTCCAAATGTGTTGCCCTGAAGAATCTGGTATTCAGATGTTAAGCTCTAATTCCCAGTCCCATTTAACTGCTAGCTCATTACTGTATTACTCTTCTGTGAATCCTTTGTAAATTAACCTTATAATTCCTTTAGGGGACTTATTTGAAGGGACACAAAGATGTTCAAAACGGGTTAGTTCTCATAAATTCCCCTGTCCTATTTAACAGAGGGGAGATCTGCACTAACATAAGCCATACTGTGCAGGATATACATTTACACCCAAATCTTTTAACATGAGCACAATAGTGTATTTATTTATTTATTTATTTTAAAGATTTATATTTCCACCTTTCTCCCACAATGGGATTCCAGGCGAGTGGAAATCTTTAAAATAAAACCCTAGTGAGTAACAAGCAGCTTAGTGATGTAGAGGCTGGACCATCACTCTTATTAAGTTGCATGATGCAAAAGCAGAAAAATAAAAAATAAAAAATTAATGGAGACAACTCTGGGAAAGAATACCAGGTTAGAAAACTGGTCCAACCCAGAGATTGGGAAAAGTACTTTTAGACTACAATTCTCAGAATTCCCAATGCCAGCAAGAGGATTCTGGGAGTTGTAGTCCAAAATGGTAACTCACAAGCTCTTCACAGGTTTTTACTCACAGTTCCCGTTAGCCTCATGCACCACAGTTGATAGCAATAATCATAGTCCAAAACAGCTTAGAGGGCAATAGTGTGGAAAAGTGGCAGCATTTGTAGTGAGTGCTTGCCTACTTGTAGGTTTCAATCCACCAATGAGGGAGGGAATTAACTTGGCATATGCCACCCAGACATTTAGTCAAAGAGAGACTAAACTTGGGAATCCAGGTGTCCAAGAGCAATACCTGGCAGTGATGCCACAAGGGTTGTGGAGGAGATGGCCTGCACTGGGTGACACGAGAGGGGAGTGACACCCGGTCTGGCCCTCTGGCCACTGCTCACATCCCTGCTGGCTTCCCTGTGGTCCTGGCTCTCTCTGCTGAGGGAGTCAAAACAGCAGGAAAGGTGGTGTGGGTGGCAGGTGCACATCCCTACCAGCCTCCCTGAGGTCTTGGCTTCCTTTGCTGAAAGAGCCAGGGCAGTGGGGAAGAAGTCAAGGGTGGGGGATGCACACACACCTCTGCCCTGATTCCCTTTGCTTAGTGAGTCAGGGCAGTGGGAAAGAAGGTGAGGGTGGTGGACATGCACACATACTTGTTGGCCTCCCAGCTGCCAGGCATCAGGAAAGCCCGACCAAGAAGCCTCAGCATCTATCCCTCCCTCCACTGTCTCTCTTGCCCAGCTGCCCATCCCTCAGCACCTTGGCAGGTGACCAACACAGTGGGGTGGGAGAGAGGGAGGGGAGAAAGTGGGCACCACAATGGGTGACACCAACCTTAGTGATGCCACTAATACCTGGACAACCATAGTTTTTACAGGAACATTACGCTTACTACTTGTCCTTAGAATATGAAAAAAAACCCTTCCCTATCAAGTGGTCTGGAAAAGCTGTCAACAGAAACTAAGAAAAGCGTACAGCATCAGCAGCTAAAACTAATCAAATGTGCTAGAGGGAAAAAGTCGCACCAGTCCCCCCCCCCTCTTTAATTCATAGTGAATAAGTCAGCATCCTGTTAAGAATCAAACACAGCCAAGAAATCTTTCCTCAACACTTGAAAAAAGATCATTTCAGGATCCTTTAAGCTTTGCTTAAGTGTCGCCTTCCCTACTATGTCTTTCTATTATTTTCCTCTCCAAATAATTTGTCCAATGTAACTCATGCCAGAATTGAAGAGGATTAATTATAGCCTTGTTGCCAAACAAAGAGAGAAACTGCCAGCAGAAAGAGAGGGGGGACATCCCCAATGTGAACAGCATTTCAGCAGCAATTGACCTAAATACGTAATTTGAGAGAACCTTTTCACCTACTCCTCTGTAAGAGCAGATTGATCCTGACAGTCTCTACACCTCTATTAGTAGGAATCTGGAAATTATTGAGCAGGGATGGCAGATGACACCATTTGTATGCTCTAGTATACAGGATTTGCCTTGCGTAGAGTGACTTGCAGGAATACCTGGGTAATCTAAATGAATATAAGTCTCCAGGACCTGATGAACTACATCCAAGAGTATTAAAATAACTTGCAAATGTAATATCGGAGCCATTGGCAATCTTTGAGAACTCCTGGAGAACATGAGAAGTCCCAACAGACTGGAGCAGGGCAAATGTTGAGCCCATCTTCAAAAAAAAGGGGGGGGGAGGGGGAAGGATCCCAACAATTATCATCCAGTTAGTCTGACATCAATACCAGGAAAGATTCTAGAGCACATCATTAAACAGAGAGTGTATGAACATCTAGAAGGCAATGCCATAATCACAAAAATTCAACATGGGTTTCAGAGAAACAAGTCATGCCAGACAAATCTGATCTCTTTTTTTATATATAAAATTACCAGCTTGGTAGATGAATGGAATGCTGTGGATATAGCATATCTTGATTTCAGTGAGGCCTCTGACAAGGTTCCCCATGACATTCTTGCAAACAAGCTTGTAAAATGTGAGACAGACAAGGTAACTTTTATATGGATTTATAATTGGTTGACTGGCCTTGAGGGATGCCCGATTTGAGCTCCCTCTTGGCCTAACAACTGTCGCCAAGCGACATCATCTGGAGCCTGCCCAAGAGACAGGAATGGAACCACTGCAGGGCATTTGAACTACAAATGTCCGTAATTCCCTGAGTTGGCATGGCCACACTAGCTCTGGGATTTTGCAAGCTGTTATACAAAAAGGTAACTCTTCCAAGCTTTAGATAGGGCTACTGCGCTGGTAAACTGATCAAGCAATAAATTACCACCTATTTGAACATGTCCTGAACATAATAAGCTTGAAGAATAAGCTTGGCCTTCTTCCTTACTATAGTACAACTGCTCCAGCAAACTAAGGCTTGGACTGAAAGAATGGCCTGGGAGTGGAGTCATGGCATCACGTCCAGATGACGCATGCCCTGACTTCACCTCCAGGGTGCCATGATGCCACGCTCCACTCCACATGGTGCGCAACATCACAGCACTCCTCTGGTGCTGCATCCATACAACACAGCACCGATGGAGCGCCATACAGCCATGCCACTGTGGCTGTGGCACACTTTTGAGAGCACAAAAAGGAGCCACTTTGTGCAGCTCCTTTTTGCGCCCTCAAAAGGCCAGATCGGGGCCACGGTGCGATGTTGCCTCAGCCCCTATCCAGCTAGGTCACAGTCCAGCTAGGTCTATCCGCCTTTTGGTCACAGTCTGCCATCATCACCCCTAACCTCCACTTGTCCAGTGACTATTGCCCTCAAGCTCTGGTATACCATCTGTTCCTGTTAGTGTCCCGAGATTAGTTCTCTCAAACCTCTCTAAGAACTTTCTGTTTTCCATGGACCCTTCTTCAAGACTGGTACATAGATATTACCCTAAATCCAACCTGCTATTACTTTCCACTTTCCAATTTCAGTCAGCTCTGCATGCTGGCTGTGAAAATGATTTATCCTTGTATGTGTGCTCCTTCATATTTCTTCTAAATAAAGCTCTTTAGTTCACCCAAGACTGAAGACTCTATTAGTGAGTACTGGTATAGTTGGTGCTCCTAGTCCTGATGTTACTCCCATCTTGAAAGCCAAGCTAGACAATTCCCCAACATATTAAAAATAGACTGCTACTAGCAGGGGAGGTTCTCTGAATCTCCTACCTTTGTGGGCAGCATTGGGCATACAAGAAGGGAGATGAAGCTTGGGTGGTAGAGATGAAGGCAAGAGTTGGATAGGCGGAGGAGGAGTTCTGGGAACTTTTATCCATACAATTAATTTCTTCAGACCTTTGGCATGGTAGCCCAGACTGAAAGCAATGCAACTGGGCTGTACCCTACATTATTTGGAAACCTAGCTATGGATATATGAAGCTAAGTTGTCCAGTTACATATGTGAAGTTGGTTATCACTAAACGCCACCCTGAGAGGACTTTCCCATGGGAGCTCTATAACAGAACTGCAGAAAACTATGTTTATTATACAATTTCTTTCTCAAGTTCCATATTTCCCAAAGCTACCTTTTCCATGAAAATCTTGGGCAGATGCTTCTCAACTATAACCCAATCTAAGATGTACAGCAGACATTTTTCTTTCCTCTCTTTGTCCTTGCTCTCAAATGCTCTCCTGTTTTTTTCTTTATTGAATTTTACACTACATGCTACTTAGGACAGAGAGTTCTCTCCTCTTTTCCTCTGTGCTAGACCAGACAAGCCAAATGCCATGTTGAAAGTGCAGAAGGAATGGTGATCTTGCTGGTTCATGAGAGAGAGAGAAAAAACATTAAAACACACAGGTAGGTCACGGTGATACCTTCATTGGGACAAGCTAAAACATCACACAAGGGTGCAAGCTTTTGAGTTCTTCAGGTGATTCCTGAGGTGGGATCTGAAGGAAGGGACAGAAATGATACCACATACACATTTAGAAAAACAGTTCAATTGTCTCTTTCCCTTTCACACATACACACACCAAACATAACTCAACATTGGTGATGTTTGTTATAAACTTTGTGCCCTACATTTTGTACCAAAACTGAAATGGTCCACACACAGAGAAAAGGAACATGAAGCTAAAATCAACAATGGTTTTCTCCTATTGGAGGGGGGAGGAGTTCTTTAATTTATTTATTGGAAGTATTTGTTTATTGCCTCTCAGTTCACCACAGCTCCCCAGGTGATGAACAACAAATAACTGTATTCTTTAAAAACAGATAACAATTGGCTTGGCTTTTAAAACCAACCAATTAAAATAATCCAAAAAGCCAACCACAGAACTGGCTTTCAGGCTGTACAGTACAACACAGTCTTGGCTGCCTGCCACAAGCTCCAAAGGGACAAAGTCATCCTGACTTGCCTTGGGAGAGAGTTCCACAAGCAAAGTTCTGTTATAGAGAAAGCCCGGTCTCATCTACTCAACAACCTTGCCTCTTGGGGTACCTTAACAAATTAATTTATGGATACTTGAGCTGGTAGGGTGACACACAGACCTTCATAGGCAGAGAGCTTTGACACAACAATGGAGATTTTTTTCTAGCAGCCACCACTAAGACAGTGATGGAATATTCACACAAAAAAGACAAAGGAAAAGAGACAAAAAGGAAATGGGGTGGGGGGACACCAATCCTGAACAGAGGTGTTTATCTCAGGATTTGCAGCAGGTGCTCTTACATTCTAATCTTGGGACCCACTGGCAACATCTTCCTCCCAATTCAAAACTAATCAAAGACAAATCTGACAGACAGCCACTCCAGAACCAAAATGCCCCCCTCTGAGAGTCTTCTAACAGGGGAGGGAGAATCACTGTTCCTGGAACCTTCTCAGAATAGCAATTCTGTTTCTTGGTAACAAGATGGGGACTAAAGGAATACAAAGTGAGCCTGGACAAAGGCTCTGACTTAGTATAAGGTAAGCATAGGGTAGCTTCCTACATACCTGGTCTCCCTGGAACAACTATTTGTTATGTTGCTTCAACAACATTTTATTGTATTATTTTCTTTTGAAATAAACTGTTAGATGTCTTGGACATACTATCAAAAATATTTTGATACAATAAAATGGAAGAACCAGCTCTATTATAGGAAAGACCACATGTTGGCCACATGGTATGCAATACCCATGCCAGCTATTCTAATTGCTTGTAAAGGTAATAGTAGCCAGGGGTGACATGAGAGACAACAACAAACATAATGCAGAGGCATCAGCAAATACATCACTCCAAATACTGTGTAAACTGGTCCTCTGAATAAGCTGGATTTGCTCCCCAGAATAATTTGCCAAGGGAGCTCAATGGACTAATTTCTGCAGATCAATACAAGACCTGTATACTTCCATATTTTGCAAAATGTAAAATGTGAATTTTTAAAAGTGAAGCAAAACTGGAATCACAGCAAACACAGGCCTGCTTGGTACTGTTAGTTGGTTTCAATCATTATTTGTGAGCCTTAATTACCTAAATGTGGGTAGTACTAATCACAAAAATATAGCTGGCATCACTGGAGGCCATGCTGACTGGGGGATTCTGTACAGTCCAAAATTAAACAACTTTTTCAAACTCTGCAATGCCATATTAAACCTCTGACTGGGCAACTGGATGGAGAGGGTTGTCAGCTAAAAAAAAAGCAATGGGACACAATTTGGCTCACAACCAAGTATTACATAATACAAATTCTGTATTAAGGTAAATAAAAAATTGCTCCCATTCTGTTACATATGCATGAATCACTGTATGCTATTCACAATCAGGCAAAAACAAACAGCAAGTTAAGATTCCTTTCTTATCATTACAACAGAGAGGAATGCAGATTCAGAAGAAAGTGGGCAACATAAATTAACCTTCAGCTCCCCCTTTCTCAAAGATGGTAAAGTGCCATAGTAGTAGCTTTTTGCTATCCTATTCAACCATCTCTTCCCACCATTGAAGAAGCAAGATTCTGATTTCTACTTTCTGCCATGGAAAGAAGGGCCACCAGGAGATTGTACTCTTTTCCTCTATAACAAGGAAGACACTAGCATGGCTCCAGTCATTAGCCCAAGAGTAATCAGAAACAGCTCAGTGTTTGCCTGCAGATAGCCCTCCCTACCATCTGAACTAAGACCAGAAACAGAAAATGCAGGCCTATGACCAACATCTTCAATTTCTTTCTCCTGTGTGACTTTGAAAGCTTGCAACATGCAATTGTGAATTTTGGTTGTCCAATAAAGGTATCATTGTTTGGATGTTATTGGATTTCCTATATGACCAACACGGCTACCGCAGAAGTAAAATGGATAGTTATCATCTTGAGGAGTCAAATATATATCAAGCAGCAGTGTAAGGATTTGGGCATCAATGCATTTACATAAAGAAAACAAAAATAATTATCTTTATAAGCTCAACCTGTCCTAGACAAAGAGGATATAAAAATAGTAAAAGAGTTCCTATACCTTGGATCAAACATTGATCAGAACAGGAACAGAAGTCAAGAAATCAGAAGAAGACTAGGAGTGGGGAAAGCAGCTATGAAAGAACTAGAAAAGCTCCTAAAGAGCAAAGATATACAATTAAGCACGAAAGTCAGAATTGTACAAGCAATTGTATTCCTTATTACCATGTTGGGATGCGACAGTTGGACAGTTAAGAAAATGGACAAAAAGATAATAAATTCATTTGAGATGTGGAATTGGAGAAGAGTGCTGAGGATACCGCAAACAGCAACAAGAACAAATAAATGGGTCCTAAAACAGATCAAGCCTGAATTTTCCCTGGAGGCAGAGATGACTAAACTGAGTGAGGCTGTCATACTTTAGCTACATCATAAGAAGGCATGAATCATTAGAAAAGACAATAATGCTAGGAAAGGTGAAGGGAAGTAGAAAGAAAGGAAGACCACATGCTAGATGGATAGACTCAAGGAGGTCACGAATATCAATCTGCAAGAACTTAGAAGAATAGTGGAGGATAAGGAGTCTTGGAGGTGTCTCACCCACAGAGTCACAATGAGTCGAGATCGACATGAGGGAGGTTAACAACAACAAATGCATTTACAACTAGCTCTCCCCTGCTCCTGTGATTTTTATAAATTACCTGATACTGTATTTGCATTTCTGGAAACTTGCTTCTGCTGTAATGAATCTGTTAAATGCATATCACCACTCTATACAATAAATAAGGAGTGGCTGTGTGTGTGTGTGTGTGTGTGTTTGACAAAACAACACTTCAGTTAGCATTCAGACTAAGTTCAAGAGGCAGCAGGACTGAAATGTTTGTGTTAGATATTGGTGTTGTTGTTACATGCCCTCAAATCAATTCCAACCTTATCCTAGGATTCTGGCAAGATTTCTTCAAAGGAGCTTTGCCATTGCAGCCCTCTTAGGCTGAAAGAGTGTGACTTGCCCAAAGTCACCCAGTGGGTTTCCATGGCTGAGCAGGGATTGAACTGTGGTGCCCCAAAATCCTTGGCATTTCCCCCTTTCCTGCCAAACAACCTATTGCATGGATGTTGATAAAAAACAATTATTGAACTAACTTCATTTTAGTCTTTTTTATGATTAGACACCACACAAAATAACTGGAAAATACAAAAATATATCTTGAACTCTTCTTTAATGTATTTAAACACCCCCACCCCAGTTTTCATGTGTGTTTGGGGTTTCTGGATGCTTTCATGTATTTTTCAATGATCACATACAATACCTAAAGTTCATGCTGGCAACATGTCAGAGGATTTTAATCATTATGCCAAGGTTTTTCTTTCAAAGGAGACAAAAGAATTAGCATCCACTTTATTCTCATACAGAGAACTTATTTGGCCACCTTCAAGCAAATTTCCAATGATTGAACTGAGAGACTCAAGTACTTACAGTAAACATTCAGATTATCATCTGAAATAAATGCCCTTTATCTAAAGAGGAACCAAATACTAAGTGCCCCATAATTTCCAATATATAACACTCCAACCATATGTAATAGATTTCAGAGCCTTTATTTAATTTTACGAATCTGACATGAATATTCTGTAAACACTGTGAAAATCACAATGGTCCAATTACATTTCTTCCAATACCTGCAAGTTATTAACAAGCTGTCAAAACACCATGGTGCTTTCTAGACTGGCAGAAAAGTGTGACATGAAGTTGCCTTTACCTTAATGCTTAGCAGCGACATTGCATTTAAAAGGTACAGGGCAGCTAGACTGAGGGGTGTGGGAACGACTTATCTGAAGTCTTTTCTGTGGCTCAGCAGCTACATTGGAAGCTGTCAGAACGCTACAAACACAGGCGGAGCAGCTGCACCAGTGGCAATGAATGCGGCTTTTAGCAGCGCTGAAGTTTTAATTTTTTTTCGTTGCCAGCTGCGAACTGCACAGTTGCGCACTTCCCAGCCGGCAGCCGGGAAACCTGCACAACTGCGCAGTTCCCTGCAGGCAAACCTGCACAACTGCACAGTTGCACCGTTCCCAGCCGGGAAACCTGCATAGCTGCGCAATTCCCAGCTGGCAGCCGGCTGGGAATTGTGCAACTGTGCAGTTGTGCAGGTTTGCCTGCTGGGAACTGCGCAGTTGCACAGTTGTGCAGATTTCCCAGATGCCGGCTGGGAACTGCGCAATTGCGCAGTTCACAGCCGGCAAGGAAAAAAAATTAAAGTTTCAGCATCATTCCGGTTTCTCTGCTTTTTTAAAAACTGTGCAGTTGCACTGGTGCATCATGAATGAACCCCTTTATTTTGTGAATGAACCGACATGTTATGCACAGTAGAACAACAGTTACAGCATCCCAGAGTCCCTACTGAGCATGTCTAGGGTTCCGATTAGGGCTGGAGCTAGGGTTTGGGAGCTTTAAAAAACTGCGCAGTTAAACCCCAGCTTTTACACCTGCAGGGCATTAAGTATTTTAATTAGAAGTGAAATCCACACCATGCATGCTCCCAACTCATGATCCATTATGCTCCGCACCTGTATCGCTGCCTTTAAATGGGGGCTTTAAAGATACAGCGGCCCCTTTAACTGCACAACTACACCGCAGCCTTTAGATGGAGCTGTGCTGTTCCGCAGTTTTTAAAAAAGAAGCTGGGAAAACCCTGAAAGACAAAAAAAGCGTTTTCATGGCACACTTTCCCTTTTTCTCATCTAAAGGCTAGAGTTTCATGCAGCCATGAACACACTTCTTTTTGCCAATCTAGAATAGGCCCATATAAACCAAGTTTGACTGATTCTCTACTCCATCTCTTAACTCCATCGTATCTCTTGCATTCTCTCCCTTCAATGGAGAGGGGACTGTCTAAAGAATGTGTTCAGCCTTCCCTCTCTACACTAAAACCATGAAACTCCCTACACTAAAATTCCTTACACTAAAACCATAGCCTAAACGCAAACAGATCACATTACTTAGCACTTAGTACAGTACTTAGCAACCTTCAAGGGCACCAACAGCTATAAAAACTAAAGAGTCCTATTTTTGCTCAGCAGTAGAAAAGAAGTGTAATGATTAAACTGCCACTGCTTAAACAGTTGCATAATTGAACTTTTCCTACGCCTTCCAACACATGAAGAAGGGAGAAGGGGGAAAACCCAGTACATCTGTTTTGTATTAAAGAGTCTGTTAAGGGGGGGGGGGGGGGAAAGGACAAGTGTTCAAACTGATTTTAGGGATCTGTGTCAGTTTTTAATCACAATGGTGGCACTGGACCATGTAGAATGAATTTTCAAGTTCGTAGACAGCAAGTGTTGGTTTCAGAGTGCTCTGGAAGTATCTGTCAGTTATGCATCAATAAATGGAAGCATAAGGGGAAAGGGAAGAAGACAGAAGGCCTCGAGGTGCAAATGAAATATAGCCTTTCATGACCCAAAAATCTGACCATGACTTTTTCACAGCAGATTGTCAGCATTCAAAAATTGTTGCACTTCAAAGAACAAACATCAGATACAACTGCAATTAGAATTACACATATCCATACACATATAATAGAGAAACTGTGTTAGTGTTCAAATCTTCGAAAATTCAGGATTATGATCTATTCAAGACTTTTTGGGGTTTTTTTGTTTTGTTTTGTTTTGTTTTGTTTTTTGGTCTAAAGAGAAGGGAAAGATGTTTCCTGCTTCTTGGACTGATAGTTGAATCTTATTTCAGTATCAGTGAAATGCCACCATCCTACTGAGGGCAGCAGGGCTAATATGATGAACCTCCAAGCGCACGTGTCAGAGGTTGAAATAATAGTTTGGCCACCACCTTCATGAGCTGAGGCACAAGGCTGGCTGTTGTTGTTATGAGCCTTCTGACTTTTTTTTCTGACTAATGACTACCCTAACATTAACCTATCACAGTGTTTTCTTGGTAAGATTTGTTCAGAGGGGCTTTGCCTTTGTCTTCCCCTGAGGCTGAGAGAGCATGACCTGCCCAAGGTCACCCAGTGGGTTTCTATGGCTGAACATGGATTTGAACCCTGGTCCCCAGAATCGTAGTCCAACACTCAAACCACCACACCACACTGTCTCTCCACGGCTGGTTGTAGATAGGAACAAATACCACTCCAACAAAACGTGAAACATATGTAATAAAATCAATCAGGGAATCAGAGCAGATGTCATGCTCAGCCAGGCTGAGGACAAGGAGGCTGAGCCAGAGCTTCATCTTGGACCTGTGCAAGAAGCTGAGCCTGAGCCTGTCCCTAGTTTGCCCCTGCCAGCTCCAGCAGAGTTTGTGGCTTCCAAGAGCCTGCAGGTATGGATAAGGGAGAAGAGACAGCAGCACCTACAGTACCTGCTTCAGTGACCAAGGATGGCATCTCCCCTCTGAATAACTGCCTGAAGTCGGTAATGGATTGGATGAAGGAAAATACTTAAGCTGAATCCAAACAAAATAGAGGTTATAGGCAATCCCAATCTGGGTAAGGAGATAAACCCTCCAGTCCTGGATGGGGTCACGCTTCCCCTAAAGGACTGTGTCTGTAGCTTGGGGGTACTCCTGGATTCGTCGCTTCGGCTGTCCTCTCAGGTCAATGCGACAGCCAGGGGTGCCTGTTATCAGCTTTGGCTGAAAAGCCAGCTACAACCCTTCCTGGAAAAGGAGAACCTAGAAATAGTTGTACATTTACTGGTAATCTCTCATCTCGATTTTTGTAACACGCTCTACATGGGGCAACCCTTATGCCACACTCAGAAGCTGCAATTGATTCAGAATATGGCAGCCAGAATGATTACAGGAAAGTCAAAATTTGACTCAAACACACCTATTCTGAAATCCCTACACTGGCTACCCATTAGCTTCCGGGCACAGTATAAGGTGTTGGTTATTACCTATAAAGCCCTACATGGCTTGGGTCCAGTCCACCTGAGGGAACACCTCCTCCCATATAATCCTTCCTGCACTCTCAGATCCTCTGGGAATTGGCTGTCACTTCCCAGAGGACCTTCTCCTCTGCCGCCCCCAAAATTTGGAATAGCCTAACGGGGGAGATCCACCATATAACATCGCTGGAGGCCTTCAAGAAGACCACAAAGACGGATCTCTTCCGGCAGGCTTTCGCAAACTGACCTCCTCAGAATTGACCTTCTCAGATATTCTATTGGTCCATTTGTTTCGCTGTCACCTTCGGATTTTCTCCGATTTTAGTGTGAATTGTAATTTACGATTTTTAATATTGTTATTGTGGTTATTGTGTTTTTATTCTTGTACTATATTGTTATTTTTATTTGTTTTTAATGTTCTTTGCTTGTTGTCACCCACCTCGATCCAACACAGGGAGAGGCAGGATACAAATAAATATATTATTATTATTATTATTATTATTACCTACAGTCAGTGACAAGCAGACTTCAACGAGTGTTCAAGGAGACTTTATGAAAAATGCTGAGGTAATTAGGTGCACCTGGATTCCTGCAGCTTGGGAATTTAAACAGGTGCAGAATGCCTGCCTCAGTGTCAGAAATTATCTGAGCTTCCCTGCAAAAGCACTCTTGATCCTGACCTCCCTTGCTTTCCTGGTTGGAAACTTTGCTCCTTGGATTGCTGGTTGCTGTGTTGCTCTGGACTTCTTGACCTTTGGATTTGCTTACTCGTCTCATCGCTCTCTGGAACCCTGGACTTTGGATCATTGACTTCTCTCTTTGGCTGTGCTCTCTGGTTTGTGCTATTTGGACTCTTGCTTGAGAACTGTCTGTTTGCACAGACCTTTGTTGTTTCCTTTGACTTTGGAACCTTTAAGTGTGTTGCTATTAGCGTACTTGGCCGCTTTCCCAGGACAGCAGAACAGAAGTGATGTCTTTTTGAACCAGTGTATCTGAACTTCATGAAATAATTCAAGCACATTCAGTCACAGCCTGTGTTTAGTGGTCAGACCAGTGATATTTCTAATGACCTTAAGGCAGACACTTTGATCTTCATTTCCTTTTCCACTGGCACAAAATGCTTCTCTACCCAACATATCAAGCCTTTACCACTTCAGTTACTGTACTGTATAGTGATAAACACGTCAATGTGTATTTAGGTCCAGGATCTAATCTTCATTTCATAGAATCATAGAGTTGGAAGAGACCAAAGGGGCCATCCAGTCCACCCCTCTATTTGCTTGAACTCTGTTTTGTATTTTGCACCTCCCATATATACCTGCCTAGCAACTGAGATCAGCTTCAAAAGGTGTGACTACCTTCTGTGGAAAGGTGGGGCCTTCTTTGTTTTTTTGGCAGAAATTTAAAAGACACCCAGCCTTCACCTGCACACTTCTAGTGATTTTCACTTTTGTGGAAACCATTTTTTTGTTCTCTTGACGCTTTTAGGGTATTTAATCTGTGTGTGTGTGTGTGTGTGTGCTTGAACCGCTATTTGAAAAAAAAATCAAAAGCCAGTCTGAAGCTTTGAAGACCAAGGGTGCATCCACACTAGATAAATAACCCGGTTTGGCCCACTTTAATTGCCTTGGCTCAAGACTATGGAATTCTGGGAGTTGGAGTTTGTTGTGGGGCCCACAACAAACTCCAACTCCCAGAATTCCATAGCCTTGCTCCAAGGCAATTAAAGCGGTGCCAAACCGGGTTATTTCCCCAGTGTGGATGCAGCCCAAGAAAAGCAAAATTATATAAAGGGAGCTACTGTCACCAAAACACACAGCCCTTCAACATTTTTGCAACCACCCAGAATAGAAGTCAGATTTCAAAAAGAGAAAAATATTTTGCCAACAAGACAAATCCAAAGAAAAAAATGGGGGGGGGGGGGGAATGAAAGAACAAATCACAAGAGCAGCCATAAAATAAAAAGTGTGCTTGTTTACCAGAATGGGACGGTTCTCTCATGGCAAATGGACTCTTCCAATCAAGCAGTGTTCTGGCTCCTGTCTACAAAGAGACATTGCAAAAACATTCAGAAACAACCCCCCCCCCAAAAGGTTCCACTTCACCAAGACAACAATTCATAGAATTCTATGAATCACATATACCTTCAACAGATTAGAAACATCTTTAGCCCACCATGAAAATAAGCAGGAGCTGTTGACCATGAAGCACTAAAGCTTGCTGGCTAACTTTAAAAATAAAGCCTCACCAAGATGGATTTTAAAGCTCTTTCTTAGATTTAAACAGCACTTGCAATCTACAAACAGCACTTTTGGAAGATTAAAACAGAAAAGTACTGCTTAAAATGTATAGGTAAGAATAATCAACAAAAGACAAACACATGGAATGTCTTTAGAAGAATGTCTATAATCATATCTAATTTACAGAGCAAGAATTTGGCATTTATAAATTTGAGATGCTGTAAAAAAGGGGGAGGGCAAAATGGAACAACAATAGCAAGTTCAGAAAAGTGTGCAAGGCATGCATGCTACTAAGAGACTAATGCTTAAAAGAAGCTTGTTTGAGGGAAGTGACAGAACTGAAGAGTGGCTCAGACAAGCGTAGTTAGCCATTTCAGAACGCTGCAAATGAAGCTGAGTGGGAGATTATAGCCCATTGTTACCAACAGATGTATGTGGTGTGGGGACGTCAAAAAATGTCCCAAATCTTTTCCCAGCACCTGCTTTTTCAGTCTCTTCTCCAAAAGGGAACAGCTACTAAACTCTACACATTCTATACAAATTAACATGATGCACTGGACTTTGCAGTACTATTCAAGTAATCCATCCAAGTAAGAGGTTGCTCAGAACTGGTGTCAAATGATATGAAAGGGTCTTTGACAGAAACTGGTTAGATGCCAAGATCAAGGTGACCATGCTACAGAAAGAAGGGAGAAATTATCTCTGGAAAACTCTGATGAAGTATAAAATACAAAGGGGGATGATCCCAAGGATCTTTTGTCTTCTCAAAATAACTCCACCCTTTTGTGAGCTACATGACCACATTTTGTTGTAGAGTTATTCCAAAAGTCAAATAAGGGCTCTCTGAAGTCGGCATGCAGTTCTGCTAGCCAACTTTTTGCAGTTTTGTCCAAGAATATCAAACAAAACTCTTAGGAGACAGATTTCACCACTCAATTATTAAAGAGTTAAAGCTGTGCCAATTTTATCTCTCTCTGTAGGCATCCCCATACAAACCACAGTATGCTACAGTATTAAATGGGAACCATTATTTCAATTTTCTCACATTAGTGGTATATCAGTAAGACTCGGCAAGTTTTTGTTTGTTTGTTTGTTTTTGTTTGCTGAGGGGTACAGAAGCAGTGGTTTGTGGGCCTGACAAGATGTCTCGGGAGGTGTGTTGTCTCCCTGGGGCAAAGATCCATCATGTGACGGAGAGGCTGACAAGACTTGTCAAGCCTACTGACCGTTATCCCCTTCTTTTGGTTCATGTGGGAACCAATGATACTGCAAGGCACAGCCTTCAGAATATCAAAAGGGATTATGAGGCTCTGGGAAGGAAGCTGAAAGAGATGGATGCACAGGTTGTCATCTCATCTCTACTCCCGGTAGAAGGGCATGGTCCAGGAAGGGAGAGGAAAATAGCAGAGGTGAATAACTGGCTCCGTAGATGGTGCCGCCAAGAACAGTTTGGATTCTTGGATCATGGGCTGCGGTTCCATGAGGAGGGACTTCTGGCAAGGGATGGACTGCATCTCACGCCAGTTGGCAAAAACGTTTTTGCCAACAGTCTGAAGAATCTGATCAGGAGGGCTTTAAACTGAGTTATGTGGGGGAGGGAGACATTATACTGGAAGACAAAAGGGATGGAGAGAATAGTCCAAGTGGCATAGAGGGAACAAGGCAAACAGTGCAAGGACCCAACAGTAGGAGGCAAAAAAATGTGCAAAAGCAGCAAGTAAAGAGGACACATGGTCTTAAATGTCTCTACACTAATGCACAGAGTATGGGAAATAAGCAGGATGAACTTGAACTCCTAGCACAACAAGGGAAATATGATATAATAGGCATCACTGAAACCTGGTGGGATGAGTCTCATGATTGGAATGTAGAAATAGAGGGGTATAACCTTTTTAAGAGAAACAGGCCAAGCAGGAAAGGAGGAGGAATAGCATTATATGTCAGGGATATATACACCAGTGAAGAGATGCAGGAAGTCAATACTGGAAGCCAGGTGGAGAGCATCTGGATAAAAATTAAAGGAGAGGGAAATAACAGGGATGTTACTGTGGGAGTCTACTACAGACCCCCAACTCAGGCAGAGGAATTGGATGATGCCTTTCTAGAACAGATGACCACACAATCAGGAAGGAGAGATGTAGTAGTGATGGGGGACTTCAACTATCCGGATATTTGCTGGAAGTCAAACTCAGCCAAATCCTCAAAGTCTAGCAAATTTCTCACTTGCCTGGAAGACAACTTCATTGTCCAAAAGGTGGAAGAGGCAACAAGGGGATCAGCCATTTTAGATCTGATCTTAACCAACAGGGAAGACCTAGTTGATGGGGTGCAAGTGGTTGGATCCTTAGGTGGAAGTGACCATGTTCTCCTGGAGT
Organism: Urosaurus nigricauda; assembly: GCA_034509955.1. Classification (NCBI taxonomy): domain Eukaryota; kingdom Metazoa; phylum Chordata; class Lepidosauria; order Squamata; family Phrynosomatidae; genus Urosaurus; species Urosaurus nigricauda. The sequence goes on from JAOEGL010000014.1 coordinate 782,316, forward strand.
TTGTAATACAGTGGAAGGGAGAAGCTAGGCATAGTCAGACACGCACTCTAGACTTTAGGAGAGCTAATTTCAATAAACTTAGAGAAATACTGGGAGTGATCCCATGGTCAGGAATACTAAAAGAAAAGGGAGTTCAAGACGGATGGGAGTTTCTCAAAAGGGAGATATTGAAGGCACAATTTCAAACAGTTCCAATGAGGAAGAAAAATGGAAGATGTCTCAAGAAGCCAGGATGGATGACTAAGGAACTTTCAAATGAGCTAAGTTTTAAACGGAACATGTATAAGAAATGGAAAAATGGAGAAATCACGAAAGAGGAATTTAAACAAATAGCCAGCACATGTAGGGGTAAAGTCAGAAAAGCTAAAGCTCAGAATGAACTCAGGCTTGCTAGAGAGGTTAAGAACAATAAAAAGGGCTTTTTTGGATATGTCCGCAGCAAAAGGAAGAAGAAGGAAACAGTAGGGCCACTGCGTGCAGAAGATGGCAAAATGCTCACAGGAGACAGAGAAAAGGCAGAATTACTCAACACCTTCTTTGCTTCAGTCTTCTCAGAAAAGGCAAAGGGTGCTCAACCTAAGGATAATGGAACAGGAGACAGAATAGAGGAAATTCAGCACAGAATAAGTAAAGAGGTAGTACAGGAATACCTGGTTAACCTAAATGAATATAAATCTCCAGGACCAGATGAACTACATCCTAGAGTATTAAAAGAACTAGCAAATGTAATATCAGAGCCATTGGCAATAATCTTTGAGAACTCCTGGAGAACAGGAGAAGTCCCAGAAGACTGGAGGAGGGCAAACGTTGTCCCCATCTTCAAAAAGGGAAAAAAAGAGGATCCCAACAATTATCGTCCAGTTAGTCTGACATCAATTCCAGGAAAGGTGCTAGAGCAGATCATTAAGCAGAGAGTCTGCGAACATTTAGAAGCCAATGCCATAATCACAAAAAGCCAACATGGGTTTCAGAAAAAGAAGTCATGCCAAACAAACCTGATCTCTTTTTTTGATAAAATTACCAGCTTGGTAGATGAAGGGAATGCTGTGGATATAGTATACCTCGATTTCAGTAAGGCCTTTGACAAGGTTCCCCATGACATTCTTGCAAACAAGCTTGAAGAATGTGGGCTAGACAAGTTAACTGTTACATGGATTTGTAATTGGTTGAGTGGCCGAACTCAAAGGGTGCTCAACAATGGCTCCTTTTCATCCCGGAGAGAAGTGACCAGTGGGGTCCCACAGGGTTCTGTCCTGGGCCCAGTGCTATTCAACATCTTTATTAATGATTTGGATGACAGAATTGGGGGCATATTTATCAAATTTGCAGATGACACTAAACTGGGAGGAGTAGCTAATACCCCAGAGGACAGGATCAAAATTCAAAATGACCTGAATAGACTAGAAAGCTGGGCCAGTGCTAACAAAATGAAATTCAATACGGAGAAATGTAAGGTTCTGCACTTAGGGCGGAAAAATGAAATGCACAGATATAGGATGGGGGACACCTGGCTGAACGAGACCACATGTGAAAGGGATCTAGGAGTCCAAGTAGACCATAAGCTGAACATGAGTCAACAGTGTGATGTGGCAGCTAAAAAAGCCAATGCAATTTTAGGCTGCATCAATAGAAGTATAGTTTCTAGATCAAGGGAAGTTATAGTGCCACTCTATTCTGCTTTGGTCAGGCCCCACCTGGAATACTGTGTCCAGTTCTGGGCACCACAATTCAAAAAGGACGTGGAGAAACTGGAGCAGGTCCAAAGGAGGGCAACTAAGATGGTGAAGGGTCTGGAAACCTTGCCCTATGAAGAACGCCTTAGGGAGCTGGGGATGTTTAGCCTGGAGAAGAGAAGGTTAAGAGGTGATATGATAGCCCTGTTTAAATATTTGAAGGGATGTCATATTGAGGAGGGAGGAAGCTTGTTTTCTGCTGCTGCAGAGACTAGAACGCGGAACAATGGATGCAAACTGCAGGAAAAGAGATTCCACCTCAACATTAGGAGGAACTTCCTGACAGTAAGGGCTGTTCGACAGTGGAACGCACTCCCTCGGAGTGTAGTGGAGTCTCCTTCCTTAGGGGTCTTTAAGCAGAGGCTGGATGGCCATCTGTCAGGGATGCTTTGACTTGGAGTTCCTGCATGGCAGGGGGTTGGACTGGATGGCCCTTGTGGTCTCTTCCAACTCTATGATTCTATGATTCTATGATTCTATGATTCTATGTTTTTGCAATCAAGCCAACAGAAGGAACAAGGGATCATGAAACTGAACAATGCCCATTCTTTTGAAGGATAGGGTTTATATAATATGAGGTGCACATGCACATTACACTTTATGCGCTAACACACGTGGTGGGAAGCTATACAATTCATAATAAAAAGATGCAGAAATGGCCATCAATTTAGGCTGCTGCCACTACAGAATTAATGCATTTTGACACTGCTTTAAATGTCATGGCTCCATCTTATAGAACGCTGGGATTTGTAGTTTGTTGTGGCACCTAAGCTCTCTGACACAGAAGGCTAAATATCACAAATCCCACAAATCCTAGAGTTCCATAGGCAGTTAAAGCAGAGTCAAAATGTATTAATTGTGCTGTGTAGACGTAGCATAAGATGTATTTAAGAGGGGATTAAATGGATCACAGGTAGGAATTAATGCATCACAAGTAATTACTTTGGAGGATGAGGGCTTAACAGTTACTTTTCAGAAAATAATTTAAATATCTACGATGGTGACTTATTTTAGCAGAAAGAATAATGATTACATAATATAAGTTCCTTTTAGAGCATCATTTTGATTTTAGGCAATTAGAGAAAATTTAAGGGGTCATTTCCATTCACCTTATAATTCAATCGGTGATGCGCTTCTGCTTTGCTTTGGGGAATCGATTTGCCTCTGGCATAATCCCCACCATGAAAGCGAATCTTTTATACGCCCCTTGAAATCGTTTTTATTTTTGCCCTGGTTGTCATCCCCACAAGAGCTGCGCCACTTCATATTGCCCGCCAGTCATCTGTGCATCATCAGTGATGCAAGCAGCAGCCCAGAAAACCCAGCTAATAATAATAATAATTTTTATTTATAGCCCGCCCCTCTGAGCAAGCAATCGGGGCAGGGTACAACATGTTTAAAACAGCAGACAGTTAAAATAAACCAATCCCATCCCAACCTCCCCCCCCCCTTTAAAATGTGATTAAATTAACAATGAATTAAAACCAAGAACATGTAACAAAGCCATACTAAAAAGCCGGGAGATATTAAGTACTGTCCGGGAAGGCCTGCCGGAAGAGATGTGTCTTTAATGCTTTCCTGGGGGCGACAGCTGAAAAAGCTCTCTGGGAGGTCTGCGCCTGCCTGGTCTTCATAGGCTGTAGCAGGTTCCTCCCAGAGGATCAAAGTGTGCGGGGGGGGGGGGGGGACTAATGCAAAGGGGATTTTCTCAGAGGAGGTTTGCCCTTCTCTCCCCCTGAGGTTGAGAGAGTGTGACACTCCCAAATTCACCTCCCGGTGGCCAGAAGTGAAGAAGGAGCCACCTTTTGGGTTTTCCCAAAAAGAGTCAGAGGAGGCAGAGGGAAAACACGCCCACACTTGTCAAGCTGCCCTCCTCCGCCGCCATCCCCAACCCTTCCTCCTCCTCAGCAAGACGAGGGCCCTTCTCACCTAGACGCCACAGCCGACTATTCCAGTGAACACAGGCTGCAGCAGCCCTTGGGAAGGCAGATGCTTGGCGGGGCCTGCAGCATGAGGCAGGGAGGAGGAGGAGGGGGGCCCAACCAGAGAGGGGCCAGGAGTGACAGGCAGAGGCAGCAGGACACTGCTGGACTAGCACTCTGTCGTTTGTTGAGGAAAAGGAAGAGGAGGAACTGAAGGCAAGGCAAACCGTTGAGGTTTTTTTTTAACTGATCGTATAATCGATAGAACGATTTCACAACTTAGCAATTCAATAGTTATGAAATCTCTCAATTAATCAATTAATTTCTATTTTAAAAAAAAGTTAAAAGGCAGCACTGGGGGGTTTGGCATCTCCTACCCCTCTCTCATTTGTCCCTCCCACTCCCCAAATGATGTGATTCTGACCCGTTCTTACCACTTGTTGAACCTGCAACAGAATCGTTTAAAAAAAAAAAAAAGACTGCTAAAGAACTGCTCTTTGAATAATGCAGTTTTTTCATTTGCCTCACATCATCGCTGTTGCAATCGATCACACCAGGATCAGAAATGGTTTCAAATGGGAACTAGGGTTATATAATTTGCTCTCTGATGCTATTTTTTTCATAGTGGGAATGACCCCTAAGTATTTTCAAAACAATAAAATATTACAATGTAATACATTAGAAATATGTTACTTTGAAAAATTCATGTTCATAGATCTGAAAGAAATTCACAGTGGATAGTCAGGAAAGCTTGCACTGCCTCCAGTGCAAGTGTTGCTGAACAACAGCAGGAACACGGGAAGCTGATTCTTACTGAATCAAACCATTGGTCCATCTAGCCCACTAGTGTGCTCTCTGATTGGCAGCAATGACCACCCAGGGTTTCAGGGAGGATATTTTTCTAGCCCTTGATGGAGACCCCCTTGTGTTCTTTGGCAGTTTCCCATCCAAACACTAAATAGCACTTACCCTGCTTGGATTAGACTGGGTGTGTTTAGGGTGGTAGGGATTACAGGAGGCTTTTATTGCTTGAATATCCTGCTTATGGTCTTCCAGAGACATTTTGTTAACTTCTGAGAGAAACAGATTAATAAACTGGACAAGTCTTGACCATGATCCTGCTCTTCTTGGCTTCTTACACTGAATACACCACCTATGTGATCTGTGTTAGTAAGGGACTGACCACGCAGTTCAAGAGACTGATCGCAAGCTTGAACCATGCATGCAATAACGTCCCCAGTAAACTCTTACTTTCCTCCATATAAAAGGTAAGGTACATCTGAGGACCTAGATTAGACCTGCTTACTCCTCTTGGGAAGCCAGTTGCTTAATCCTATTTGGATCATTTTTGTCCTTCACACATATTGTCCCCCCTGTCTATGGGTTCCGTTCTTTCATCATGTTAAAAGTATGGTAGGATGAAAGCAATTGTTGTACTCATGGTTCCCAGTCTCAGGTCATCAGCTGTTTGTTGGACTTCAGCACCTAGAAGCCCTAACCAGCACAGTCAGTAGTCACACATTCTGGGAGTTGTTGGGAACCACTGGGCTATAGGTAAGATTCTTCAATCTAACACTGAAAAATATTTTCAAATGAGTATCATTAGTGGACTGGGAAATTTTATATTTAATATTTAGTTCATACTTTATTTATGCAGAATGAACAAAGATGGTTGCTGAACCAAAGTTTAAGATGGCTAACAAATTGGACTAAGTGAAGGTCTTTAGGAAAATACTGAGCAAACAGGAGAAAACAAGAAATTGGGTGCCCTGGTACCCTAAGCAGAGGCGCCAGAGTGAAGTCAAAATATAAACACCAGATAAGTAGAGTTGCAACTGTGAAATAATGTGTAAAGGTTAGCTACAAGGAAAGTAACTTTCTGTAAGGTGACATGTGACATGACGAATCATAAGTGGGTTTTAATTATTCATGTGTTCGTTTGTCTGATTGCTTGAGATTCATTTGTTTAGAGTTAAGATTGGCCAATAGAAAGCATGTTTGGAAGTCCTTTGTGTAAAAACTATAAATCCCATCATCTTGGTTTTTTCGGGGTCTCAGTCTTTGGAAATCTGAATTTTCCACTGAGGACATTTTTATTCTATGCCGGCTGAATAAATCTGGAACCCTTAACCGACTCTGGGTCCTCTTGTCTTTACTCCACTCTGTCAATGCTGAGGACTGGGTAAGCAGTCCTAGCCGAACCCGTTTTTCCATTACATATTTGGTGCCGTGACTCGGATACGAGGACAAGTGGAGGACAAGGCAAAGAGTGGAGAGATTACTCTCTTTCAAGGCTGCACCTGGTTCCAGCTTCAGAGACGGATCCTCATCAAAGCTCGGTGCGCACCTTCCAACAATTTGGTTGGAAGAGCTGACATTAGGATTTGTGCCTGGAGAGAGAACCAGAGTCCACCTTTGACGACCGCTCAGAGGGTTAACGGTTCTTTTCATCAGGAACAGGTAGAGGAAAAAAAAGGAGAAAGCACACTGCCTAAAAATTGGAAGAAGTTGGTGAGTAAAACAAACAAGGAAAACCGTAGAAGAAAGTGCTTACAAAAGGGACCAGATTTCCGGCCCAGTAAGGGTGCGAAGGGGAGTTAAGGCGTCACCTCTCGGTTCGCTGAACTAATAGCAGAGTTTCTGACCCAGGGAAACTCATGTGAAACTTCAGGAACCTAAAAGGTCCAAAGGTACCGAGGTAGTAAGCACAAAAACTGGGAATGGGCTGCGGTTTCTGTTACATGCTGTTGCCAAACTAGTAACAGAGGCACAGAAAAACTTCTGGACTCAAAAAAGGGTCACTGTAGAAAAACCGTGGGGTTTTGGGGGGCTATGAATGATCTGAATGAATGAGTTGTCTGTGTGTTGTCAAAAGGATGGTTGCTGGAAGTGCTATCTTTTCCCCGTCATTGTTAGGTGAGAGCTAGCAATGAACTGTTTTGCCTTGTGTTTTGCCTTCCCAAACTAACAATACCTAAGTGTGTTTGTCTTTGTCAATATATGTTGTGCTGAAAAAGTGGAAGTACAGTATTTGAGAACAACAACAGCAGCAGTCTGGGTTTTCTGCTGCTGCAGAGACTAGAATGTGGAGCAATTGATGCAAGCTGCAGGAAAAGAGATTCCACAGTGGAACACACTCCCTCGGAGTGTGGTGGAATCTCCGTCCTTGGAGGTCTTTGAGAAGAGGCTGGATGGCCATCTGTCGGGGATGCTTTGACTGGGAGTTCCTGCATGGCAGGGGGTTGGACTGCATGGCCCTTGTGGTCTTTTCCAACTCTATGATTCTATGATTCTATGGGTTGTGTATTCTGGGAAATTGTTGAAAACTCTAGCAGTACTGTACTTGTATTTTGTTGTGAAACAAGGAAACAATGGCAGAAGGAGGGTTGAAAACTCCTTTAGACTGTATGCTAGAACATTTTGATGAAGGATTTAAGGAATACTTTGGTTCATTTGGTGGTGTGTTTTTGACTCCAGAGAGGCTTGTGTTTTTGTGTAGAGAAATTTGGCCTAAATATGATTCTCAATGGGCTTCGGAAGGGAGCCTAAATCTTGAAGTGATTATGAGAATTTATTGCAAAGTGTCAGCCCCAAGGAGAGGCTTACATGATCAGTTTTTGTATATTTATTGTTGGAGTAAGATTGTAAAAGAAAAACCAGACTGGTTGAAAGCTTGCTGAGGAGGAGTTAGGATGGAAGAAATTCCAGAGAGAGATAGTAAACAAGCGAGAGAAAGGCAGATGGGTGATGCAGTAAATGCCAGAATTGAGGACGTGGTGACTTTAATCCGTTGATTTGAGAGAGAAAGGAGACTGGAACAGAAAATTGATGCAATTGCTTTAGCAGTTTCAAGGCTCAGACTTGGAGTTGTGCTGATTGTGGAAAATTACAAGAGGAGAGAGAGAGAAGCCCATCCAGAGAGAGCAGGTGTGGCGGAAGGCCGCAGAGGGGATCAGAGCAACGTAGAGGCAGGAGGAGAAATTTTTGAAATAAAAGTTGAATGGGGTTCTCAAGTTCTTGTCAGGGATGAGAACCCAAGAATTTAAAAGGAGGGCAACAGTAGTTGTTTTTTTTTTTGTTGTTGTTGTTGTTGTTTTTGGTAAAAATTAGTAGAAGAGAAACAATTTGAAGTATGGGATCCTTAAAAGTAAAGGTACAGGATCCATAAGAAAATTGGATTTTGTGTGACAAAAGTGTTAATTTGAATGAAAATGTTAAGCTATGTGTATGGTGTAATCACAGGCACTCGAACATGGGCAGATGGCTTGGCTGTTTGTGGGAAAAACAGAGACTGACAAAATTTAATAATAATAATAATAGTAGTAGTAGTAGTAGTAATTGACTTTGGAAAAGGGGGGTAAAAGCTGATAAAATTCAATATAATAAGTTTTGAATTTGGTGAAAAGACCATATATTTGAGTGTCCTGTGGATTTTTGGACAGCATTTGTTGTAATTTTGGAAATATAAGAATGATAATCATTGTAGCAAGAATTGAGCCTGGAGTGTAATGTTTGAATGGAATATTGAAAATTAATGTTGAATATGCTAATGAAACACTCCTGTAAAGATTGGTTTCATATGGATCAATAAGAATAATAATAAGAATTGTATGCTTATGGGCCTGATTCCAGCCATACAGTGGAGGCTGGGAATCAAGAAACCATGGTAATGGTGAATATAAAAGCAAAGGGCCTGAGATTTTTAATATCTCAAGAAAAGGAAAAGGTTTTTAAGGATCAGCCTTAAAATAACTTGAAAGCAGAAAGTTTTGCACAAGCAGAGTAATGACAGAGTTTTTGTAAGTCTGAAAAGTTGGTGCTTGAAGTTAAAATAGTAAAATTTAAAAGAAATTGAATCTTAGAGGAGAAACATAGTGATTTTATAGTTTAAATAATAATAACATCATTGGCTTATGAATAATAACATCAGAAAGTTAAATCAATAGAGATGCATATGGTCTTAATGGCATTAAATTAATGTATTCTGTGGTGATGCAAAAGGTTAGAGAAAAATATAAAGGACTAAAAACAATAACAATTTTAAAATTGACATTGTGTGAATTGAAAATCTTGTGTGTTAAGCTGCAAAGTCTAAAAACTGTTTAAAAGCTTAAAAGATTGTTTTGAAATGCAAGATGACTAGAGAGAGAACCCATGGAAGTGAAATTTGTGTGTACTACTGCCAGAAAAATGAGCAATCTAGAATAAATACAGTGAAGAGTGTGATAAAAACAATTCAAAATTCTTAACTGTTATGTGAACATGGCACTAAGACTGGTTCCTGTCTGTGAAGATTTTAACAAATTGAGGGTCATGAGACATCATTTTGCCTAGCCCCCCCTAAGCCTACTTGAAAGGGAAAAACAAGGACAAGCAAGGGTTCTTAAAGTCTAGAAAGAAAAGCCGGTGAATTACAAAAGAAAACATTTTAACAACCTCATATAAGAATTTATTACTTACAATTTGTAAAAATGCTTAAGGAATTAGATTCATATTAATCGGAGGCTTGTTTCGCAGCTGGAGCGGTTCTTCCTTAGCGAAAGGGGGGAGATAGGAAGAGTGGTTTTTTGGCATTGCCTAGGTTACCTTGCTGCTGGTGGCTAAAACTGGATGAAAGTTTAATTTTTTTCCCTAAAAGAATGTAAACAAAATAGTCTTGGTTTTTTTCTTCTTTGCATAGCTGAGAGATTTTTCTGTGCAGTGGTGCCCTGAAGTGAACGCTAGAGACTGTTTAAAGATTAAACTGCTTACTCTGGAGCATACAAGAGTTCTATCCGTACCCAAGGGAAAATTAAAGTCCGAACTTTTTTTAAAGTCTTTAGATTTGGCTGAAATTTTGTGGACTGTCTTAGAATACAGAAATAAAGCATTTTAAGCTGAGCAACCAAAGAAAATGATTCCTGATGTGAATTTCTGCCAAGCAAAAGCCCAGTGTTTGTTTTTATTTTTGTTTTTTTCCCAGCATTTTTGGTAATTCCAAAGCCAGGAGGTGTTATGTTTGAGACTGTGTGGTTATTAATTTAAAGGAAAAGATATTCCTGATATTACTAATTGTTTTGGCAAAAATATCACCAGAGAAGTTAAGAAGCACCTTCAAGTGAATATTGTTGGCTAACATCACTTTATGAGTTAATTTCCCAGGATCTGAGACTTGGAAGCCTCATCTTCTATTCTCGGAGGACAAGGAGACCAGATCTGGAAGGGATTCAAAAGGAACATGGAATTCGATTGCCAATACTTGAAAGGTACCTGGACTGTTTTTATATGTTTTAAAGTTATCAAAGAGAAACTGTTTTAAAGAAATCTGACCTGAAGATTCAAGTAATCATGATTTTTGAATGGCTGCCCCAGCTATTTTTCTTCATTGTTCTTTGCTGAACCTGAGCAGCTGAGCTAAGCTGTGTCAGACCTGGAGTGAGTGTGAACTTAATAACATTCCAAGTGTTCTTGTGATATATACTACTGTTCTAATCTACTGAAATTAACATCAACTTGTTGAAATTTAAGAAAATTTTAGGACAAGCCTGCTATTTCAAGCTGAAAGCTTAAAATCCAGTTTCCCAGGATCTGATTGGAAACTGATCCTGATGAGAGAAATGGAAGAAGGCTGGTTATAAGGAGAGCCTTTTCCAGGCCTGGTATTTAACCATCAAAAGGACTGATGTGCAATGTAAGATTTTTGAATTTCCTATTTTTGATTGAAGTCATATTTTCCTTTGAAACTCCATGCTACTAAAACTGCAGAAGAAACTTCTGTCTTCAAAGAAATTTATATTTTTGCTCATTGTTGCTCAAGAGAGTTTTGAAACATGAGACTGGATTTTTTATTCAACAATTGTTGCAATTTTTTCCCTTGAGTCTTATTTTTGAAGAGAACATTTTCCAGGAATTTTTAAAATCCCCGAAGCCACTCCACGGTGCCAGCTGTGGGAACAAACTCTGATTAATATGAAGAGGTTCCAAAGATTATATGTATGTAATTCTGGTTTCAAAGAGAATTTATCAAATTCTTAATCTTTCTTTAAGTGTTTTTATTTAGATACTGCCAAGCTGGAAAATTGTGTTCCTGCCTGCCTGTGAGTTTCTATCTGAACAGAGTCAAATGTCTGCTAATGTTAAAGATGCTTGTTTGTTTAATTGTTAAGTGTTTTGTTTTGCAGATTATGTCAAAGATTATGTGATTAGAGAATGTATTTGCCTAACCCAAAGAAATTTTGCAGAGGAAAGATACCAAAGGAGTCCAGATGAACTTGGATCAACTGAAGATTTTCATGAGGATACAGAGTTAATATTGCATGTTCACTCCGGAAGCTGACTGCATTTATACAACTCTGTCCAGCAATTAAGATTCCTGACCAGAGGGAGATCCCAAATGAAATAGTTTTGATTTTGAGGATGCTAGATTGAGTGGTGCCTATAGTTCCTAAAGTTTTGTTTTGTCTGATTTTTTTTGTTTGTTTGTTTCTTTTGTATTTTATAATGCTAAACTGTTCTTATATGCTAACCATTGATTCCTTTTTAGATTTCCAGATGCTGAAGTGTGTAAAACCCAGGAGAATTGAAGAGTATCGTGTGTATGAAATTGTCTGGCTAAATATTGAATATAAAAAACCCAAGATAGGTGATAAGAATCATACAATTTAAAATATTGATGATTTTTATCAAAGGGGGGAAATGAACTGGGGAATTTTATATTTAATATTTAGTTCATACTGTAATTATGCAGAATGAACAAAGATGGTTGCTGAACCAAAGTTTAAGATGGCTAACAAATTGGACTAAGTGAAGGTCTTTAGGAAAATACTGAGCAAACAGGAGAAAACAAGAAATTGGGTGCCCTGGTACCCTAAGCAGAGGCGCCAGAGTGAAGTCAAAATATAAACACCAGATAAGTAGAGTTGCAACTGTGAAATAATGTGTAAAGGTTAGCTACAAGGAAAGTAACTTTCTGTAAGGTGACATGTGACATGACGAATCATAAGTGGGTTTTAATTATTCATGTGTTCGTTTGTCTGATTGCTTGAGATTCATTTGTTTAGAGTTAAGATTGGCCAATAGAAAGCATTTTTGGAAGTCCTTTGTGTAAAAACTATAAATCCCATCATCTTGGTTTTTTCGGGGTCTCAGTCTTTGGAAATCTGAATTTTCCACTGGGGACATTTTTATTCTATGCCGGCTGAATAAATCTGGAACCCTTAACCGACTCTGGGTCCTCTTGTCTTTACTCCACTCTGTCAATGCTGAGGACTGGGTAAGCAGTCCTAGCCGAACCCGTTTTTCCATTACATTAGGATGATCCCCATTACAGGTGCAAGTATTATCTTGGATGGTTACAGTCTAACTTCAAACACCTTGAAGACACTAAAAAGATAAGATTCTGTTTTCTGTATGGAGATTTAGATCAAATGTGGGGAACTTCTTTCCGCCCATGGACCAAATTCAGTTTCACATAAGTCCACATTCCAGTGGCAAACAAGTCAGAGGAAAAAGGCTGGGAACAAAAGTACCAATATACTTTACTTTAAAGTTTTGCTGCTAGTACTTCAGCACTGAAACAGGCATTTCAATATTTTAGACTGCAAAAAAAAAAAAAAAAAAACCTGTACAAAGCCTGGAATCCATTGAACAGTGTTGTCATGGGAAAGGGGATAGCCCACAGGGTGGGTCTGATCCCATGACCTAAAGTCCTCCAGTCAGAAGGATTAAACATCAGCTGGAATTTCTGTGTGCCTAGAGCATATTTTAGCCAATTTAACATGGAGGCACAGATCAGCTCAACAAGTTCCTTCAACAGCATACCCCCAAAAAGGAGAATGCAAATGTGCAAGGATAGGGAGCCACGTTAGCCCCTCAGGAGACCTTGGAGGGCCGCACCCCCTGCTGCACCCAGAGGGGGGGAAAACTTCTTTTGCCAGGGCAAAGGGGGACATTCTATGTTTTGGAGCTTTTGTGGGCCATTTTAGACAGAGAGAGCTGTAACAAAAGGAGTGAATTGGGCCTAGAATTTGTTGGAAATGTCCCCTAGAGAGCATTTGTGGACAATTAAAAATGTTTTGCAGAAAAATTGTAAATAATTCTGTTTGAACATTGGGAGCCCCAGGGGACCTCAAACCATGGTGGAAATGTCAAATGCCTCCACACACATGAAAGAGCTTTGTGGGGCATTCTGTAGCTTTTGCGGGGGGAGGGCCTCAAAAACGGCCCTGAAAGCTGTATGCAGCCCACAAGCTGCATTCTGCCCACTCCTGTCCTAAGAGGCCACTTTGCCCTACATAGCTTTAAAGTACCAGCTGGTTTTTGTTGGAGTGCTCACTCCAGCCATTTCAAGAACATTCAGGCCACTTGACATCTTCCACTGCTGTATACAGAGCAAGTGATAATTAACATAGACACGGTCACTACCCCGCAGCTAGTATAATCTATACAAAGCAGCACCTCATTTAATGAAACTGTTACACTTCATTACAATACAAAAGTCATTTCTGTTCAATGGCCCACTCTCATGTAACAACTTCCATTGATATTCACTGTACAGGAAACAAGAAGTGGTCCTGCTGATGAGGTATAGATTCCCAATACAGGCAGCTGGCCTGGATCCTTACTCATTAACAACTCCTGCATAATTAGATTTGCACTGAACCTGCTTTCCATTACTGGGATTACAGGATAAAACCAGAGTGGTCAGAAACTAGTGCTGCCAGATTCAGTCTAGAAAGCTGCCTTACAGAGAGTCTAAATCACCAATCTATCTAGCTGACGGTTATCAACACCAACTGGCAGTAACTCTCTAGGGTTTTACATACTGTATATACTCATGTATAAGTCTAGAAATTTTAGTCAAAACATTGATCCAAAAAAACTGAGTGGACTTATCCATGGGTCAATATAGATACTGTAAGTACAGTAAGATGGAGCTATGACATTTTAACTCTTTTTTTTTTTAAGGAACCATCCCCTGGTGAAAGGCAACATTGTAATCTCTAGTCTACCCTCTACTCTCTCATCCATCCAACCTTTATTTTGAGCACAGTTATGCCTGCTAGAATTGTGTAAGTTCTTTGGCATTGTTTTCCTTTGCTTCATCCTTTAGATATTTTGTTACATGCCCCTAGATTTTATCCTCGACTTATCCACGGGTCATATTAAAATCCATAATTTGGGACCTAAAACTTGCCCTCAGCTTATATATGAGGTCAACTTATAGTCGAGTATAAATGGTAGGTGACTTTCCCCAGACTGACCAGAAAATGCTATGGATTGATCCTGGGACTTTCTGCATGCAAGAAATGTGCTCTATTATTAATTTATTGTCCAGCATTTCATACTAGGTTAGACCCCTGGTTCCTTTTACTCAGCAACTTCTATGTGCTGGGCAAAAATGTAATAAACAAAGAAATGAAACAGATCCAACAATAAGACTGAAGTGATCTTCTAAATTAATTCATTCCTACACTATGTTCAGGTTTGACTGGGGCACTCTTTGGTTTCTGCACCCTTCTAAATCCTACATGATCTTAAGTCCAGCGCAGCAGGAGCCCCCTAAGCATGTTCACTCAAAAATAGATTGTAAGCAAATAACGAATGAACCAAAGAGGTGCACAGCCAGATTGTTAACTGGGGCACATGACCTTGTTGCAACAGCTCCACTGGCTGTCAGTCCATTGTACTATTTTCAAAAAAGTGTTGGAGATAAAGCCCTGCATAGCTCAAGTCCAGACTATCTGATGGAACGTATCTCCCTATATGACTTGAGAACTTCTGAGGGATCCTCCTCTCTGCTCCAAAACACATTGCAGAAATAATCCAGTTCGAGACTGCTATAACTGCCCTGGCCCAGTGCTAAGGAATCCTGGGAATTGTAGTTTATTGTGGCACCAGAGCTCTCTGACAGAGTAGGCTAAATGTCTCACAAAACTACAGTTCCCAGAATTCCCTAGAACTGAGCCAGGGCAGTTAAAGTGTCTCAAACTGCATTATTTCTGCAGTGTGTTTTGGACCTCTGTCTCACTATCTTCATAGTTATAACTGGAGGGAACATGAGAGAGGGCCTTGGAGATGTCCTCCCTGCTATCCTTTCACCCTTGGATCTACAAAAATGGCCCTGTAGGCTGCATCTTGCTCACCCCATTTCAGTGTAACAATATAATTTCTGGGCTTTCTAGAAATGTGGTGAACCAACTGCAAACTAAAAAGTGTACACAATAAGACTTGCCCTTCAAAATAGCTAGTTGCATTTTAAAATAAAAACCAAGGCTTATAAAAACTGAGGAAGTTTTTAATATTAAAAAAAAAGCTCAAAGAAGTTGTTATAATTGATCTTTCACCCACTTCTCACTACCAGAACTCTTGGAAATCTTTTGTAGAAAACCCTCTATAATTTAATTACTTTCCTGCATACTCAGCAAGCAATTTTTTTTTTAAAAAAAGTGGACTTTGTCAGGTTTCTCAGTCCAGTAGGTCCCCCCCAAGTGGAAACCCCAGAAGATAGCTTGTTCCCAAGGCACCAGGAACAATAGAGATTGCATTTTGTTCAACTAGCTCACTTTTATTTCAAAAGGCAATTACTGGGAGGGGGGTATCTATAGGACTGGTTCACGTTTTGCTATCTCCTTCCCTTAAAAATGGATTGATTAAAAATCAGTGACACCTAGAATATCAAAATGGACTAGTAAAGTTTGGAAATAGAAGGCAAGACAACACACACACTAGTGTAGTCTTCCTCAACTGGATACATTTCCAGTGTGCTGTGTAACTCTTGTCAGCTCGAGCTGGCAGGTCCTTGTATGAGATGGCAACTCCTGGCATGGTAAGACATATAGTCTAACACACCTGGAAGGCACCAATCTGGTAGATGCTGCACTAGCATGGAGATGTAAGCTGGCTGTATACATAAAAACTCCTTTATTCAAAATTATCAAGTACCACATAATGTGATTCAGATGTACCCCCAAGACTCCGAAAGGCTTCCATTTCCCTCATTAGTGGAATCCTGCAGACACACCTAAGCATATCCAAATATGCAACTATTGTCAGAATCCTGCACTATTTAACAGATTACATGTTAATAATACCACATGAAGAATGTGACATTATGCATCGTAGTTGTTCAGCCTCTGTGATGTGGGGAAAATGAAACTTCACCAACTGGGGTAAGAGGCACACATGTTGCAATCTCCTGAACAGCATGTTTGAGAACATTAGCTATCTCTGGATTTCTCAAATCCATTAGTTTAAGTGCAGTATGAAAGTACCAGTTTGCTAAACAAATGGTAGATTTGAAGTGGGAATGATTCCCAGTTCTGAAGATAAAACACACTACATCTTCCAAACCTCTTCATCACAGAATGATGACCACATATTCATCAACATGAATATACATACACATACACAGCAGAGACAGATAGCCTGAAGTCCTTCAGATGATGTTGGACATCATTCCTGTTAGGCGTAACCAGCATAGCCAAAAAGGGATGATGAGAGTTGCAGTCGAACATATTGAATACCACAAGCCCCTCTCCCACAAAGAAAACACAGGGATTTCAGTTTGAGTCATCTTCCCTAATAGTTGTTTTTAAAAATAATTAAACTGATGTAAGGCAATATGACTAAGACAGCACATGAACTGCAACATGCAGAGCATCCTCTTTATTTGTCGAAGTTTGGACTCCCAAAAGAGATTATCAGATGGACTCAAAAGAAATGCAGAAGAAGAGGTATCAACCAGGAGCTCTATGAAGGGGCAAAAGGCATTATCTGCTGCCAATTCCTTTTAACTGGAGATGCCAGGAATTAAACCTGAGAATACTTGCATTCTGAACAAGCATTCCACCACTGAATTACTGTATGTTTCTTCTCTCTTTTTCCTTTTATTTGGGAGCTTGAACATTTTTTGTTTTAAAGTAAGGATAATGAAAAATATATTTCTATTGTGTTAATGAGGCTACCTAGCATTTTTTTTAAAAACCTAACCTACAGCATAACTGTGCCATATGTCAGTTTGAGAGAATTTAATCTTTGTTTAAAAAAGAGGGTTTTTTTCTCAGAATCATACAAGCAATTGTATTCCCCATTACCATGTATGGATGAGAGAGCTGGACAATTAAGAAAATGAACAAAAATAAAATAAATTTATTTGAGATATGGTGTTGGAGAAGAGTGCTGAGAATGCCATGGATAGCAAAAAGAACAAATAGATGGGTCCTAGAGCAGATCAACCTAAAATTTTCCAAGAGGCAAAGATGAGAAGACACAACTAATTAGAAAAGACAACAATGTTGGGAAAAGTGGAAGGAATTAAGAGAGGAAGACTACATGTTAGATGCCTCATCCACAGGGTTGCCATGAGTCCAGATTGACTCAAGGGTGGTTAACAACAACAAAAGAATCTTTTACTAAAGGTAACATCAGAAGCTTGTCTGGCAATTCCCATGCTCAAAAGCAGCACCCAGTCCTTGGTAAGGAAAACCCTGTCAACATGTTCAGCATATCTTTGTTTCATTTTGTTCATGGAATTAAAAAAAATTCCATACATATCCATAGAAATACCAATTGCCACTTGGGTTTCTGGAAACACCTCAAATACTACACATCCTCCCTGTTCAGCATATGAAGGGAAATTAGAGGGTTTTTCTTATCCTATTTATTCCAACCAATCATTTAAAATATGCTAAAAGTGAGGATTCTCTTTTGAATATTGATAAAAATGAGCAACAGACAGCAATTTCCTTTCCACAAACAATTATGTTTTATGGATTCTAAGGATCACTTCACATTTGGCTACTTTCCTATACAGGTCTCTACATCTCATGATCTCACCAAGCTATGTTTCAGTGAATGTATGTGTGTATATCATACTATATAACATTAATGCTTGTATAGCATGTTTGAAGGCTGAATTCAAGTTCATATAAGGGATTTAACTAATGTCTTTAGTTCCTGTATTGTACTCTGCACTGCCAGTAGGTTTGTAGCCAATATATGGTATGTTACCTAACATGAATGCTTGTGGTGCAGGATAAGTGCAGAATGATAATTTGTACTGTTGTTTGGCTTAAGTGTGGGATACAAATGTAACTGATACATAATCTTTCAATAGTATTAGTTAGCAGATTCAACAGGGTGCCCTTGGACAAACCATTCTCCTAGCCACATTGACTTTAAAATGGGGATGACATCAGCCTAACTTCCAAAGATACAATACACATGCATGCACTTTCAGCATGGACAAAAAACATTATATGAACTATTTACGATTACATATTTTTTGTATGTAGAAGTGATGTCCACATAGGAAAACACTCATGCTAAAGGCTAATGGATTGTTTCCATAAAGCAGTTTGGCAAAAAGTACACTATCACCTGAGAAACAAAAGACATGAGGATGGGAGGGATGTTTTCACTTGCTTTTTCCAGTGCTTTTTCCACCACTCAAGGTTCATAAAACTCATAAGCAAGATATCACCATGTTTTATAATCTCTATTCTTGGAAGCATCTCAAAGTTTTCACACTTCTCACAAAAGGTCATCCCCATTGGGCAATTGTCTTCCATGATCTTTGTTGCTACTACATGATGATGAACCCTAAGAAATTCAACCTAACCCATCATATCATTAACCTTTGGTGTATTGGGAGAAGCAACCATACCCCTCAGTTGTATTGTACAGATAATGAGAGAGCCCATTACCATGCACACACCCCTTTAGGTAGAAAACAAGACAGTTTCATGTTGCCACCAATGTCATTTTGGTCCCAGAGTAAAGTCTGAATGTATATATAATGAAGTAGCCTTGACAAAGCTAGCCAGAACTCAATTTGGTTCAGATGGAAGTTGTTGGTTTTGTTTGTTTGTTTGTTTGTTTTAGAAACTCTCATGAATATCACCAAGAGTTCCATTCAGAAAGACAGGTGAAATAGAAATAAAGATAGCCCTCCTTCTGGAAAAGAAAACACTGATGAAGGAACAGTGAGAACTCATGTGGCTTCAAAGTGATCAAGAGGTGGAATCCAAGGGGACAAAGTCCTACAAACATTGAGAATTGTCTTTCCCAGGTGTCCATCATTTCAATCAACAAAGAAGGATGTTGCTGCCTATATTTGTGGGATTACTGTTGAATCCATCTCCAAGACAGGGTCTTTAGTATGGTTATTCCTTTGAAATCTGGGTTAAAACCCACTGGAGATTCACTGCCTCACTGACATCAGAGACATCAACTGCCACTAACTAGGACGCTACAGTTTTTACTGTGTTTCCACCTCAGGCCAGTCTTTCAGGAAAGGCCAAAATGGCAGCAGCCCAACCTAATAACACCTGATCATCATTCTGGGAGATGTCATACATACAGAAAAAAAACACACTTCTTCAGTACACCACAATTCCACTACCTGGTCATCCAGATGAGACTCCTACTTTCCACAGATGGCCATAGACATGTAATAACATGTATAGTTGCCTGAGGCAGAGAAAAACATACACAGAACAAGCACATGCTTAGTGTCAAAAAGAAACAGCTAACATGTTTCATCCCACGATATTAAGTAGCACTGAGGAGCATGGTTGGGGAAGTGATCTTCCTCCAAGCCAGTTTTTTCCCCCTCCAACAACATGCTCACTGCATTTATTGATGGTCAATGAACAAAAAAATATATTTTCCATTACTGCCTTTTCCAGTGCATTTTTCTCCTAAGCTAACCTTTGTTGGAGGCAAGAAATTCGAGGGAGGGGGGTTTAAACACTGTTGTAAGCAACATACAGCAAAACAGTTTTTAATGTTTTAAAACACACACACACACAAATAACTGATTTTCACCTTCAATAGCAGTTCTAAAGGATTGTTGGTTCAACTTACTATTAGGCTCAGTGTCCAATAAATGCATGGAAATGCCAAGGACAAAAGGGGACTTAGAGGAAACCTTAAAAGAGACAAGTACAGCAACTGAAAGCAAACATCATGGGATGGGTGTTCAGTAAAACAGGAAACAACTTCATCAAGACTCAAGAGTCAGGAGTCTTTCTACTGAGAAGATCTGTTCAAGTCTTGACCACCTGATGCACAAGAAAGGCATTTCTTTGGAGAGAAAGAACCTTTTTTCTAGCTTGCAACATCCACATTACAACACAACCCATTTGTCCTGGTCAGAAAAATCCAACAATTTCAGATTTCAAGCGAAACAAAAAACACTGGAAACAAGGAAAATGATATAAAGCTGTAGTCACGTCTTTGCATATGTACAAATATTTTAGGAAAGCCTTAAGCATAACAGAAGCTTGTTACAATCACTGAACTCAGCTTCCTGAGAGCCATAAAACAACCAGAGTGCTTTATGATAGCAAACAGGCAAGCTGACAAACATATTTGAAAAAGTTTGGTCCAAACATATCATGTTCTGAGCAAATACCATACAGACACTCAAAAGCCATCCCATGCTTCTGTGAACTGGAGACAATCACCTAACATCAGTACAGGTAGGTCTCAATTTGTGTCAGGGCTGCATTCCTGGATTTGTGATGTAAGCTGAGACTGATGTAAATGGAGGGAGCCAATGTCTTCCATCAGAACTGAAGGCCACCAAGTTTGCAATTCTACTCAACCCACCAACAATTTTAAAGAAGGTTAAAGCACAAAACATCAGAGCTTTACCTCATTCAGGTAAGAGAAATGTGTGTATACTTTGCAGAGAGACCAAAAGAGGCAGCAACTGCCAGTCCTCAAAGAGGCTTGGCTGAGGTGAAATGGCTTGCCATTATACAACACTTTCTCTTCAGAAGAGCACACAGAATCATAAATAGAACAGAATGATAGAGCTGGAAGATACCTCAAGGGCCATCCAATCCAAATCTCCTGCCATGCAGGAATACACACTCAAAACACCTCCGACAGATGGCTATCCAGCCACTATTTAACAATCTCCAAAGAAGGAAACTCCACCACTCTCTGAGACACCTTCTTCCACTGTTGATCAGTTCTTACTGTCAATAAGGTTTTTTCCCCTTAATGTTGAGGTGGAGTCTCTTTTCCTGTAGCTTGCATCCATTGAGACACAGATGTACATTGTTCCAGGTCCTGTTCTCTGCAGCAGCAGAAAGCAAGCTTGCTCCATCCTCAACATGACATCCTTTCAAATAGTTAAACAGTACTATCATATCACCTCTTAACCTTCTCTTCTCCAGGCTCCATCACAGATGGAGAGCAACTGGTAAGAACTGTGTTCTTCTGGCTTCCCAGGTGGAGAAAGTAATCTGGAGAGAGAGCTAGCACACCATCCCTACTTCCCCATCCTAGGCAGTTAAAAGAAACCCAATCCAGTTAGCTTTTCTTACACAAAAATTCCAACTCACTTCACCTTCTCTCCTGCCTCATTCAACCGAATAGGTGTGCTGGGAGAGCTGTGCATTGTGAGAAAAGACCTTATTTCTGGAGGATTGTTGCTGAAATGTTGTAAATAGTAATGTGAATTGAGACACACCTGTAGATACCCTAAGCAAAGTTTGTTTAAAAATCAGTATATTAGAATGGATCAAATAACAAAGAAATGTGACAGGTACTGTTGACCAGACTCTGCATAACGTCCACATTCAGACAAAAGCAAGAAGTATTTCACAGCAAATGCCATTTGCAATAAGTCAAAACAGCAACATTTTATTGTCAACTGATTAAAGTCAGTGATATATGTACATATATGTGTGTGTGTACATCCAACCAAATCAAAACGATAAACCAGAGATAAACAAGCTTCCTTCATTACTACAAATCAATTTAAAATAAGAAAACTGAACCAAAATGAATTCCGATAACATTTCTCTACACCCTGCACCGCTTCTTCCTACACCCCTGCTTCTCCCACAATCATTTTCTTTCATATCCAACATTAACCATTTGTTCTCCATGTCTTCCAGTACAAAGTAATAATTTTAACAATGAAAAACAGAACAGGGAAATGTATTTTTCAAAGTTGATCTTAATGAGCATCAGCACCATTTTAGCCATTCAGAACATCAATCAAATGGCTTTCTCCCTCAGATCCATCCCCCTATAAAACAAACCATCGTGCAAAATGGGGGGATTCCAAAAGAAATCTGAACTTTCCTTCTGTTCTGCCCTTTCCCTATAGGCTTCACCAAGCAATTCAAACATCCAAAAAGCAAACAACTCCAGTTCTGGGAGCAGACACGGGTCCTAGGGCTGATCAGCTGAAAGGATGACAGAAGAGACACTGAACAAGTACAACCCACAACGTTGCTGACAGATGCTTCTCACACTTTGGAGCATCAGTCGATACAACATGTACACATAAGACCTAGTATGTAGGGAGACCTTGTAGCCCCTTTGAGACTAACAGAAAGGAAGAAGTGGGCAGCAGGAGCTTTCCTAGACTTCAGTCTACTTCCTCAGATGCATTTGGTCACAAAAGCTCCTGCTGCCCATTTCTTTGGAGATTATCATATGGCAGAATTTGGGGGTATAATGCAATGGCAATCTGAATGCAATCATGGGGTTTCCTGTAATTGCATATTAGAGTATCTCACGCAATTTCGGGCAATGGGGGGGGGTCATTTTCGGGAAATGGGAAGTCATTCTGAATGCATTCTGAATGCAATCAGATTTCACGTAAATTTGCTAAACTAGTGAATTGATGTAATTGCGAATTGGCTCCATTCACAATTGAGAGACACTCCTCCTATGTGATAAACTCCTTTCTCTCAGTTAGTCTCAAAGGGCTACAGGTTACAGGGCTAGACCGAAGTTTTTAGGCCCATCCCTTGCTACATACTCTTCTGGGCTCCTCAACACTTTGGAGTTTATCACATGACAGGAATTGGAAATATAATCCAATGGCAATCCGAATGCAATCATGGGGCTTCATGTTATTGCGTAAAAGCTGATCACATTCATTTGGAGGCAATGGGAAGTCCTTCCGAATGCAATCATGGGGTTTCATGTTATTGTGTGAGAAACTATCGCACACAATTTTGGGCAATGGGAAGTCGTTCCGATGTCAATACGCAATCATGTAAATTTGTTGAATGAGCATATCCACTCAGTTCCAAACTGGCCCCACTTTCATTTCTTTCGAAATGGAGGAGCTTGTCATACGACGGAATTTGGGGGTATAATGCAATGCCAATCCAAACGCAATTGTGGGGTTTCACGTTATTGCGAATGAGTGTATCTCATGCAATTTCGGGCAAAAGGGAAGTCATTCCGAACACAATCATGGGGTTTCAGGTAATTGCGTATTAGAGTATCTCATGCAATTTCAGGCAATGGGGGGGGGGTTGTTTTCGGGAAATGGGAAGTCATTCTGAACGCATTCCGAACGCAATCAGATTTCACATACATGTGCTAAACTAGTGAATTTATGTGAATTTGAATTGGCTCCATTCGAAATTGGGAGAAATTCCTCCCATGTGATAAACTCTGGAGAGAAATTCCTGCCGTGTGATAAACTCCAAAATTGCTGGGTGTGCAAGAAGTGAAATGATCCGGACAGGGGGGGGGCGAATAAAAGCCCCTTCCCCTCCTCCCTCCCAGGATGAGACTCTTCTTCTCTCTGGCCCCCTCCTCCTCGGCCCTCAAGGTCTCTGGGGCTTACCTCCAGGGCTTCCATGGTGGTGAAGCTAGCGATGGCAAACCCATCGATGCAATCCTCTTCCTGGGAGCTGGAGTCCCGCCTCCGCCGCCTGGGAGGTCTGAGGAGGCCCCTGGCTGCAGGAGGAGGCGGCTGGCCCTTGGGGCAGTTGGGGTGGCTGCTGGTGTTCTCCTTGCCCGGGCTGCCTTCCCTCTCGGAGGCCGAGGAAGGGCTGGCGTTGGGGGGCTCCCGGCCATGGGGCTCCCGCCTCCTGACGCGGTCCCTTTGGGACCGGGATTTCCTGCTCTGCCGGATTTTGACATCCATTTCCAAAATGAAGCACAATGATGGTGAGAATCCTCCAGATCGGGAGAGAGAGCCCAGGGGGGAAAAAACACACCCCACCCACCTACCCACCCCCCCCCCAAAGCACGCCTTCTTCTAATCCAGCCTCGATCTCGATCTCTCGCTTTTGCCAAGGACTCCCTTCTTCTTCTTCTTCTTCTTCTTCTTCTTCTTCTTCTTCTTCACGCGGACCCAAGCGAGGGGGGGCTCATTCCAGCTGGCACGGAAAGGGGCGCTCCGTTCGAAAAGAGATCCCGAAACGGGGGGGAAAGGGGGGGGTAAATCCACGAGAGAGTGACCTTGAGCAAGTCTTTCCTCGCAAACGGGGCGGTGGGAGGGGAGACCCAGCGACTATCAAGAAAAATATATCAAAAAATATAATTCCAAGGCAAGAGGCAGCGCTGAGGCTTCGCTCGAGTTCGGATCCAGGGAGGGAGGGCTTTCCTCGCCTTCCCCGTTGGGTTTTTTTTTCCCTTCGAATCTCCGCAGACCAATCCCAAGGAAGCGTCGTCGACAACCCAGAGAGACGGACACGGACGGGAAAGGCACCGCCACCAGAAGGAGCACCAGGCGGCGGTGGCGGCGGCAGCTCCTCCTCGACCGAGCCCCCTCCCCGTCCCCCCTCCTCCGCTTCTCTGCTCCCTCCCTCCCCGTCCTATCTTCGAATCCAGCCGTGAGTGACTGAGGCCACAAATAAAGCTCTGGCTTATCCCAACCCACCCCTTCCCCCCCCCCCCGAGAGCGCGCGCGCCGCAACTTTATTAGGCGAGGGAATGTTTCCTTTTTCTTCTCCTCCTTCTTCTCCCCCTCCTCCCCTGCTGCTACCTCTCTCCCTCCCCGCCGACGCCTTTCTCGCGCGCGCCCTGCCTCAGCGCCTCCTGTTCTCCCACCACCGCCGCCGCCGCCGCTCGGCCTTCGCCGCCTCCTCAGACGCCGCCACCTGCATCCCGCCCCCCCTCCTCTCCTTCCCTCAGCTGCTGCTTGGCTTGGAATAGCACCGCCCGGCCGCCGCGCATGAGCAGCAGCAGAGCTGGCTGGCAGCTGCGCGAGCGCGTCACTCCCTCGTCCCTCCCCGAACGAACGAACGAACGACTCAGGCCGCGAGCCGCCGGCTGCCTCCTCGGACTTCGGGCGCGCGCCACCCCCCACTCCAGGCCAGGCTGCTTTGTCGTCGGCCCAAAAGGCCCGGACCCTGCCCTTCATTCTGGTCTGGCCTCTCCCTTTCCTTCCCTTCATGGCCCTCTGACGAGAAAAGGGGACTAGTTCCGACCTTCGTGTGAGGAAAGAGAGCCCCTTCGGCTTTCTCGCACTCCCTTCTGAGAGGGACAGGGCCTTCCAGCGAACCCAGGCCAGACTTCGGACCAGGGAAGGGAAAGGGGGCCCGCTTGCATGGTGGCCTTTTTCCTTCCAACTCGGGGCCAAGCTTTGGCATTGCCATCCGCCGAGGACGAGGCCCAAGCTCGCCCAGGGCACTTTCATAGCTGCCAGGGTCTTAAAGGTAGCCTCAGCCCCCCTCCCCAGGACACTTTCAGCAACTAAGGCTGCGTCCACGCTGGAGAAATAACCGAATGGAAAAATGAAATGCACAGATATAAAATGGGGGACACCTGGCTGAATGAGACCACAAGTGAAAGGGATCTAGGAGTCCAAGTACAGTGGTCCCCCGGGTTACGTAACCCGAAAATTTTCGTAACCCGGGGGAGGCCTGGCCAGTGGCGGAGGAGAAGGGACGGCCCGCGGGAAGGCCGTCCCTTCCCCTCCGAGGCCTGGGCGCCAGCGGAGGAGAAGGGACGGCCCCGCTTTTTTTTCCCGTATCCCGGGGGATCCTTTGGATCCCGGGGGATACAATCGCGGTCCCGCCGGTTTTGGATCCTGGGTTTTTCGTAACCCGGGGGATTCATAAGCCGGGGGACCACTGTAGACCACAAGTTGAACATGAGTCAACAGTGTGATGCGGCAGCTAAAAAGCCCAATGCAATTTTAGGCTGCATCAATAGAGATATAATGTCTAGATCAAGGGAAGTAATAGTGCCACTCTATTCTGCTTTGGTCAGACGTCACCTGGAATACTGTGTCCAGTTCTGGGCACCACAATTCAAAAAGGATGTGGAGAAACTGGAGTGTGTCCAAAGGAGGGCAACTAAGATGGTGAAGGGTCTGGAAACCATGCCCTATGAGGAACGACTGAGGGAACTGGGGATGTTCAGCCTGGAGAAGAGAAGGCTAAGAGGTGATATGATAGCTCTGTTTAAATATCTGAAGGGACATCACATCGAGGAGGGAGCAAGCTTGTTTTCTGCTGCTCCAGAACTAGAACGCGGAACAATGGATACAAGCTCCAGGAAAAGGGATTCCACCTAGACATTAGAGCTGTTTGACAGTAGAACACATTCCCTGAGAGAGAGGGACCAAACTTTCCTTCCTTGAAGTTGTTTAAACAGAGGCTGGATGGCGATCTGTCAGGGAAGCTTTGATCATGACAGGGTTGGACTGCAAGGCCCTGGTGGTCTCTTCCAACTATGGTTCTATGATTCTAGTTTTGGGCAGGCATTTATCCCATACTAAATCATCTATTGAACTAGAGATAGATTATCTGTCATCTGTTTATGGAGCTTATCTCACAGGAGGAATTTCTCTTTATTTCGAATGGAACCAATTGGAGCCAATTCAAATTCACGTGAATTGGCTAGTTTAGCAAATGTACGTGAATTCCAATTGCATTCGGAATGTGTTCAGAATGACTTCCCATTTCCCAAAAATGACCCTCCCCCATTGCCCGAAATTGCGTGAGATGCTTTAATACGAAATAACATAAAACCCATGATTGCATTCAGAATGACTTTCCTTTTGCCCGAAATTGCGTGAGATACTTTAATTTGCAATAACGTGAAGCCCCATGATTGCGTTCATATTGCCATTGGATTATACTTCCAATTTCTGTCGTCTGATAAACTCAATATGTTTATGATATGAGACCATTTTGCCCTGTACCTCTTCAGTACATAGAATACCAAGGTCCCTAATGTGCAAAGATTTAAAACAGTTAAGTTTAATATCACAAATTAAACAGTGAACAAAACTACAAACCTAAATCCATATCATTGTCTGCAAACAATTTACAACAGTTGGATATCTTATCTCATATGCCTTTTATAATCAGTGCCATAACCAGCGCATTGCACCCTTACTAAACCGTAAGCCAGGCTATTCAGAAATGCTTTATGTCAAAATGCTGCTGCAAGGCAAATGCATGAATACTATCCTATTTTTTGCAGGTTTTAAATTTAGAGAGATCAACTTATCAAAAAGGGGTCAGACCCATGGCAACATGCTCTAGATCTATAATTACGTAACCCAAATAATTTCCAGTGTTGTAACCCAATCTGATAATTTAATTTTATATAAACTTCCTGTATTTTTATGTAACCTTTCTCTTTTACGTGGCTTTAAGTTATAGCATGTCTGTTGACTGTAAATAAAGATTGATGATTATGATTATCTTTGCAGCGCCCTCGTCACGTGCTAGGGTTGCCTCGGGGCAGAGCTTACACACGCCCCGCAACCCTAGCACGTGATGAAGGTGTCAAGATGGTGGCACGCTGTTTACATGGGCACAGCCATCATTATGTAAGCGCCATGCAGCATCCACATGGTGCGGCATGGCACTTGCGTAGTGAGTGCGCCAGTGGCACACTCATCCCGCAGCTGCACACTGCTTCGGCTTAAAAAGAACCTGCCAGAGGGCGCCCTTTTGGGGCAATCTGTACAGCCCCTTAGATACAGAATAAAGTTTACCACAAGAAGAGTTGATCTAAGAAAGACTTTCAAAATTTTATCTAATGAAACTTCTCCAGAAGTCCTATAAGATGTCAGTACAGCAATTATACTATCTTCTTTATGATTAATGGTCCAAATATTTTTATTAATTTCCAAAAAAAACCCCAAATAAAACAGATATATAAAATAGATACATGTGTAGTAACTTGTCTTCATTCCTTGAGTCTTAGTATGCCACATCACTTACAATTATGTTTATGATTTGTGTCCTTCCTTAGCAAATTTCCCCTTGGTTATTTTTCCCCTTTTTCAATTATCTGTCTCATAATAGTGTTAACTCTAAACTTTTCTCTCTAGATGATTTCCCTCATATTTACATTCAACTTTGTATAATATATATATGTGACTGTATACATTTTATTCATCTTTATTATTAACATATTTTTATATATACCCCCCCCCAAAAGAAACAGACCTTTCTTTTCCTTTATTCACCAAACACTAAAGTTGCATGGTTCCCCTCATGTTTTCCCACGTATCTAAAGAATGTTTTTCTAAAATCTTCCAGTAGTTTTTGATTCACTACATATGTTAGTTCATCCATTTCCATGTGTTCATAAACTTTATTCATCCGTTGATCAACTGTTGGGGTCTCCTCATTTTTCCATTTAGAGGCATATAAAATTCTGGCTGCACTTATCATACAAAAAATGAGCTTAGCGTGATCTCTCTCCATTTGTTCATTCTGAAGCATATTAAGTAAAAAGAGCTTAGGATCTTTCTCTAAGCTATATCCAAGTATATCCCCACATTTTCTATGAATTTCTGACCAGAATTTACAAGCTTTTTTGCAACCCCACCAACAGTGGAAAAATGTACCAGTTGCCACCCCACACTTCCAGCATTTTTTATTACACTTCTCATCTATTTTAGCCAATCTGTTGGGGGTCATATACCATCTGTATTGCATTTTAATTAAATTCTCTCTTATTCCACTGTTAGGATTGTATCTTATTCTCTTTTTTTTTCAATTTTTTCCCCATTGCAATAGTTGTATGCATTGTCCTAAGTCTTTAGCCCAGTCAATCATACACTTTTTAATAAGTTCTTGCTCCATGTCTTCCTTTAATAATAGCTTGTATATCTTGGATATCTCATGATCTCCTTCCTCTTTAATAATCTTCTCAAAGTTAATGTCTCCTTTATCTATACCTTGTGGTTTTGTATCCTGTTGAAATCTTTCTTTCAGTCTCCTATACAAAAAAAAAAAAAAAACAGCTACATTTATAGCCCTCATCCACTAACTCCCCTTCTGATTTAAGTGAAAGTTTGTCTTTTTCCATTTTTGTTACGTCACTATACGTAGGCCATTTGTTACATTATATTTTCTCGCTTTTAAAGAAAGCTTCGTTAATTGAGGTCCATAAAGGAATTTTAGGACACCTTCTTTCCTTGACTCTCATCCATACCTTTAAAAAGGATTTTCTAATAAAATGATTAGAAAATTTCATATTAACTTTGTGTTTCTCATATCGGAGATAACCATGAAGACCATATATCAAACCAGCTGCTTCCAGATTTAAATTTTTTCTAGCCTAATCCAATCCAGAAGTCAACTCAGTGCTGCAGCTTGATAGTAGAGTTTTAGATTAGGGAGAGCTACACCTCCTCTGTCAATAGTGTCATACAATAATTTATTGCTTATCCTCGTTTTTTCCCCAGACCAGATATATTTGGACAGCTTTCTATTCCATCTCAAAAATGGAGCTTCATTTGTTATTGGTAGATTCTGGAAAAGGTACATACACTTGGGTAATATTGACATTTTTACAGTGGCTATTCTACCTAGCCAAGTTAAATTCAACTTTTTCCATCTTCCTGGATCTTCTTTAAACTCACTCCAATTTTTTTCATAATTATTTTGAAACAGATTAGTGTTTTTAGTTGTGAGTGAAACTATAAAAATTTGTTCCAATATCCATCTGTTTGAGTACATTTTTCATGAATATCCAGTTAACTTTATCGAATGCTTTCTCAGCATCAAGGAAAATTAACAATAATTGTTTGTCAATGTTCTTTTCATGCAATTTGATAAGGTTTAGTATAGTTCCTAATGAGTCTTTTTGGCAAGAACCCATTTTGTTCTTCATGAATGTAATATATCTTTAAATTTTTCTGCCAGAACAGATGTAAACAATTTATAATCCACATTCAAGAGAGAAATGGGTCTAAAAATTTTGTCTCTGGTATATCCTTGCTCTCTTTAGGAATGAAGGTGATATATGATTTAGTCCATGTGAAGGGGATGTTGTCTTCTAATGTCTCAATCATCACTCTGTAGAGGTCTTATAAGCTGAGTTGAGAAAGTTTTATAGTATTCTATACTAAATCCATCTGGACTTGGAGCTTTGTTGGGCTTACTTCTAGCAATTCCGTTAATTATCTCTTCCATTGTGATTGGTTTATTAAATTTTTCTCTTTGTTCTTGGGATAGTGGCAGGATTTTGCATTTTTCTAGATAATGCTGTATATTCTCTTCTTTTATTTAATCCTCTTTGTACAACTTGGCATAGGTACTTTGAAATGCCTGCTTGATCTTGTTAAAGTTCATCAGTTCTTCCTCCCCTTCTCTGATTCTTCTAATTGATTTTTTAGTTTTTTCTTTTCTCAGTAGATACGCAAGGAGTTTCCCTGGTTTATTGGCATTTTCATAGTACTTTTGTTTAACAAATTGGATTCTTTTTGCAATTTCTTCCATTGTTATCTGTGAAAGTTGCCTTCGTAGAACTTGTATTTCCTTCTGCTTGACTTCATCTTTGGGCTCTCTTTTTAGATCTTTCTCTCTATTTTCTGTTTCTTTCATTAATTTATTAATCAGTTTGTCCTTTTTCTTCCTTTCTGCACCCTTTTTCATTAAGATTCCCCTTATCACTGCCTTGTGTGTATCCACATCACCCATGTTGGGACCTCATTATTAAGATTTTCCTTTAAAAAGAAGTTTAATTCCTTAGACAATTCCTTAATCATCTCTTGATCTTTTAGCGTTTGCGCATTCAGTTTCCAACTAAATTCTCTGTTGACAACTTTCAGTTTTAGAAGGATTGGATTATGGTCTGACCATTATTTTGATAATATTTCAATTTTATTAAATTTTGAACATATGTGGGCTGATAGAAAAAAAATATCCAGTCTTGACCATGTTTTGTGATGATTAGAAAAAAAGTATAGTCTCTAGATTCCCCATATTTATAATGCCAAGCATCACAAATTTCCCTCATGTCCATAAGCTCAGAAATTATTTAGGGAATTTCCCTTGGTTCTTTTTTTTAGTCTTGTTGGAGCATCTATCCAGTAATGGGTTCAACACTCCATTCCAGTCTCCCATACATATCAGAGAATCATATTTTAAGTCCTGTAGTTCCTGGTATAGTTTTCTGTAAAATTTTGCTTTGTTTTCCAAAGGGCCATATATGCCTAGGCAAAGAAAGATTTGGTCTTGTAGTCTCAATTCAGTTACAACATACTGTAGTTACCATTTGGGTCTATCTTGATTTCTTTTGCCTCGTACTTTGGGTTAATGTACATTACCACTCCTTTCTTTTTAAGATTTGAGGATGAAATAAATTCCATCCCCAGTTTGGGGTTTCTCAAGTATTTCCAGTCTCTTTTCCTAATTCTTGTCTCTTCCAAAAAAATGATATCCAATTTAAGTTTTTGTAGGGTGTGGAATATTTTTTTTAATTTTCTGTGGCATATTCATTCCCTGAAAATTCCAGGTTATCAATTTTAATTGTTGTGTCATCATGAAAAAAATTGCTGTTACGTTATCCATCCTTTTTATTCAGTGGTAGTCCCGATCTCTTGCGCTTCTTCCTCTATCTCTTCTCTCTGTTGATTACTTTGGATTCCTCCTCCTCCTCCTGCAGCCCCCTCTGGAATTTCTTCTTCTTGTTCTTGAGTCTCGTTTAATTTTTTGTTGTCATCTCTCAGTACCTCCATTGATTCTTTTTTTTTACTCCTTGTTATCATTGAAGATTTTGGTATATATTGTTTCATAAAATGTTTTGCCTCTTCTATAGAGAATATCCTTACTTTCCTTTTCTTGGACCAAAAAGTAAGGCCCTCTGGTAGTTCCCATCTGTATGTGATGTCATCATTTCTCAGCTGAGATATTAGAAACTGATAATCTCGTCTTTTCCTGAGCAATCTAGTCAGTACATCTTTTAAAATTTTCAATGTTAACCCTTTAAATTCTAGCGGCATTTCATTACGCCTTAGTAGTAATTGATCTTGCACACTTCTTCTAAAAAAATAAACAATAATATCCCTTGGTAGATCTTTTTGTGACACAATTCTAGAGTTCACTTGGAATAATCTATCTATTTCATATTCCATTGACACATTATCTTTGTCTAAGAACTCAGCCAATATTGGTGCTAATTTTCTTCATCTTTTTCTTCAGAAAGGCCTCTTATCTTAATACATTTCCCCTAAATTTAGGTTCCCACATTATTTTTTATTATTATTATTATTATTATTATTATTAATTTTATTTATATAGCACTTAAAATTTACACAGTGCTGTACATACAATCTTATAATTAGATGGATGGCCTTCTCATCCAATTCTTTTTCTTTGTCCTCTTTAATTCTCTGTATGTCCTCTTCAAACTTTTCAACTTTACTTTTCAATGTAAACACTTTTTTTGGTTGAGTTTATTTCAGATGTTAACTTTTCAAGTGATTGGTGATTAATTTCTTTCATATCTGATCTAATTTCATGTCAAATTTCCTTCTTAAAGTCTTTCATTTCCTGTTTCCATTCCAGTCTTCATTCATTTAATTCATTTCTCAGTTTCCGGATTTCTTCTAAAATAGCAATACTAGTATCTGCTTTCTCAGTAGATGGTCTTCTTTGCATTATTTGTTGTGGTTTTATCCCCTTTCCTGATACCATTTTTATGATTTTAGATTCCTTATTTCACACTCTTCAACAATCATAGCAGTAATAATAACAATAATTACAATAATCTTTCCCCTGATTCTTTAACAAGTTATCACTATTTTAATCCTCCTTTCCCTTTCTCTCTTCCCTCCCCTTTCCCCCTTTTTCCCTTTTCCCCAAACTATATACTTATATTCTACTTCGTATTTTTTATTTTCCTGACTCTATTAAATATGAGAGGGGAGGGGTGTGTCCAGTCATATATACTGATATATAAATATCTAGTATTGTTAAAGGGGAAAAGAAAAAAAAAAGGACCAGTCTACAGTTTATAAACCAACCCAGTTATTTTCCAATTATACCTTTTTGTTTTCCCTTTCCTGCGAATTTACAAAGGGGACCTGTTTTTAATTACATCCATTTATAACAAATCTCACCCTGTCTTGGGTTACAACCAACAAATTGCATACTATCTCCAGGATTCTAGAGTCCAACCTTATTTACCTATGATCCCAGACCTTTTTTCAAAACTACATGTTCCAATTTGCTTTGCTCCTACCGGGAGTAGTGGGATTCCGTTGCATTATCTAAATTCCCCCAGAAATCCAAAAGAAAACTATTACCCCCGAAATAGCTTGCAGTTTCCTGTTTAGAAGATTTCTGTGACCACACTTTAGTTCCCGCCCTTTCCTTTTGGTTCCATCATCAGTTAACCCTTTCAACCCCTGGTGATAAATCCTTGTTTGTCCTTTCTTGCCCAATGACCTCTTTAATCCGTCCTCCGTTTTTGTTGTTGCGCCCTCCATTCTTGCCATCTCGTCCCCCGTCCTTGTTGTCCCGTCCCCTGTCCTCACCATCCCATCCCCTGTACTTGTCGCCCCATCCCCCATCCTCATCACCCCTTCCTCCGTCGTTGTCTTCTCATTTTCCTATTTTCCAGACCTCATTTTGTCTCTTCTTATTCAGGGTAAGTACATGTTTTCTTTAATAAAAGATTGTTGATCTCCACACAGAATGTTTTGGCTATCTCCTGAGTTCATCAGATAACTACCTCCTCTCAATTAGTTCAAGGTCAAGCTTCTCTTATTCCTCCTATCTTCCCAAGATATTGTCTATAGTTTGGCAAGATTAAGTTAATCAGAGCTTCTTTTCCTGATTCTTCTTGTCTTAATCCAATTCAGAAAAATAAGTCCAAAGTCCAAAAGATCCAAAAAAGGCAAAAAGAGAGAATATATACATCTCACTTAAATGAGATTCCGTCTTCTCAAGAATTTCTCTAGCCTTCTTGTGCCAGCCACTCAAAAATTCTCTTTAAAGATCAGCAAATATCCTCCGGAATGTCCTCTCAAAAAGTACTATTACAATTCCTTTTCCAGACCCTCAACCCCTTCTGCTCATCTAAGCCAGTATATAAACCACAAAGGTTTTAGATACAGTTATCAGGACTGAATTATTTTATGTTGAGCTTGTTAGAACAAAGTGTTATCCAATATTTTATCCAAAAAGGATTTCAATTTATAAATTACAGTATAAGAGTTTATCTCACCTATCTTGAATTTGGTCTGTTCATTCAATCCAGCCCTGGTTGAATATATTTTTGTCAAAATTCGAAATTATCGTCTCACCAGAATGTTTAGTGCAGAGACTAATGAGTCACACAAGGGGTCCACAATTTTCTTCAAAATTAAGAGTCTTGTAATTAAAATTTGGTGGCGCTTCTGTCCTTTTCAGTGACAGAAACAGGTGTGAATTGCTCTCCAATCCCTGCATCTCCCTTTCCCTCCACTTCTGCTTCAGGAAAGGAAAGGATCACACTGCTGGATTTCTGCTCACCCTCCTCTGAACCTCAATACCTTGAGGGTATTTTGAGCTCACCCAAATTTCTAAGGGTTTACCCAATTCCTGTATTGTCCGGTCACCTCTTGACCCGGTCAGTCAAGTTGCTTCCAGTGAGGTGCCATTACCAACCGGAAATCCCTTATTTATTATTAATAAAAGGGAATCAAGTCTCTCGATTCATCGCTTCACATGACTAGTCAGGTGAATGCGGCGGTCAGGAGTGCCTGTTATCAGCTTCGGCTGATCCGCCAGCTGCGCCCTTTCCTGGAACCAAAGGACCTGCAGTCAGTGGTACACGCTTTGGTAACCTCACGATTGGACTTCTGTAATGCGCTGTACATGGGGCTACCCTTGTGCCTAACTCAGAAATTTCAATTAGTTCAGAATATGGCAGCCAGGCTTGTCACGGGAACATCGAGGAGAGAGCACATAACACCGGTGCTCAGATCTCTCCACTGGCTGCCGATTAGTTTCCGAGCGCAGTACAAGGTGTTGGTTTTAACCTTTAAAGCCCTACATGGCTTGGGTCCATCTCATCTGAGGGACCGCCTCCTCCCACACGAACCCCCCTGCACACTCCGGTCTTCTGGGAGAAACCTGTTACAGCCTATGAAGACTAGGCTGACACAGACCTCCCAGAGGGCCTTTTCTGCTGTTGCTCCCAGGCTATGGAATGACCTGCCAGACGAGATGCGTCTTATTACATCTTCTGATAGCTTTTTAAAAGCCTTGAAGACGCATCTCTTCCAGCAGGCCTTCCTAGAAAGTCCTTAACCTCCCGGCTCTGTTTGGGTTAAGCTCTCCCATTAACACTTTAACATCTTGACCCTGATGTCTATGCAATGGCTTACTGTTTTAAATTGTAATTTTTATTATGTTGTTTTAATTGATGTTAGTTTAATTCAATTTTAAGGGGCGGCTGGTTGGGTATGGGTTGTGTATATTTTATCTTGTATTTTTTAATTGATGTAACCTGCTCCGATTGGATACAGAGGAGCGGGCTATAAATAAAACATTATTATTATTATTATTATTATTATTATTATTATTATTTAATTGTCTTTTCCATGCTTCATGTAACATGTTAATTTTTCTAATAAAGCAGAGTTCCAGATTTTACAATTAAGTCCTTATCATCCTTCTAGTTATGGGCAACTGCCTGTTGTGACAACAAAAGGAAGAAAGTCAAGTCCTTGTGCATTTTCATTTGGATCTCCAAAAATATTTAACAGAGCTAGACCTAGGTCCAATGTAACTGATTTGTAATCTTTTACTGTCATCGTGTACATCCAGACAAACTTGTTTAACATTGCACAAGACCATGAAATGTGGGGATAGTGCCCAGAAACCACAGCCTCTCCAACAAAGTAGGGGCTCCCTTTTTGTTATTTGAGTCAATTTCATGGTGGTTTAATTGTTGTTGTCAACCTTCAAGTCGTCCTGACTTATAGTGATCCTAAGACAACCCTATCACAGGATATTCTGAGGGTGTGTATGACTTGTCCAGTGGGTTTTCATGGCTGAGCAGTAATTCAGACCATAGTTTCCATTGTCACATAGTTTCCATTGCCACTTCTTTTGGTTCCTTCCTCTTCCTCCGTGTCTTCTTCCTCTTCCTCTTCCTTCTTCACAGCCTCCTCCCACCTCTTCTTCCTGCTGCCTCCTTCACCCTCTTCTTCCTGCTGCCTCTTTCACCCTCTTCTTCCTGCTCCTCCTCCTCTGCAGCTTCTTCCTCTTCCTCTCACCTCCTGCCTCCTCCTCCTCCATGGCTTCCTCCTCCTCCACAATGCAGGCTTGCTTTCCACAAATGCTTAAATCCACGGATGGCAAGTCCACAGATACAGAGGACCCACTGTACACCATACAGAGGAAGGACAGAAACGGAAGGCAATAAATGGAGGCCTGGCTATTGCCCTCCCCCCAAAAGATGGAGGAACTTCAATTTCTACTGGCATTACATGGTTTTTGTGTACCACTACTGCAATATAAGATACTCCTCCACAGCTCTGACCATAGACTGGTGGTGGCAGTTGTCTAAGAACTTTAAACTGAGCTAGGTTTTAAATGGAATATGTATAAAAAATAGAAAAGGGGGGAAATCACGAAAGAGGAATTCAAACAAATAGCGAGCATGTTTAAGAGTAATGTCTGAAAAGCTAAAGCACAAAATGAACTTAGGTTTGCTAGAGAGGTTAAGAATAAAAAGGTTTCGGGGGGTTGGGGTTTTTTGGGTGAGGTATGTCCGCAGCAAAAGAAAGAAGAATGAAACAGTAGGGCCACTGCATGGAGAAGATGGCAAAATGCTAACAAGGGACAGAGAAAAGGCAGAATTACTCCACACCTTCTTTGCTTCAGTCTTCACAGAAAAGGCAAAGGATACTCAACATGAAGAAAAAGGAGTAGAGGACAGAACAGAGGAATTTCAGCACAGAATAGGTAAAGAGACAGTACAGGGATACCTGGTTAATTTAAATGAATATAAGTCTCCAGGACCAGATGAACTACATCCAAGTATATTAAAAGAACTGGAAATATAATATTGGAGCTATTGGCAATAATCTTTGAGAACTCCTGGAGAACAGGAGATGTCCCAGAAGACCGTAGGAGGGCAAATATCGTCCCTATCTTCAAAAAGGGGAAAAAGAGGATCCGAACAATTATTGTCCAGTTAGTCTAACATAAATACCAGGAAACATTCTAGAACAGATCATTAAACCGAGAGTCTGTGAACATCTAGAAGGCAATCCAAAATCACAACAAGTCAACATGGGTTTCAGGGAAATAAGTCATGCCAGACAAATCTGATTTCTTTTTTTGATAAAATTACCAGCTTGGCAGATGAAGGGAATGCTGTGGATATTGTATATCTTGATTTCAGCAAGGCCTTTGACAAGGTTTCCCATTTGTAAAATGTGGGCTAGACAAGGTAACTGTGACTTGGATTTGTAATTGGTTGACTGGCCGCACCCAAAGGGTGCTCAACAATGGCTCCTTTTCATCCTGGAGAGAAGTGACCAGTGGGGTGCCACAGGATTCGGTACTGGGCCCAGTGTTGTTGAACATCTGTATCAATGACTTGGAGGACAGAATTGGGGGCATATTTCTCAAATTTGCAGATGACACCAAATTATGAGGAGTAGATAATACCCCAGAGGATAGGATCAAAATTCATAATGACCTGAAAAGACTTGAAAGCTGGGCCAAAGCTAACAAAATGAAATTCAACACGGAGAAATGTAAGGTACTGCATTTAGGGCAGAAAAACAATGCGTAGATATAGGATGGGGGACACCTGGCTGAATGAAAGTACATGTGAAAGGGATCTAGGAGTCCAAGTATGCAATTGTACTAATGCAATTTTAGGCTGTGTCAATAGAAGTATAGTGTCTAGATCAAGGGAAGTAATAGTACCACTCTATTCTGCTTTGGTCAGGTCCCACCTGGAATATTGTGTCCAGTTCTGGTCAGCAGAATTCAAAAAAGATGTGGAGAAACTGGAGCGTGTCCAAAGGAGGGCAACTAAAATGGTGAAGGGCCTGGAAACCATGCCCTATGAATAACACCTTAGGGAGCTGTGTATGTTTAGCCTAGAGAAGATAAGATTAAGAGGTGATATGATAGCCCTCTTTAAATATCTGAAGGGATGCCATATTTTTGATTAAACATTCTTAGCGGTCTTCTGCAGCACTAGGCTTCAGTTCACATAAAATGCAGAAGAATACAGAAGCCAAATAACACCCCAGTCAAACCTGTGTAGGAATTAATTTTGGCACAGAGTTGTGAAAAGATGAGCTATAGTAGTAAGGTAACAGAAGATCACTTCAGCAGTCTAATTGGTAGATGTATTTTATTTATATTTTTATTACATTTTTAGCAACTTCATTACATTTTAGCATTTTCCCAGAAGACCTTGGGGATGTTTGCTCATCTCTTTCTCTTTTTTTGTATCAACCCTGTGAGGATGGCCAATCTGAAAGACCCGAGACCATCCAGCGAATTTAATGGCTGCATGGTAATTTGAACTATGGCCCATTTCTAACTGTCAGTCCAATAGGCCCTACCAGCTCAATATATTTGGCCCTGGTGTTATCCTGGAGGTGAAGGTATGTGCCAGTATTCAAAAGGGACAGTAGTACTGGTAGAGTTCTGTATGTCAGGTTGCTAAAGGCAAGTTTTGTGTCTTGCTTAGCCAAAACTCACACATGCACGGGTGATCTATTGTGCAACAAGTCCTATAATCCTTTCTGGCCAAATTAAACAAGGAAGAAGGCTGAATCTCTCGAACCAGTTCCTTTGGTAATTGCATGCTAGCAGGAACCAATCATGTATTTCCTTGTGGGCTTGGTTGGATTCTCAGATGAGATGGGATTCCTTCTCTTTCTGTCTCTGCATTGTTGAAGAGTTTCAGTTTCCAATGCTTAAAAAAGAGAGAGAAAGCAAATGTCTGAGTCTTGTAATGCTAGAACTGCAAGCACTACAAAGGGTCGTAAGAGGTGGGGGGAGCCAGACCTAGAGAAGTCAACATGTGGAGAGTCTATATTTTGTATACGTTTTAACTCTGTATGTGTACACCGCCCTGATCGTAGGAAGGGCGGTATATAAATAAAGTTGTTGTTGTTGTTGTTGTTATTGTTGTTGTTGTTGTTGTTGTTATTATTATTATTATTATTATTTGGTATGTACCAGACCCAGATTTAATTGTGACAGCAAAAAATATAAACTGTCTGCTTTTAGAGAAGAAGCACTGAGGACAGGATGGATTGAACAACTGTCTCCTGCTTGTTTTTCCCTCAACGCTGAGCCCTCCCTCATATTCTTCAGCA
Source organism: Urosaurus nigricauda (assembly GCA_034509955.1). Lineage (NCBI taxonomy): Eukaryota > Metazoa > Chordata > Lepidosauria > Squamata > Phrynosomatidae > Urosaurus > Urosaurus nigricauda. The sequence continues at coordinate 821,267 of JAOEGL010000014.1, forward strand.
ACCTTCCAGTCTGCATCTAGACCCATGCCTGTTTCTGTACCTTCACCATGAAACACTTGGGGTGTGAGAAATGAGAGTGAAGGATCATAAAATTGGAAGAGACCAATCCCCCGTCATGCAGGAAGATGTCTTCTTTTTCTTTGCCAGTTAGAACCATTACATTTTTATTTTTGTACTTAAAATGTGTCAGAGACTAAGTGTACATATTATAGGACACATTTGGAAACACAAGATGTTGGATTGACTCTTGTCACAGAGCTGTGATTAGTTGCTTCTCTCTGTACAGTAGTACAGTTCATTTTACTTAATACTATCCATTTTCCTGAGGGCCATACTCTTTAGCCATCTTCTAGTTCAGTGGTTTTCATAGAATCATAGAATCATAGAGTCCAACCCCCTGCCTTGCAGGAACTCCCAATCAAAGCATCCCTGACAAATGGCCATCCAGCCTCTGCTTAAAGAACTCTAAGGAAGGAGACTCCACTACACTCCAAGGGAGCGTGTTCTACTGTCGAACAGCCCTCACTGTCAGGAAGTTCCTCCTAATGCTGAGGTGGAATCACTTTTCCTGCAGTTTGCATCTATTGTTCTGCATTCTAGTCTCAAGCAGCAGAAAACAAGCTTACTCCCTCCTCAATATGACATCCCTTCAGATATTTAAACAGAGCTATCATATCACCTCTTAACCTTCTCTTCTCCAGGCTAAACATCCCCAGCTCCCTAAGTCGCTCCTAATAAGGCATGGCTTCCAGACCCTTCACCATCTTAGCTGCTCTCCTTTGGACATGCTCCAGTTTCTCCAACCACTGCCCCTCCAGAAATTTTGGAATTTAACTCCCAGAATTGTTTTTTTTTAATTTTATTTATTTAAAATATCTGAACACATACAAACAATATACATCTTAAGATTCATAATAATGCATTACATTCGTACCCTAACCCTAAAAGAGACTCGTACTTCACTAACTTCCAAACATTCAACTATCCATACCTATTATCTTCTTCCTTTCCATCTTCCTTAGTTACGTTCTCATCTTCATTCTCAAATCCACTCTCCTATCATCCAAAAGACTTCCTTTCCACCAAAATTTGTTCAGCTAGTGGTTAGTTTGACTTTCTTATGTCATTATTTACCAATTACTCTTGAAGATCCCATCTCTAGTTGTACTAGTAGTACACATTCATATCTCTCATAATAATTTGCATTTATACATATTCTAAAGTTATATCCAAAAATTGTATCCTAAGATATGTTCATTATTGCTATTTTACCCCATTCTTTCCAACAGTGAAAATAATCCAAGAAGAATCTGAATTGGATCGTTGTTGTTCACATGCATCTCAAATGCACCCGATTCAGTTTTGTGGAGTAGGGGCTGGCAAAAACTCCACTTAACCCAGGATAATGTGTGCTGGTTTTTTTCCAAGTTTTTTCAAAAATTCACATCATTAGCAGCGTGAATAACAATGCAAATAAACCCGGGATTGACCCCTGCATACCCAGCTGTGTCTATTCCCTCTGATGAGGGCAAAGGAGGACTCTCTCATCCCCCCTCCACTGTGTCTAGGCAGCCAGCGGCTCCAGAGAGCAGCAGGAAACAATGCCATGACTGCCAATGCCTTGAGACACCCAGAGGTTCTCACAGGGGTCGCCAGCAACCTTGGGGAGGGGCAACACATGGCTGGTATGTCTGAGCAACAGAACAGAGAGATACGAAGAGATGCAGTTCCAATGAAAAAATATTGTGAATAACATCTGGAATGCATGAGTTGGTTTATTCAAATAATTTTTAAAAAATCTGAATGATGCCTAGCTATCCATCCCACAATCACTAGCTGTAATTTCAAAATAAGCTTGTTGGGTTGGTGTGCCACAACTGCTTCTGACAAATGCAAGTGCAAATCTTCCTTGGATATGTAGCAGTACTTCAAGCTCTTCTTTGGATCTCTTACCGGCTGATTTTGGGGTGGGGGTGGGGGCTTGCTTTGCCACTAGGAGAAGACTGTTAGAGCCAGGGTCTTGAGCTATGCAGGGTATGTGGTTTCATTATTTCTGGCGAAAACCAAGATCTTGATGCCTTCCTTTGCCTGTTTCAAATGGCAATTGGTGAGCCTTGATTGTTTCCCCTTAATTACAGCATCTCAGTTGCAAACTTCAAAAGCTCTCTCAAATTCGATTGTGCATTATGATAATGGCTTCCTCTCGTCTCCTTGGTTGCTACATTTGACTTGAAATAGAGCTATCTTGATTCTCTAAGGAGAGTGGCAAAGAGCCTTCATAATTTTCCCAACCCAGTTTATATGGCTTTTTGCTTTTAACATTAATTATTTTTGGGATATTAGTTACTCCAGCCTCCTACACTCTTTTCATTGTAGTGTAAAACACAGACTTCTTAAAACAGTACTTGCAATTAATTATGATCTGCAGAGTTAGCAAGTTTGCAGATGTAACAAAACTAGGAGGGATGGCTAACACATTTGAAGATAGGAACAGAATTCAAAGGGACCTAAATAAACTAGAAAATTGGGCAGAAATTAATAGAATGAAATTCAACAGATAAATGCAAAATTCTACATGTACTACAAAAACCAAATGCACAGGTATAGGGGACACATGGCTCAATACTACTACATGCAAAAGGGATCTGAAATAGCATTCACCACCACCTTTGTCCAGCATCACACTTGCTGGATCAACAACTTACTATCATGGTCAACAATTTATGATCAACAATCCTATGGTCCTTCTCACATTTAGTAATGCTAAGCCATGTATCCCCCATCCTATACCTGTGCTTTGGGGGGGGGGGGGTTTGGGTTTTTTTTGGGGGGGGGTTGTGTGTGTGGCCTAAATGTAGAATTTTGCATTTGTTTCTATTGAATTTCATTGTATTAATTTCTGCTCAATTTTCTAGTTTATCAAGATCTTTTTGAATTTGGTTCTTGCAAACTTGATAAGCATTTCCTCCACCCCATCATTTAGGTCACTGATAAAAAATGTTGGAGTAATGGCCCTAGAACACTGAGCCACTCCACTCAACACCTCTTTCCAGTGCCAAAGCTGATGACTCCTTGATCATAGTTTTCCCACCAATTATGATCGATCAGATGGCGTTTTTTGTCCATCCCATATTTGATCAGGTTGCTTATCAAAATATTATGGGGGCCCTTATCAAATGTTTTGCTGAAATCCAAATAAATGACATCTGCAGCATTCTCACCATCTACTACACCTGATTGAAAGAAAAAGATATAAGACTAATTTGGCAGGATTTGTTTTTAACAAATAGATGCTGGTATCAGTGAGAGAAGAGTGAGACTGAGAAAGGTGTGTTGTACACAATGAGAGCAGTAGTAAGATAGAGATGTTAGAAAGAGGGATGAAGACTGAACGGAAACAGAGAGATGTGGGGAAGAGAGAAAGGGGTCTCAAAGAGGGAGGATGAGAAGAGAAGCAAGTAAGGGGTATCAAGGCAGTAGGGAGAGGAAAGGCATTTGAAGTTGGTGTTAGAAAGAGGAAGTGAAAAGAGGGAATGAGAAAGGTGTGTCACAGTGGGGGGGGGATGAGAGAGAAAGGTGAGTAAAAAAAGGAGTAAAAAATGGGTGCAGAAAGCACAAATACGAGAAAAATGGGGCAGCAGAGAGATAAAGGAAGAGTGGTCTGTCTGCTTCTGACCTCAGCACTACCCACTACTGGAGTGTGTCTCCTGCAATTACTTCCAATAGAATACAGCCCCTAACACCAAAAGGTTGTTTAGGTTACTATGGTGAAAGTAAGGTTGTTTAGGTTACTATGGTGAAGGTAAAGCAGAATAATTGAAGTCTAACAAATGTTTGCTTTGGTGGATCTTTGTTGTCTGACCCTTGGTGCAAGACTTTATCCAATTGTCTTCCAGGCAAGGTAGGAATTTGCTAGAGCTTCAGGATTTGGCTGAGTTTGATTTCCAGCAAATATCAGGATAGTTGAAGTCATCCATCACTAATATATTTCTCCTGAGTGTGTGATCATCTTCTCGAAAAGCATCATCCAATTCCTCTGCCTGAGTTGGGGGTCTGTAGTAGACTCCCACAGTAACATCCTTCTTGTTTCCCTCTACTTTAATTTTTATCCAGATGCTCTCCACCTGGCTTCCAGTTTTTATGTCCTGGATCTCTTCAGTGGTGAAAATATCCCTGAAATATAATGCTATTCCTCCTCCTTTCCTCTTTGGCCTGTTTCTCTTAAAAAAGTTATACCCCTCTATTTCTACATTCCAATCATGAGACTCATCCCACCAGGTTTCAGTGATGCCTATTATATATTTCCCTTGTTGTGCCAGGAGTTCAAGTTCATCCTGTTTATTTCCCATACTCTGTGCATTAGTGTACAGACAGTTAAGAACATGTGTCCCCTTTACTTGCTGCCTGTGCAAGTTTTTTTTGCCTCCCACTGTTGGGTCCTTGCACTGTTTGCCTTGTTCCCTCTATGTCAGTTTGGCTATTTTCTCCATCCCTTTTGCCTTCCAGAATGCTGTTTCCCTCCCCCACATAACTCAGTTTAAAGCCCTCCAGATCAGATTTTTTAGCATATTGGCAAAAACATTTTTGCCAACTTGCGAGAGATGCAACTGGCAAGAGATGCAACAATTGGCAGAAGTCCCCCCTCATGGAAATGCAGCCCATGATCCAATAATCCAAACAGTTCTTGGTGGCACCATCTGCGGAGTCAGCTGTTTATATCTGCCATTATCTTCTCCCTTCAACCTGTGCATCGATCTCTTTCAGCTTCCTTCCCCTAGCCTCATAATCCCTTATGATATTCACGCACCTCCTCCGAGGCTTAGCAGCAGCTGTTCCCTTTCATGGTACTCTCAGGCTCTGTCCCTGATGTCTGTCCCTGCTGCTTTTCCTCATCATCTCTGATAACAGAGAGGGATTCAAATCGATTCTGTAGCTGCAAGCTCACAGAACAAATCCTGGTTTCCCTACTTCTGTGTGTGACATTCCTCCAACCATCTACTTCTGTTGTGTGTGAAGTTACCCCTTCTTCCCCAGCAACTTTCTCTGTCTGCTTCCTGTCCAAGACCGTCCGGTCCATTCTGTTCAGGAGAACCTCCTGCTCTTTATGATGCTGAAGTGTGGACATCTGGGCCTCCAACTGCTGAACTCTCTCTTCTAAGAGGGCTACCAACTTGCACTTGGTGCAGGTGAAGTTCCCCACATCTGTAGTCAAGAAGACAAACATTCCACAAGTGTTGCAGTTGACTGCACCAGGTCCCTCAGTGTCCATAGCGAGAAGTCTTAAGGAGGCAGTGAAACAAGACTATGGGCTTCTCATGTTAAACCAGAGTAAAGACTGGCTGGTCTTTGTCCCCAAGCTCTGTCAGCAAGCTCAATCAACTGGGCCTATCGTTATCTAGAGAGCTCCTGGCTGCTTGCTCCTTCTAGAAGCAAGTCCCTGATTCATTTTCTCTGAATCCCCACAGCCCCTTAAGGGAATAGTAAAAAAAAAATTGAATGAGTTGCCCGCTGACACTGTGCCTAGGTCAGCTTCTCCTCTGTACTCCCATCCCTCCTTGACTACAAAAAATAAATATGACTACTTCCTCCTCCCAGTGACCCAAAGGAAATGGCTCACGCTTTCAAATTTTAAGCTCTTACCCAAGCAAAATTAACACAGAGAACCACCAGGCTTCCCTTTGGCAAGGAATGTCCCAGAATTCTTCTGCAATCAGTTATATAGGTTTCTACGTCCTCCTCCCAGTGACCCAAAGGAAATGGCTCACATTTTCAAATTTTAAGGTCTTACCCAATCAAAATGGACATAACCACCAGGCTTCCTTTTGTATAAAAATTTTCATGGCAAAAGTAGGAGAATGTAATCATAATTTTAATCTGTTTAAAATTTCTTCTTCTTGTTTAATGTGCTTTTAAGCCATTTTTTAAAATTCTTACTGTTTTAAATTGTTTAAATAAATTTTGTTGTACATCATCCTGAGATCTTTGGCTAAAGGATGGTATATTATTTGCCCCACCATTATTTAACTAGTTAGGCAGTTTGTGGTCCTCCAAATGCGCAACTCACAGCATTCCATGGTATTAGCTGTGGCTGATGAAAGCTACAGTACAACATTGGGAAGGCTGCAATCCAACCACCCCTGATCTATCTGAATTCTGACATACACTAGCAGGGTGGTCCTGATTCAAATTTTAGAGTCAATTATTTTATGTGAAGGACTGCCAGAGAACAGACTGGGGAAGCCCAGTCTAGGTCCTGTTTATTTAGGTGTCCATTTTCTTTTATATTTTATCCCACCGTCGGAAGAGTGATTTCTTTCTTTTTTATTATTAATAATAAATTTTATCAATCAAATTAACAACATGCAAACATATAAACTAAACATTCCAAAATTCATAGAACAAAGTGTTTCATCTGAGTTTCTTCTTGATCTTCTTAACTTTTCTTTCTTCTTCTCCTCTTCTTCTTATATTTGTCCGAATTACTTCTGCTTCTCATTCTTTCGTTCATTTCCTTTCACTTTCAATTCCCTTCCCACCCTTCCCTCCTTCTCCTTCCTAATTTCCCTTCCTTCCCCTCTTCTCTTCTACCTTCCTTCTCTGTCATCCTATATTACATTACAACCATTCAACTTAGTTTTACCCTCCACTACATACTCATACCCTTGACTACATATATACATTACCCTCTTTAGCTTCTTTCCAATATTCAACCTTCAGAGAAGAAGACATGAGAGTTTGATTTTAAAGCCTAACAAAGACATTATACAATTTAAAAGAAACAAACAAACAAACAAACAAAAAACAAAGAACAAACAAATAAGAACAAAAAAATGGACACAAAACTATAAGGAAACCAACTTTTCTTCAACTTCCTTGTTTCCGACTTCCTCTATTCTAAAGATTTATTCTGTTCTCCCTATATTCCTCTGTAAAACCTCTTTGCCATTATACTTCACTCCTATACTTTCTCATTGTAATATCAATCTATATCAACACTTAAGTCTACTTACTTGCTTCTTACTCCTCTATTATTTTAACTATAACCTTACATTTATACTCTAAATTCATATATATTACGTATTATATCCTTAAATTTAACCTGTGACCTTAAAGAGCTAAAACACCTTAGGTAGCTAATTTGCATTTCCACCAACAGTGGGAAAAAGTTCCAGAATATTTATTACATTTCCAACAAGTGTATGTGTGTGTGTTTGTTTTAATAAATTCTAGCCAATTTGTCTGGGGACATATACCATCTATAATGTAATTTATACCAATTTTCTCTTAAATTCTTCAGCCAGAATAGAATAATAATAATAATAATAATAATAATAATAATAATAATAGTAGTAGTAGTAGTAAACCATTGCTAAAAGAAACAAAATATATGGAAATACTACTGAGAATATTTTCGGACCATAACCCTCAAATCCTAAATTTTAAAGAAACCAAAAAAGAGGACTTTTGGCGATTAAATGAAGAATGATTAAAAACCCCAGATATAGTAGAAAAGGCAAAAAAGGTCATCATAAAATACTATTAAAGAGTCTAAAATTAGGATTATTTAGGACACATTCAAAGCAGTAATAAGGGTTTTTTTATCCAACAAAATGCATTTTTACAAAAGAAAAAGAAACAGAAACTAAAAATACTTAATGATTTAATTAAAGAAAAGGAGGAAGCATTAAATGTAAATCCTAAAAGTTCTAAAAGATATTGAGATGATTAAAAAAGCAAATTTCGATGGAATTGGTGGCAGAAACAGAACAGAAATTGAAAAAAGTGAAACTAATTTTGAAAATAAAAGCAAAAGAGGTTGTAAAAGAAGTGATGATAAAATGGGTTATAGATATAGGACACCCTATAAATATGGAACAATGGGAGAAAATATGGACAAGAGGACCAAAACATACGGTATCACAAGAGAGTGATTTCAAGGCAATATGCATGGCTTGCCTCCTCTCCATATTATTATTTTCACAATGATCCTGTGAGGTAGATCATGTAGTCTTTCTGGCCTACATCACTCAATGAGTATCCCAGCTGAGAGGGGGCTTGTGCTTGAATCTCTTAATTCTCAGTCCTGTATTTTAACCAGTATACCACTTTGAAGAGAAGAAACTCTAAGAGAGAAGACCAAGATTGTGTCTGCATGGAGGAAAAGAAATTTCCCCACTCTGTTCCCACACTGACCTGTTTAGATGATGCAAAGGGCCAGAATGGCAAAACATGGGTCCAATCCATGCTCCAGGGCAATTCTCTGGAGTAAAAGGAGTCCTCATTTGCTACAAATCAGGCTGGAAACTGCAAAGAATCCCCTGAATGTGCAGAGTACACACTGGTGCAGGGAAGGGCAGTGGAGCAATGACATGCGGGTGGAATAGGTCAAGAGGAAGCACAGTGAGATATGTGAGCTGCTGACCTTTTCCCATTGGGAAATCCCAACACCTGCCACAGCACTATCATTTTATTTGCACGGTTCCTCTGCCAATACTGCATTTTAATGGAACCGGGACTAGGACAGGAGCAGGGGGTATGCAGACATTGCTTTCCAGCAGATCTGGAAAGCCTGATGGCAACACAGCCACTCCTCACAAAAACAGCAGATTGTCATGCAGGTTACCCAGTCAGTTTTCTTCCCTTTGGTGAGATGGATGGTGCTTATATTTTAATTATAACCATTATTTCGAAATATTCTCTTCTCATGTGTGTGAATTAATGTTTAAATGACTAACTTAGGCACCAGTATGGGTAGAAAGCACAGTTCCTCTTATTAATATACTGCTACCCATGTTTAGTCTTCCTGGGTCTGAGCCTTACCACCTTCAGGTGGTAAATTGTCACACTGTGATACAGGGCAAAAGAGGTAGAATTTTCAGCTGGTGTTGATGACAACTTCTTTTAATCTCTGGCTATTGACATCCTGTTAGGTAGATCAGCGGGTCACAGGTAAAGTAAAGTGAAGTGCACAGGACTTAAAGTTTATGGTGGAAAGAGATGCTCTTGAAAGACAGTGATGGGTAAGAAACTCAAGGACTCTTGTCTTCTTAAGTCAAGAGCCTCTCTTAAGGATCTCTCTGAAGTGCAAACAGGTATCCAGTTTCAGACTGAACTACAATGTTGTTGCTGGGTGCAACTGAAAGTCTGATGGGCACATGTGCTTCCCACATTAAACTGGGAGTGGGCTAATATACAACAATGGGGGCAGCTTTAGGTAGTGGTTGTGATGGGAAAAAATGATTCACAATAAAGGCTTTCTGACTACAACCATATTCTTCCCGTGTAGAGTGTAGATAAATACTGTTACCATCCACGTGACAAACAAAACCTACCCCTCTAGAGAAGGCTGTGGGTACAGAGAGAGGACTGGGGGGGGGAGGGTGGTGGCAAGTGGCAGCCAGTAACTCCCACTTATTTTTAGGGGACTTCACGGAGCTGAAATGTGACTGGAGAATGCTGAAAAGCAAGTTATATCTGACAAGATATGCTATAGATAACATCTTTGTTCCTATAAGATGGCAATACGTGCAGGAAAGAAAGCTTTCTACTCTGTATGTATTGCATTTGCAAATTCGCGTCCAGCTGTACTATTCAGGGTGATGAGAGGTTCAACTCAGGGACCCAGCCTCTTAAATCCAATTCTAGAATCTTCGGCCATTTGCTGTCGTGTTTTTAATGATCACCTCACAGATAAAATCTCTTGGATAAGAGCCAGTTTAGATGCCATCATTGTAGTGGAAGTTGACAATGACGTGTCCAGCGACTCTGTAAGCAGGATGCAATTGATCGCACCAGGATCAGAACCAGTTTCAAATGGGAATGACAGTCATATAATTTGATTGGCAATTCTCTTTTTTTCATAGTGGGAACAACTGGATTTTTTCATAGTTTGTACTTCAGAGAAGAACAGGTTTTTTAAATATATATTTTTATTAAATTTCCAAATTTGAATAAAACTACATAAATTCAACATTCACATTACTACAGATATATATATTAAAGTTAAACAAATCATATCTCTCAAACTACATGATAACATTAATATCTTAAATTATTGTATAATCTAGACTAAGAAAAAAGATAAACGTGAACATAAAATCATATCAGCTCACAACATGACATTAACATAGCATAAACCACATTTACAACTCGAGACAAAACTTCCTTACTTCTCTGTTCTTTTGTATAGTAAATCATTGAGTTTTGTATATCTCTATATTCTCATATATTTAATCATTAATATATCATCATTTGTGTATCTTCATTTATTTATATGATCTATATGTCTAAAATGGTTCTCTGTAGTTCTTAAGTAATTGGTCCTTGAATTCAGATAAAAACAGTTTAAGGGTTTTACAAGTTCTAAGTTTCTAAGTTTTTTGCTTATCTCCTCTGTTATCTTCTCAAAAGTCTTATCCATTTTTTTTTTTTATTTTCTCACTGTTAGGTCTTTCTCTTATCTTTTCTTCTTGTCTTTGGATTTCCCTTGAGATTTCTTCTATTTCTTTTCTTCCTTTTATTCCTCTCTGAATTTTTTAAAATTAACAATCCTCTTATATATGCCTTTGATGCATCCCAAATTGTCCTCATTTCCAGTTCATCACTCATATTTTCTTTGAAATACCATTTTAACTCTTCTTCGAGTTGCTTCTTTACATCTTTGATTAAATTGTCATTAAAGTTCAAAAAAAAATCCTGTTTTGTTGATTTAACCTCTAGTAAGATTTAGCTATGGTCTGAGACTTTATTTATTTTTATTTTTACCTCTTTGATTCCTTTGATCAGTTCCTTCGATATAAAGAAGGGCTGTTCGACAGTGGAACACACTCCCTCGGAGTGTAGTGGAGTCTCCTTCCTTAGGGGTCTTTAAGCAGAGGCTGGATGGCCATCTGACAGGGATGCTTTGACTTGGAGTTCCTGCATGGCAGGGGGTTGGACTGGATGGCCTTTGTGGTCTCTTCCAACTCTATGATTCTATGATTCTATGATTCTAAGAACATATGATGGAGAGTTGTGTGGTGTTGAGAAAAACGTATAGTCTCTTAATTCTTTATTTTTAAGTCTCCATGGGTCTTCTAACGTGAAATATTTCTGAAATTCAAAAAAGGTGGTTGGTAGTCTCCCTTGTTTCTCTTTAATTTTTTTCCTGGAACACCTATCTTTTCCCTTCGTCACCCTTGGAGCAGAAACCAAGCAGCTGGCTGAGGAGCAACTGAGAGACCTCTTGTCCTCACTGGCCTTTGACACAAGACTAACACATGAGAGACTTCTCAGTCACTGCTCAGCCAGCTGCTCAGTTGCTGCTTCCAGGGTGACTGGGTGGAAAGGGAGAAGTGATTGATAAACTGGCTGACGAGCAACTGAGAGGATCTTGTCCACACTGGCCTTTGCTGCAAGACTGGCACAAGCTAGAACAGTATTATTTACTGCTCAGCCATCTGCTCTGTTGATTCTCCAAAGGTGACTGGGTGCAAAGAGAGCAGCGACCAAGATTGGTTAGTTTTAATTTGCAGTAGAATGGTAGACCTAACATGAAAAGATACACACTTGGGGGGACACTGAGTTTGTCACCCAAGAAGAAAGGGGCAGTAACCCAAAAAAGTTTGGGTTCTACTGTCTTACAGGATCACACAATTACACCACCACCAAACGGTAGAGCCATGGTGGGAGTGCAATATTGTTGATTGCATTTTTGGACTCTCCTTGTGGCTGTGGCTCTAAGGAACCTGCACTTCAATACTGACCACTGAGTGAGGGGGCCAGAGTCTATCAATGATGGAGGGGGCACAGAGAACAGTAGACAATAGTAAACTTTCCCTCTGTCCCCTCCATCCCCTTCCTTGCCAACCTCCCATCTCTCTCTGCTACTCCATCCCTCTATCTCTTCCAGCTTCTCTCTCTCTCAACATCTCATTCTTTCCTTTTCACTGCCACCCAATGCTCTCTCTCTCTCTTTCTGGGACAAGCTTTCCCCCTTTCTATTACTCCTTTCTTCCTTCTCTCTCCCTCTTCTCTCTCCGTTACCTTTTTCCTTCCTCACCTGCCTTTCTCTCTCTCTCTCTCTCTCTGCGTACCAACCATTTTTTTCTCTTTCCCTGACACAGTTCTCGATCTCTGCCAGCCCACAATCATGCTTTCTATCCCTCTTCCTCTCCGCCTAGTGGGCTGTTGCAGAAAAGGAGCTCACACTTTCAAAGACGTTTTGAATGTATGCTGAGGGTTGTACAAGATCAGGCTGAGAGACACATGTTGTCATAGAGGCACAGGTTGTCCACTTCTGGTGCATAGGATCGTAGCCTTGATTGGTCAGAATGGTTTCTCTAGCTGGTTTCTTAATCCTCAAAACAAACTGAAGTTGGTGTGTTTGAGAGACAGCGCCTTGTGCCCACATTTGAAACTCTCTGTCTTTCTTGGCTGGCCCCAGGAAAAGAAAGGCCAGTCTCTTCCACTTTCTAGGATTATGTGACATTGAAAAACCCAATAGTTTCTATCCACTGTGTATAAATGCTATGAACCTCATCCCACTGCCATACCCACCACTTCCTCAATGCTTTTGCATTAAAAAAGCCTCAGGTCATACTTCATTGGTGCTGAGCTTCATGTAATCATATCTTCCTTCTTGCAGCTTCATGCCCCCTGTATTGTATTTCCCCTTTACTGGGAAAAATTCATGACTCACAGAAGAAGCGCCTCCTCTTCAACAAACACACTCTCCCAAGAGTTTTTAAAAATTCAAATACTCACCACTTATAATGGCTGCCGAGAAGCAGATTTACTTTTTCTCTCTAGGAGGAACTAGCCTGGAAAGCCTCTGGGAGGAGCTAGTTTCCTAGCTCCACATATGTGACTCACAGATGCTCCTAAAGATGAAGGTATCTTTAACAATACCAGCCATTAATTGCACTTTATTTCAGTTAGTGAATAATGTTTTTTTCCTCTTGGTTTGGTGGTGTTACTTTTCCTTATTTGGGGCGGGGGGGATGCTCTTTTCCCTTTTCAGTATTCATACGAAACATACCTGAGCAATTTTTGGCCTTTAAAAAAAATAGCATTGGTTACTAAAATTGTTCTATATCCTATAATGAGTGAATATTCATAGATTTGCAATACATGAAAAAATGTATTTTTTATAAGATTACAACAATACAACTTCAACTTAACAGGAGCTGTATTTGTTTCCTCTTTTACAGTTCATCAGAAAAAGAGAAATAAATTGAATTCTTTAACAGATTGGTACATATACTACAGCCAAAATAATTTTGGGCAAATATTCAAAAATATTTTTTAATATAAATTTTTTTTTCATAAAAATATTATATAAGTCAAACATGTTAACATCACATTTAGCAGGTAATAAATTTTTTTCAAAATATCTATGTATGCTGACACGATTTTGCTTTGGATTTCCACATGTTTATTCCTTTTTATTTATTTTTTAAATTGCTTTTTAATTTAAAATAGAATAGACATACAAACAAAAACATCAAACTTTAAAAAATACATAACAATAAAACAATCATATGCAAAACAACAAACAAACAAAAAACCCATTAAACAAATCACAACCTCAAACCATCACTTTCTCCACTCATCAAACTATGAGGCTCAACAGACAGCCTGGAAAAGGTGGGCTGGAACCTCCCTTTTTGCTGTGCAGCATTGCCCCAGCAACAAAATTGTGTGGCACCACTGCACAGCAGCAAAGGAGTGCTTAGAAGCAGCTCCTTTTTGCATCACAATTGCGATGCCACAAGTGCCTAGCAAGCAAGGACAGTGGCAGCAAGATCCTTGGGTCGTAGGTTTCATTAGAGTTTCCTTCTCCTAGATGGTTTATCTTCCAGGGTTAGACGAGCACCATCTGCCTGGGTTTGGGATTGGTGTTTTCCTTCTCCTTGGATGGTTGCCATAAGGCTAAAGGGCCCATCCTGCCCTTTGGTGCTTTTGGTCAGACCCTTCGGTTGTGACCTGTCTGGCATGACAGGCCCTACTGGTGGCTATTATGTCACCGCCAGAATAGCTCACAACTTCATTAGGGTACACAAGCCTTTGTAGATGTTACTAAATTTATAGGTATGAAATCTTCTTTACTTTGATAACATTATTATTATTAACCTTTATTTATATAGTGCTGTAAATTTACACAGCGCTGAACAAACAATGAATGGTGAAAGGGAATGGTGGTGGGAAAGTGGATCACATCTAACAGTTCTTCTCTCTCTCTGAGTCCCGGACCAAGACAGATGGACTGGAAGGAGGGCTCAGCTTCATAATACATAGTTAAAACAAGGCATCCTGAGGCAGACAAGGGCACACATCTGGGAAGGCTTCCCTAAACAATGTACTGTACTTTTAAACTAAATTTTGAAACTGTTTAGAGAAGTGATGAGGCACGCACATGGGAGAAGAAGGTTCTAGGAGTGAGGGGCAGCAAGTGAGAAGGGACGAATCCTGGAGGGCAGTGGAAGTCCTAGGCTGGGACAGGAGACCGCAGCCCATGATCTAATAGTCCAAATTGTTCTTGGCAACACCATCTGTGGAGCCAGTTGTTCTGCTCTCCCTTCCTGGACCATGCCCTTCAACTGGCAGAAGAGACGAGATGACAATCTGTGCATCCATTTCTTTCAGCTTCCTACCCAGAGCCTTGTAATCCCTTCTGATATTGTGAAAGCTGTGTCTTGCTGTATTGTTGGTTCTCACACAGACCAAAAGGAAGGAGTATTGGATGTGACGAAATGAGTGAATGTGAGCAAGAGTGGCACTTTCTGACTGAACCAAAATGGAAGAACCACAATGCATGATGTCGGGGTGGAACCTGGCAAAAGAAAGGTACCTTGGGCAAGCAAGAGCGTGAATTCCAGAGGTGACGATGCAGATGCTTGGTGTGTCCGAAGTACAGGACATAGCTGTCTGCTTATGAAGAAAAAACATAACTTTTTAATAAGAACTCGGACAACATGCCTTGTCAGGAACAGATAGGTCAAGGGCAGTACATAAAGAGTTGGAATGTGTTTTCAGCAAGACCGAAAAAGGCCAGAAGATAGCAGAAGAGTGTGGACGAAAGCCAAAAGGCAGTGGTCTGGACTGGAGTCTGAAAACTTTAAAAGGCAAGACTTTTCCTGACAAAGGTGCATTCCTGCCCGTGGCATCAGGACGACCAGGCTTTTGTGACAAAGACTGGCCATCTTGTCAGCGAAGTGCCACCAGTGTGTGTGAGTTTATGTGTGTGTGTGAGAACTATCTTGGTCCTTTTTATTTGTGTATGTCTTTGTATTGCAATAAATGTCACATGCAAGGTGATTTAAATCCAAATTTGTTGTCTCAAAATATCTGTTTCAACTTGGCTTTGAGGTTAGATCCTTTTGAAAGTGGGAATTTAGATTTTCACACACTCCACACACCATTCCAAATTATTTTTTTTAAAAACCACAAACGATCCACAACCTGTATTCTCCCAGTTTTCTCAAGACTACATGGGACTTTTTGCAATCTGGTCACGTACTGCTTTTCCCTTCAGAAGATGTCAGTGTTATTTATATCAAAGAGGGAGATGTCTGCCTGTTTGCTTCAAAGTGCACTGGCGATGTTTGCTGATTTACTTTGTATCTGTCAAGTATATTGAAGTTCGTTCTTCTCTTCAGATGGGACATGGCAAACCTCAAGAGCCCTCCCTCCTGGGGAAGAGCCCTCCCTCCTGGGGACATCATTTGGCCACCTAGAAGGGAGTGAAAGAGGCCTAGCGGCACCATCCAGCCTGGCCTCAAGTTGAAGAGCCCTCCCTCCTGAAGGCATCATCTGGTCACCTAGAAGGGAGTGAAAGAGGCCTAGCAACACCATCCAGCCTGGCCTCAAGTTGAAGAGCCCTCCCTCCTGAAGGCATCATCTGGTCACCTAGAAGGGAGTGAAAGAGGCCTAGCAGCACCATCCAGCCTGGCTTCAAGTTCAAGAGTCTTCCCTTCATGACAACACTAGGAGGGAGTGACAGGAGAGGCCAAACTCCATTGGACCTAGATTAAGAAGCAGAGCCCTCCCTCTAGTCCATCTGCCTTGGTCCAGGCGTCAGAGAGAGAGAACAACTGCTGGACCTGACCCCCTTCCCCATCACCATTCCCTTCTCCTTTTGTGTTGTGTCATTTAGATTGTAAGCCTGAGGGCAGGGAACCGTCTTAAAAAATAATAATTGTAAGCCGCTCTGATAGCCTTTAGGGCTGAAGAGCGGGGTATAAATAAATAAATAAATAAATAAAATGTTTTCACATAGGAATTGAGTGATGGCTGGATCAAAGCCAAGATCCATCTAGTCTGCTGTCTCATTTGCCCAGGAGCCATTCAAGCATCTGTTGGACTGTTCATAAGCAGGTCATGACAGCACCACATCCAGCCATTGCTCCCACTAGCTCATACTGAGAAAGCCATGCTACAACCATAACCTTAAGGCTATATGTACACCCTTAATGACCAGTAGCCATTTGGGGAGAGGTCTGAAGCTCACTGTTTGATGACATGTTTAGCATACAAGTGATCTCAAGTTTCATTTTTAGAATGGAAAAACTAATCAGCACAATTGGATAGCCACTGCTAGTGGTTATAATTAATATTTATTTATTTATTTATTTGTTTGTTTGTTTATAATTCCCCACCTCTCCCTTTGGAACAAGGGGTTACATACATATCATACTATACATATATACATATTTGCAATTACATAATAATAGGTTCCTCTGTCTTGCTATAACCCTGTTTGTTTATAAGAATAAAGACTTATGTTACTAAACATCCAAAAACTCCCTATTATCATTTTCCCCTTCCCATTTAAGGACCTATAACATCTCTGTACTCAAATTACATTTTTTTAAACCAATATTTCTCTACAGGTTCCCAGTCCATATTAACCTTTGCTTTAGATTTGTTATTTATTAACGCTGTTAATTTATCCAGTTCTTTCACCTCCATGATTTTTCGAAACCAATCGTTTATAGTAGGGACCGTTTTTGCTTTCCAATTTTTAGCCAGCAGAATCTTGGCTGTCGTGATCAGATATAAGATAATTCTCCAGTATTTGTTTTCTATTGACGTTCCTAGGAAAGATGTCATGTTAAGCAAATACACAAGGGAAGCTGATTTTAAATATTTCCTGAATTTTCCCATGGATTTTGCACCAGAATTTTTTAATTTTGGGGCATGTCCACCACATGTGAAGATATGATCCCTTATCCTTGTGGCATTTCCAACAGTTACATTCTATTCTGTAGATTTTTGCAATTCTGTATGGTGTATAGTACCATCTATTAATTACTTTAAGATAATTCTCTTTAAGGTCTTGTGAGGCTGTGTATCTATTAGATTTTTTCCAGGCGTTTTCCCAATCTTCAATTGAGATGGTATGCCCAATCTCTTGAGCCCATTTTATCATATAGGTCGTTATTGTTTCTTGTTCTAATTCTCTACTTAATAATATTTTATATATTTTTGAGATCTTTCCTCTATCCTTATTCCAAAATAATTTGTCCAAATCATTAGTATCTTTTTCTATTATCATGTTTTTTCCGTCTTCTTTGAATCTTTGAGTCAATTGAATATATCTAAACCAGTTAATTTCTATTCCGTTTTCTGTTAACTCCTCTATTGACCTCATTTCAAATTCTCCCTTTGAATTAACCTTTAATACATCCCAATATCTAATCCATCTTTGACCTTCCTCCCACCTCCCGAAGAACGCCTCTTGTACTGAAACCCATAATGGTAAACCATAATAGAATTTGTCTTTCACAATTTGCCAAGTCTTTAATAATGCCTTTCTGACGACATGATTATTAAAGTCTCTATTTACTAATCCCTTGCTGTACCACAAGTATGCGTGCCAACCAAACCTTAGATTTGAGGCTTCGATATCTAACATCTGTTTATCTGATAGAGTTATCCAGTCTTGAATCCATAATATATTGCATGCTCTATAATACGTTTTCAAGTCTGGTAGCGCGGCACCTCCCAACGACCTATCTCTTTTTAAGATTTTCCATTGAAGTCTAGCTTTTTTGCCTCTCCAAACAAACTTAGAAATCACTTTTTCCCATTCCTTAAATACTTTTTCATTAGGTATAACCGGGAGATTTAGAAATAGAAACATTAATCTGGGGAGGATACTCATTTTAATTACCGATATTCTTCCTAATAATGATAAGTTATAATTATTCCATAGTCTCAAATCCTTTTCTATCTGTTTCCAAACCGTTTTATAGTTATTTTCAAACAGACTCATATTCTTTTCTGTTAACCACACACCAAGATATTTAAGCTTTTTTTCTATTTTTATGCCTATTTTATTAGAAAGTTCTACTTTTTCTGAATCTTTTAGATTTTTTGTCATTATTTGGGTCTTACTTTTATTGATTTTAAATCCTGAGACATTACCAAACTCCTTGAGTTCCCCAAATAAGTAATCAATATTTCTTGACGGGTCCTCCAAAAAAATAACTAAATCGTCTGCATAAGCTTTTAATTTGACCTCATGGCCTTTGATTCTTGTCCCCCTTATTAGGTTATTAGCTCTTATTGAGTTATTCAGGACCTCCAAGATAGTAATAAACAACAATGGAGATAAAGGGCATCCTTGTCTGGTGCCCTTGTTTACAATAATACTATCTGTTCTTTCACCATTTACTCTAATTTGTATTTTTTGCTGAGTATAAATTTGTTCAATATTCGCTAGAAAATTATCTCCAAAGTCCATTCTTTTTAACACTGCTAACATAAATTGCCAATTAACATTATCGAACGCTTTTTCGGCGTCTAAAGAAATAAGTGCTACTTTTTTTTCATTATGTACATTATAATGTTCGATAATGTTCAATAAGTGTCTTATATTATATCTTATTTGTCTTTCTGGTAGGAAACCATTTTGGTCTTTATGGATAATTTCAGCTAATAATTCTTTCAATCTTTTTCCTATTATCCAAGTGAAAATCTTATAGTCCTGGTTCAAAAGAGCTATCGGTCTATAGTTCCTTACATCTGTCCTATCCTTCCCGTCTTTCGGGATTAATACAACCTCTGCAAAGTTCCATGATGTAGGTTTTCCTTCGGACTTTACTTTGTTAAAAGTGTTACACAAAATGTTTACAATTTCCTTTTTAAAGACTGTAAAATTTAGCCGAGTACCCATCTGGTCCTGGAGCTTTTCCATGCTTCAATGAATCTATAGCTTCTATAATTTCCTCTTCCCTGATTGGTTTGTCCATTAGGTCTCTTTGGTATTTGGAGATTTTTGTTATACATGCATGTTTCTTATCCAAATATTCTTTTATACATTGTTGTATAATGTTCTTGTCACTTTTTTCTTTAAATAGCTCTCTATAATATTCCTGAAATGCCTTTTTAATCTCTTTTTGTGTTGATAGTTTCTTCCCTTTGTAGTTAACTTCTGTAATCATTCTTTTATCTCTTTCCTTTTTAAGTCTATAAGCCAACCATCGGCCAGGTTTATTTGCTTGTTCAAAGTTTTTCTGTTTAATCATTTTTATCTTTTTTGCCATTTCCTCTGTGATAGCCTCTCGCTTTTTACACCTTAATGTTTCATATTTATTTTTCAATTTTTTATTGTTTGGCTTCTTATACAATTCTTCTTCCATACGTTTCAATTCTAAATTTATTTTGTTTTCTTTTTCCTGCCTTTGCTTTTTTAATTCAGCTGTTTTTTTAATTAATATTCCCCTGACCACTGCCTTACACGTATCCCATACTACCTTGTCACTTGTTTCTTGTATTCTGTTTTCCTTTAAAAAGAGATTTATATCTTTTTTTATATCTTTCACCACTATGTCTTCATTGAGCAAATCATCATTCAGTCTCCACCTGCCATTTAATGTTCCTCCTCCTATTTCTAATAAAAGCTCTATCATGTTGTGGTCTGATAACTCTCTTGGAATAATCTCCATTTTTTTAATTGCTGGGAGTAATTTTCTAGAAACCAGAAACATGTCTATTCTGGAATATGAACCGTTGGAGTCTGAAAGATATGTGAATCCTTTTTTATCTTTGTATAAGTATGGCCAAACATCTGTCAAACTATATTCCTCTAACATTTCAACACAACTAAGAGGTAGCTTTCCTTGATTATTTTGAATCCTCTTCTTTTTTTTTTGAACTTCTATCTTTCCTGGGTTTAAACACCCCGTTAAAATCTCCTACAACAATCAGTGATCCCCCATCAGCTTTATTTAAATCATGTCTAAGTTTTTAAAAATAAGAATCTTTTTTTTCTAATGGAGCATATATACAAACAATATCAATTTTTTGATTCTCTAAAGAAATCTGGATTGCTACATACCTGCCTTCTTCATCTTTGAACAGCTCCTTAGCTTCAAACCTTTTATTTATATATACTGCCACACCTCTACGTCTTTTCTTTTTGTCCGCCGAATAAAAAAGGTGACCTAGACTGTTATTTCTCAAAAACTTTATTTCATTCTCTCTTATTTTTGTTTCCTGTAAACATATAACATCCCAGTGACACTTCCCTAAATAATGAAATAGAGTTTTCCTCTTATGTGCTTTGTTTAGGCCTCTAACATTTAGAGATCCTATTCTGAATTTCATTTATCCTCTGTCTCTTGTAACTCAACAATCGCTTCTTCTGGTTTCTTTGTTTTTTCCCCCTCTTCTTTAGATTTTATGTCCTTTTCCTTTCTGTCTGTTCTTACTGGGTCTTCAGTTTCATTTCTGTTATCCCTATCTTTAGATCCTTCTATCTTTTTCCTTTTGTCTAAAACTCTTCTATAAAATTCTTTGGCTTTATCGATAGTGTCCAACTTATACCTTTTTTGTTTATATGTAAATAGCACTCCCTCAAATTTATCCCATCTAAATTTGATATTGTATTTTTGGAGAGCTTGAGTAAGAAATTTATACTCTTGTCTTTTCCTCAGGATCTGTACAGGAATGTCCTTATAGATTTCAATTTCTTTTCCTTCTATTGTCAGCTTCTCTTCTAGATTCTGTAGACAAATTGTGTTCCTGACTCTTACATTAGTAAAGCACACTGCAATATCTCTATCTAGATTTTTTTCCTTTGCAAGTCTGGAATTGATTCTGAATATTTTTTCAATCTGTAAATCTAGCACCTCTTCTGGAGTATCTATATAGGCGGCTAAATCCGGGATTATACGTTTCATTAATTGTTCGTTCACTTCCTCTGGGAGGCCTCTCAGCTTAATACACCTTTCTCTATATCTGATTTCCTGGGCCAATAGGTTTAAATTAACACTCTGTTGTTCACTCATTATACTGCTTGTTTTTTTGTCTAGGTCCTTTGATTGGGCCGCTAGCTGATCAACTTCCGTTCTCAGATCCTTGAATTCTCCTGCAATTTTGTCAATTTTACTTGCTAAACTTTCAATTTCTTTGTGCATGTCTGATCGAATTTCTTCCCTAGATTCCTTCAGTTCCTCCCTAATTTCTTTTTTAAATGACTTTTTGAATTCCCTTAGTTCCTCTAGGATGATAGCACTTACATCCTGTTTACTGGTATATTCTATAGATTCCCTTCTTATACCTGAGTATTGTCCTTGTGGTTGATTCTTAGATCTGACACCTGATGCCATCTTGAGCTGTTCTATGCACACCTTGTATCTTTCTCTATAAAAAGGATTTCCACTTTCCTGTGTCACAAAAGGACACGATTTTTTCTCCCAAATGTATAATTGCCACTTTCCAACTTTTGACTGGTCAATTCCTGTTATATTTAGGGAAGAAAAAAAAAGTACAGATAGAGAATATCCTTCCTATATAATATCGTGCAACATAAGTCCAGAGCAGAAAATTAGTGCAGTTTTCTTTAGTTTAAAATGTCTCTATATTTCCCCTAATTCTCTCTATATTATTATAGGTTAAGCCTGGTGCAGAGCCAGCAGGTCAATAAGTTTTTGCTCTGAAAGAAACTTTAAAAACTTGCAATTGTCCTCTTCTGGATGCCAAGGGGGATTATCTGCAAGTTAGGACCACAAAGGTACCTCCAGTGATGATGGCTGCTCTGCGGTCTCCTTCTACCCTTCTGGGCCTCTCCCGCTCTCAAACATAGGAAAGGGCCATGAGGTAGACTGGAAACCCCCCACAAGCCCCAACAATTAGCACCTTCGACGGTACTATAGAGCACTCCCACAGCCCTTTCTGTCCCTCAGGACTTCCAGAGAATGGGGGAGTTCGTCACTGGAGGAATAGCTTCTGGAAAACAGATTACCTGTATCCTCAAGCCAATCACTTGTCTGGAAACCTCCCCCCAAAAAAACGGAACGGCTGACCAGGCAGAGCCGATGTAGGGTCCAGGAAAGCTGAGATCTTCTTGCCTCCTTCACCCATCGTCTGCCGCCGCACCACCACCTAGAAGAGGGGACTGTGGGGCCTAAACAGACCCTGGTCTTCTGGCCTCGCCTCCTCCAATGTGTGTGCCGCGTCTCCTCTGGGGAAAGGGGCTGGTTTCCTGGCTTCAAGCTGTTGCTGCTCCTCCTCCTCCGCCCGCGCTAGCCGCCGCCGCCGCCGCCGAGGAAGGGCTTCTGGGGGCCTTTGTAGGCCCAGCTGTTGCTGCTGCTCCTCCTCCGCCCGCGCTAGCCGCTGCCGCCGAGGAATGGCTTCTGGGGGCCTTTGTAGGCCCAGCTGTTGCTGCTGCTCCTCCTCCGCCCGCGCTAGCCGCCGCCGCCGAGGAAGGGCTTCTGGGGGCCTTTGTAGGCCCAGCTGTTGCTGCTGCTCCTCCTCCGCCCGCGCTAGCCGCCGCCGCCGCCGAGGAATGGCTTCTGGGGGCCTTTGTAGGCCCAGCTGTTGCTGCTGCTCCTCCTCCGCCCGCGCTAGCCGCCGCTGCCGCCTCCGAGGAAGGGCTTCTGGGGGCCTTTGTAGGCCCAGCTGTTGCTGCTGCTCCTCCTCCGCCCGCGCTAGCCGCCGCCGCCGCCGAGGAAGGGCTTCTGGGGGCCTTTGTAGGCCCAGCTGTTGCTGCTGCTCCTCCTCCGCCCGCGCTAGCCGCCGCCGCCGAGGAAGGGCTTCTGGGGGCCTTTGTAGGCCCGGCTGTTGCTGCTGCTCCTCCTCCGCCCGCGCTAGCCGCCGCCGCCGCCGAGGAAGGGCTTCTGGGGGCCTTTGTAGGCCCAGCTGTTGCTGCTGCTCCTCCTCCGCCCGCGCTAGCCACCGCCGCCGCCGAGGAATGGCTTCTGGGGGCCTTTGTAGGCCCAGCTGTTGCTGCTGCTCCTCCTCCGCCCGCGCTAGCCGCCGCCGCCGCCGAGGAAGGGCTTCTGGGGGCCTTTGTAGGCCCAGCTGTTGCTGCTGCTCCTCCTCCGCCCACGCTAGCCGCCGCCGCCCATCTTCACTGCTTTCTTAAAAGTCTCTAAGGTGGTAATAAGACGGATCTCTTCTGGCAGGCCATTCCCCCAGGCCTAGATTAAAAAGCCTCCTTCCAGTCCATCTGCCTTGGTCCAGGCGTCAGAGGGAGAGAACAACTGCTGGACCTGATCCCCTTCCCCACCACCATTCCCTTCTCCTTTTGTGTTGTGTCTTTTTAGATTGTAAGACTGAGGGCAGGGAACTGACTAATTAAAATAATAATTGTATGCGACTCTGAGAGCCTTTAGGGCTGAAGGGTGTGGTATAAATACCGTAAATAAATAAATAATAAATAACCAACACCCAGAAGCTGATCAGCAGCCAGTGAAGTGATTTTAATGTCAGTGTTATGTGGTCAGGTCTGGAAGTACCAGTGACCAATCTGGCTGCCATATTTTGGACCAATTTAAGCTGTACTTGGCAAACAAGGGTAGCCTCATGTAGAGCGTGTTACAGAAATCAAGACGAGAGGTTACCAGTGCATGTACCACTGCTTCAAGGTCCCTTCAGTCCAGGTAGGGTGGTAGCTGGCATATCAACCAAAGTATCTCAAACTTGGGTCCCTGGATGTGGATTACATTTTCAGAAGCCTTGATCATCAGGCATGGTAACTACGGCTTCTAGAAATTGTAGTCCAATTATATATGGGAACACAAGTTTGGCTTCTACTGACAATCAACATGGGTTGTCATGTTGGATAGGGGTTGGGGCTCTGGTAACTTTAATCCTGCCAAATCACAGAAAAGGATGATGCGCTATAAAGACATATCAAAGGTACCTGTCTTCACTCACCTCCCCAACCTCACAGACCCAGATTTTTAGATGCTGCCATCCCCTGTAGAAATTGGGAGCAGAGTGTCAGCCTGAAGAATAGAAGGATAAGACACCATACAATAGCCCTGACTAAATATTTGAAGGGATGTCACGTTGAGGATGGAGCAAGCTTGTTTTCTACTGCTCCAGAGACTAGAACGTGGAATAATGGATGCAAGCTACAGGAAAACAGCTTCCACTTAAACATTAGGAAGAACTTAGAACTTGACAGTAAGAGCTGTTCAGCAGTAGAACACACTCCCTCAAAGTATGGTGGAGTTTCCTTCTTTGGAGGTTTTTAAACAGAGGCTGGAGAGCCTCTGTGTGGGATGCCTTGATTGTGTCTTCCTCCATGGCAGAAGGTGGTTGGACTGGGTGGCCCTTGGAGTCTCTTCCAACTCTATGTTTCTATGATTCTATGATGATCTGAGTCCCTCCAAGTTCCTGACATGCTAGCTAGTACTTTTGCCTTGCCTGTTTTGTTTCATTTTACTGGATGATGGGATATGTCACACCAGTGATGCCCAGTGGAACGGCACAATTATCTAACACGAGGACAGCTAATGAGCAGATGTGAAGGAGGTGCAATAGGCTCTGAGAGCAGCCAAGGTCAGTTCTGTGGGAATGCCTGTTACAAGAAAAAACAATGGGGTCATATGAGAAAGAAATAATTTGCTTTTATGACAAATAGGGTTTGAGAATGCAAAAAGGTTTGAATTGCTTTGTGCTTTTTATGGTATAACAGAAATTGCCTTAGTCCTAACAACATCACTACACTGTGAACTGCTTTGGCGTCTGAATAAGGCTTGCTGTTTTACACTGAAACTGTTGGACACATCCAGACATTATAATACTTAGGGGAGACTTGTTGAAATCAGTGTTATTAATGGGTATTCTCTAGAAAATGGGAACCTGTAACTTACCAAATGCTGTTGGACTTCAGCTGCCATCAGTCCCACTCAAAATGGACATTCATCAGGGATAATGCAAGTTTTAGTTCAAGACCATCTGAAGAAACACAGCGATGAGGAAGTAAACTCAAATCTACGAAAACTCATCCTATCAGATCATTTCTTTCAGATAGTCTCAAAGGTGCTACTTGATCTCTTTGCATGCTGGATACCAGGTTTTGTATCCTTGGTCTACTCTAATTATTACTAGGGACGGAAAAACAATTGTATCAGCAGTTTTTACAAAGTAACAGATCATAATAATTCACACATTTCTTCATACCTGGGATGGGAAGAACTTGATTTGAAATATTAAATGTAGCAAAAAGGAAAAGTGGCACGTTTCCCAATCCTGACCAAAGGCTTTAGGTACTTAGTTCTTAAAAGTTTATATTTTATAAAAAAAATTCATGAGGAATTATCCAAACTATTTAAAGAATAAAAAATACATATACCTTTAAGGACAAAATGATGTCCTTAATATCTGGAACAGAAGACAATCTCAAAAATAAGCCAGTAACAAAGAGAACTTTTAGAGTCACCTATAGCAAAAATGGAAATTAGCCAACCAAATTTAAAAGAAATTTAACAGAAAACAAATCCCCAGGGCCGCACAGCTATATGGCTATTTTCTACAAAACCTTTGAGAAAGAAATATTAGATACACTATCAGAAACGATAAATAGAATACATATAGGAATTTCCCAAATATTGGGAGAAAGCTGATATAGTTGTCATCTCAAAGGAGGTTTTTAGACAATAGAAGAGAAGCTGGCCTGAAGTATCAGAGAAAGTGAGTCAGAGCCCTGGGACTTGAATTCAGTGACAGAGCTTGGGAACAAAGGCAAAGTCTAGCAAAGGAAGCCCCCAGTCTTGTTTCAGTGCCTCCTTAAGAATCTCAGTGTGGACACTGAAGGCCCTGCTGCAGTCACCTGCAACAATTGTGGGATGTTTGTCTTCTTGCCTACAGATGTGGGGAACTATACCTGCACCAAGTGCAAGCTGGTAGCCCTCTTGGAAGAGAAAGTACAACAGCTAGAGGAGCAAGTATCTGCACTCCAGCATCATAGAGAGCAGGAGATTCTCCTGTACAGAACAGACTAGAATGTCCTGAATGGGAAACACACAGAGGAAGTTTCTTGGGTGGAGGAGGTCACTCCACATACAACAGAGGTAGATGATTGGAGGAAGGTCACACACAGAAGTAAGGAAACCAGGGAACGTTCTGTGAGCAGCTTGCAGCTACATAATCGCTTTGAATCTCTCTCTGTTGTCAGAGATGATGAGGAAAAGCAGCAGGGACAGACGTCAGGGACAGAGCAGGGAGCCTGAGAGTACCACAAAAGGGAACAGACACTACTAAGCCTCAGAAGAGGCATGTGGTTGTGGTGGTGGTGGAATCCTTGCTGAGGGGTACTGAAGCAGTGGTTTGTGGGCCTGACAAGATGTCTCGGGAGGTGTGTTGTCTCCCTGGGGCAAAGATCCGTGATGTGATGGAGTGGCTGACAAGACTTGTCATTCCTACTGATCAATACCCCTTTCTTTAGATTCATGTGGGAACCAATGATACTGCAAGGCACAGCCTTCAGAATATCAAAAGGGATTATGAGGCTCTGGGTAGGAACCTGAATGAGATGGATGCACAGGTTGTCATCTCATCTCTTCTCCCAGTAGAAGGGCATGGTCCAGGAAGGGAGAGAAAAACTGAATAACTGGCTCCGTAGATGGTGCCGCCAAGAACGGTTTGGATTCTTGGATCATGGGCTGCGGTTCCATGAGGAGGGACTTCTTGCAAGGGATGGGCTGCATCTCACGCCAGTTGGCAAAAACGTTTTTGCCAACAGTCTGAAGAATCTGATCAGGAGAGCCTTAAACTGAGTTATGTGGGGAAGGGAGACAGAATTCTGCAAGGCAAAAGGGCAGGAGATAATAGTCAAACTGACATAGAGGAGATAAGGCAAACAGGGCAAGGACCGAACAATAGGAGGCAAAAAAACCGTGCAAAAGCAGCGAGGACACATGGTCTTAGATGTCTCTACACTAATGCACAGAGTATGGGAAATAAGTAGGATGAACTTGAACTCCTAGCACAACAAGGGAAATAAGATACAATAGACATCACTGAAAGCTGGTGGAATGAGTCTCATGATTGGAATGTAGAAATAGAGGGATATAACCTTTTTAAGGGAAACAGGACAAAGGAAAGGTGGAGGAATAGCATTATATCTCAGGGATATTTACACCAGTGAAGAGATCCAGGACATCAATATTGTAAGCCAGGTGGAGAGCATCTGGATAAAAATTAAAGGAGAGGGAAACAACAGGGATGTGACTGTGGGAGTCTACTACAGACCCCTGACTCAGGCAGAGGAATTGGATGATGCCTTTCTGGAACAGATGACCACACACTCAGAAAGGAGAGATGTAGTAGTGATGGGGGACTTCACTATCCGGATATTAAATGGAAGTGAAACTCAGCCAAATCCTCAAGGTCTAGCAAATTCCTGAATTGCCTCGAAGACAGTTTCAATGTCCAAAAGGTGGAAGGGGCAACAAGGGGATCAGCCATTATAGATCTTATCTTAACCAACAGGGAAGACCTAGTTGATGGGGTTCATGTGATGCGATCCTTAGGTGGGAGTGACCATGTTCTCCTGGAGTTTTTATACAATGGAAAGGAGAGGCCAGGCATAGTCAGACATGCACTCTAGACTTTAGGAAAGCTGATTTCAATAAACTTAGAGAAATACTAAGGGTGATCCCATGGTCAGGAATACTAAAAGAAAAGGGAGTTCAAGATGGATGGGAGTTTCTCAAAAAGGAGATACTGAAGGCGCAATTTCAGACAGTTCCAATGAGGAAGAAAAATGGAAGATGTCTCAAGAAGCCAGGATGGATGACTAAGGAACTTTCAACTGAGCTAAGTTTTAAACGGAACATGTATAAGAAAAATGGGGAAATCATAAAAGAGGAATTCAAACAAATGGCAAGCATGTGTAGGGATAAAGTCAGAAAAGCTAAAGCGCAGAAGGAACTCAGGCTTCCTAGAGAGGTTAAGAACAATAAAAATGCGTTTTTTTATATGTCTGCAGCAAAAGGAAGAAGAAGGAAACGGTTGGCCCACTGTGTGCAGAAGATGGCTAAAAGCTCACAGGGGACAGAGAAAAAGCAGAATTACTCAACAACTTCTTTGCTTCAGTCTTCTCAGAAAAGGCAAACGGTGCTCAATCTAAGGAAAATGGAGCAGAAGACAGAATAGGGGAATTTCAGCACAGAATAAGTAAAGAGTTAGTACAGGAATACCTGGTTCACCTATACAGTGGTCCCCCGGGATACGAATCCCCCAGCTAACGAAAACCCCGGGATACAAAAGAGCCGGGGCCGAAAAACTGGCCCCGGCTTGCAAAAGTATCCCCGGGTTACGAAACACAAACGGCGGGAAATTTAAAAGTTGCAAACTGCTGCTATTGGCTAAGGGGCTGTTTAAAGGGGATTGGTTACGAAACGCAAACGGCGGGAAATTTAAAAGTTGCAAAGTGCTGCTATTGGCTAAGGGGCTGTTTAAAGGGGATTGGTTAATGTTCAGCTTTGGCGCGAATTTTGAACTTGGTTAGCAATCTGATTGGCTTGCGAAAGCAATCTGATTGGCTAACGAATGGGGGGGGGGGGTGGCTTCAGAAATAAAAGCCAGGTTCCAGTGCTGGGACCCCTTGTTCGGCCTTTGTGAACTGGTGAGATAGAGTTGCTTCTGAACTCTTGGCTCCAGTGAAGGTCCAAACTTCTTTGACTGGATTTGTATGGCTGACTTCTGCCTGGCACTTTACCTGCGCATCTACGCCTGCTCTTTGGATCAAGCCCTCCGATGAATCCCTGGAAGAGCAGGTACAGTATGGATTTTTTACTTTTTCTTGTGGGTGAATGATGTGGATGATGTGGCCTTGTGCAGTGAATGACTTTTGCAATTTTGGTTTTTTGGTTTTGTGCACATTGGCCTGTGCATTGAATGGCTTTTGCAATTTTGGTTTTTTGGTTTTGTGCACATTGGCCTGTGCGAATGGCTTTTGCAACTTTGGTTTTTTTGGTTCTTTGCACATTGGCCTGTGCATTGAATGGCTTTTGCAATTTTGGTTCTTTGGTTCTTTGCACATTGGGCTGAGAGACTGATCAGAGTGCATTGACTTGCAGTTTCAAATGTTTCTGGGGTCTCTTCTGCTTCCAATGTGTCCATGGGCCTTGGAAAGGCCTGTGCAGTGAATGGCTTTTGTAATTCTGGTTTTTTGGTTCTTTGCACATTGGGCTGAGAGAGTGATCAGAGTGCATTGACTTGCAGTTTCAAATGTTTCTGGGGTCTCTTCTGCTTCCAATGTGTCCATGGGCCTTGGAAAGGCCTGTGCAGTGAATGGCTTTTGCAATTTTGGTTTTTTGGTTCTTTGCACATTGGGCTGAGAGAGTGATCACAGTGCATTGACTTGCAGTTTCAAATGTTTCTGGGGGGGTCTTCTGCTTCCAATGTGTCCATGGGCCTTGGAAAGGCCTGTGCAGTGAATGGCTTTTGCAATTTTGGTTTTTTGGTTCTTTGCACATTGGGCTGAGAGAGTGATCACAGTGCATTGACTTGCAGTTTCAAATGTTTCTGGGGTCTCTTCTGCTTCCAATGTGTCCATGGGCCTTGGAAAGGCCTGTGCAGTGAACGGCTTTTGAAACTTTGGTTCTTTGGTTCTTTGCACATTGGGCTGAGAGAGTGATCAGAGTGCATTGACTTGCAGTTTCAAATGTTTCTGGGGTCTCTTCTGCTTCCAAGGTGTCCATGGGCCTTGAAAAGGCCTGTGCAGTGAATGGCTTTTGCAATTTTGGTTTTTTGGTTCTTTGCACATTGGGCTGAGAGAGTGATCACAGTGCATTGACTTGCAGTTTCAAATGTTTCTTGGGGGGGGGGTCTTCTGCTTCCAATGTGTCCATGGGCCTTGGAAAGGCCTGTGCAGTGAATGGCTTTTGCAATTTTGGTTTTTTGGTTCTTTGCACATTGGGCTGAGAGAGTGATCAGAGTGCATTGCCTTGCAGTTTTAATTCAGGAATTTAGGGCATCGGGTCGGGGGGGGGGGGGTTGGGTGGGAAAGGGTGGCCTTTGAATGGGTTTTGCTCAGTGCCTGTTTCTTTTGCCCTTTTTAGGCTTGGACTATGGCCCCCAAGAAAGCCATGGATAAAAGTGGGGAGGAGAAGAAGAAGAGGCTTCCCTTGTCCTTGGAGGACAAGAAGGACATCATCGCCAAACATGAGAGGGGAGTGCGCTTGGTGGACATTGCGAAGGAGTACAGCAGGAACCCTTCAACCATCGGCACTGTCCTCATGCAAGAGGAGGTGATCAAAGGCGTTGCGGCTCCAGCGAAAGGCGTCACCACCATCGCCAAGCAGAGGACACCTGTGCACGACGAGATGGAGCACCTGCTGCTCCTCTGGATTAAAGAGAAGGAGAGAGCTGGGGACACCGTCAGCACATCTGTCATTTGTGAGAAGGCCACAGCCATCTTCGAGGACCTGGCCAGCAAGGAGGGAGGTGAAGGAAGTTCTTCGCAGGAGCAGCAAGCCACCCTGGAATTCAAGGCCTCGCATGGGTGGTTTGATCGCTTCAAGAAGAGGACCGGCATCCACTCTGTCGTCCGTCACGGGGAGGCGTCCAGCGCAGGCCACCAGGCCGCCGAAGAATTTGTCCAGAGGTTCAAGGACATGGTGGAGGAGGAAGGCTACGTCCCAGAACAAGTCTTCAACTGCAACGAGACGGGCCTGTTCTGGAAGAAGATGCCTCGCCGCACCTACATCACCCAGGAGGAGAAGAAATTGCCAAGCCACAAGCCGATGAAGGACAGATTCACTCTTGCGCTGTGTGCCAACGCCAGCGGGGACTGCAAGGTCAAGCCCCTGCTGATTTACCACTCGGAGAACCCCAGAGCCTTCAAGGCACACAAGGTGCAGAAGGACAGACTGCCTGTGATGTGGCGTGCCAATGCCCGAGCATGGGTCACACGCCTCTTCTTCGTGGAGTGGGTCAATGGTGTCTTTGGCCCTGCTGTCAAGCGTTACCTGGAGGACAACGATCTCCCCCGGAAGTGCCTCCTCATCTTGGACAATGGTCCTGCGCACCCGCCCGGCCTGGAAGATGACATCTTGGACGAGTTCTCCTTCATCAAGGTCCTGTTCCTGCCTCCCAACACGACCTCCATCCTTCAGCCCATGGACCAGCAAGTCATTGCCAACTTCAAAAAACTCTACACAAAGCACCTGTTCAAGAGGTGCTTTGACGTGACGGAGAACACCCAGCTGACCCTGCGAGAGTTCTGGAGACAGCACTTCGACATCGTCGTGTGCTTGCGGATGGTGGACTTAGCCTGGCAGGAGGTCACCAGGCGCACCTTCAATGCTGCCTGGAAGAAGCTGTGGCCTGCTGCTGTTGCGTCGGAAGGGTCAGAGGCCGAAGGTGAAGATCCCGGTGAGGCAGAGGTTGCCGAAATCGTCTCCTTGGGAAACAGCATGGGACTGGTCGTCAACGAGGAGGACATCGACGAACTCATCGAGGAACACAACGAGGAGCTCTCGACGGAGGACCTGAAGGCGTTGGCAGCCATGCAGCACTTGGCCATAGAGGAGGAATTGTTCAGGTCGGAGACAGCCCAGGAGGAGGGGGAGGCGGCCGCATCAATTCCGACTTCGGAGATCAAAGACATTTTGCGGCACTTCCAGACTGTTGCTGATTTTGTGGAGAAGCATCACCCTGAGAAGGTGTTCACCAGCCACGCAATTGCACATTTTGATGATGTCTGCCTTAGCCATTTTAGGAACCTGGTTAAGAGCCGGCAAAAGCAGACATCCTTGGACCGGTTCTTCCCGAAACTCGGAGAACCGCCATGTAAGAAGGGCAAAGGTGCTGGTGACTCTTAAAAAGCTCAAAAAAATTTTTTAAAAAATTTGTTAAAATGGTTAACTTTGTTAAATTTGTTGAATTGGTTAAAATTGGTTGAATTGGTTCAAATTGTTTGAATTGATTGACTGGGTTTAAATTTGGGTGTTTTGGGTGGCCTCCTCCTCCTCCTGTCTCACTCAAGTTTGCCATGACCAGCAAAGGTAAGAAAAAAAAATTTTTTTTTATTCTTTAGATTGGCCCTGCAAGTCATTCTTAAGTTCTTTAGTGCCTTAGTCAAGTTTCTATTAGAGTGTATTGTAGTGTACTTAAGGAAATAGGCCTCTATTGTAACCTTCCATTGACTTGCAGGGCCAATCTGGGGTCATGGAATGCATTAGTTATTTTCAATGGGAAATAGGCCCCGGGTTACAAAATTTTCGGCTTACGAAAAAGGTGCTGGAACGAATTAATTTCGTAACCCGGGGGACCACTGTATGAATATAAATCTCCAGGACCAGATGAACTACATCCTAGAGTATTAAAAGAACTGGCAAATGTAATATCGGAACCACTGGCAATAATCTTTGAGAACTCCTGGAGAACAGAAGAGGTCCCAGCAGACTGGAGGAGGGCAAACGTTGTCCCCATCTTCAAAAAGGGAAAAAAGAGGATCCCAACAATTATCATCCTGTTAGTCTGACATCAATTCCAGGAAAGATTCTAGAGCAGATCATTAAGCAGAGAGTCTGTGAACATTTAGAAGCCAATGCCATAATTACAAAAGGTCAACATGGGTTTCAGAGAAACACGTCATGCCAAACAAATCTGGTATCTTTTTTGGATAAAATTACTAGCTTGGTAGATGAAGGGAATGCTGTGGATATAGTATATCTTGATTTCAGTAAGGCCTTTGACAAGGTTCCCCATGACATTCTTTCAAACAAGCTTGTAAAATGTGGGCTAGACAAGTCAACTGTTACAGGGATTTGTAATTAGTTGATTGGCTGAACTCAAAGGGTGCTCAACAATGGCTCCTTTTCAACCTGGAGAGAAGTGACCAGTGGGGCTCTGTCCTGGGCCCAATGCTATTCAAGATCTTTATTAATGATTTGGATGACAGAATTAGGGGCATACTTATCAAATTTGCAGATGACACTAAACTAGGAGTAGCTAATACCCCAGAGGACAGGATCAAAATTCAAAATGACCTGAATAGAATAGAAAGCTGGGCCAATTCTAACAAGATGAAATTCAATGCAGAGGAATGTAAGCTTCTGCACTTAGGACGGAAAAATGAAATGCACAGATATAAAATGGGGGACACCTGGCTGAACGAGACTACATGTGAAAGGGATCTAGGAGTCCTAGTAGACCATAGGCTGAACATGTGTCAACAGTGAAATGCGGCAGCTAAAAAGGTCAATGCAATTTTAAGCTGCATCAATAGAGGTATACTGTCTAGATCAAGGGAAGTAATAGTGCCACTCTATTCTGCTTTGGTCAGGCCCCACCTGGAATACTGTGTCCAGTTCTGGACACCACAATTCAAAAAAGATGTGGAGAAACTGGAGCATGTCCAAAGGAGGGCAGCTAAGATGGTGAAGGGTCTGGAAACCATGCCCTATGAGGAACGCCTTAGGGAACCCTTGGGGATGTTTAGCCTCGAGAAGAGAAGGTTAAGAGGTGATATGATAGCCCTGTTTAAATATTTGAAGGGATGTCATATTGAGCAAGCTTGTTTTCAGCTGGGTGGCCATCTGTTGTTGGTGCTTTCATATGTGAATTGCAGAAGGGATTGGACTGGATGGCCCTTGTGGTCTCTTCCAACTCTACGATTCTATGATTCTATGAAGGAAAAGATACAATGGCTATCACCAATTATGGACTGATATAATTACTAAATATCAACTATAAGATTTTACCTTGATTATGGCATCCAAGTTTTAAAAAAAGTTATAGACTGATATACATGAATCATAGAATCGTAGAGTTGGAAAAGACCACAAGGGCCATCCAGTCCAATCCCCTGCCATGCAGGAACTCTCAATCAAAGCATACTCGACAGATGGCCATCCAGCCTCTGTTTAAAGACCTCCAAGGAAGGAGATTCGACTACACTCTGAGGGAATGTATTCCACGGTCAAACAGCTCTTACTGTCAGGACGTTCTTCCTAATGTTGAGGTGGTATCTCTTTTCCTTTAGCTTGCATCCATTGTTCTGGGTCCTGTTCTCTGGAGCATAAGAAAACAAGCTTACTCCCTCCTCACTTTTAATATTTAAACATATTAAATATTTATCACTTCTCTTCTCCAGGCTAAACAAACTCAGCTCCGTAAGTCATTCCTCATAGGTCATGGATTTATTCCTGGTAGACAAATCAGATATAATGTGAGAACAACTGTGAATTTAATTGAATACTATGAGGATTGAAAAAAAAATATCTTGATATTTCTGGATGCACATAAAGCATTTGACAATGTCAAATACGTATTTTTAAGTAGAATAGTGTTCGGTCCAAAATTTAAGGAAAAAATAAAACAAATATATACTTATCAGTCAACCCAAATAATAATAAATGGGAAAAGGTCTCAATAATTTTATATCAATAAAGGTACCAGGCAAGTCTGCCCAGTGTCATCTTTGTTGTTCATGCCAAGCATAGAAATCTTACTAAATATTATAAAGAAACATAGCCTATTTTTTAATTTAAAAAAATTTCAAAAAAGATTACCATAAAAAATGTAGAAAGCCTACAAAATCATGCAATTAGAGAGAGAGAGAGAGAGAGAGAGAGAGAGAGAGAGAGAGATCTTGCAAAACTTTCAAGCATTCACTTCCCTATATCAATTCTTGTACACCACGTGGCGCAGCGGAGGTTTCATGGCAGCAATAGCAGTCGTAGCATCGGCCAGCAAGGTTGCAGAAGACACAGCTGGTAATTTTATTTTAAAAAGGAGATCACGTTTGTTTGGCACAACTTGTTTCTCTGAAACCCATGTTGACCTTTGTGATTATGGCATTGGCTCTCTGCTTAATGATCTGCTCTAGAATCTTTCCTGGAATTGATGTCAGACTAACTGGATGATAATTGTTGGGGTCCTCTTTTTTTCCTTTTTTGAGGCTGGGAAAACGTTTACCCTCCTCCAGTCTGCTGGGACTTCTCCTGTTCTCCAGGAGTTCACTAGATTATCTTCTCTCTTGCTATGAGAAATGCTATGAAAATTGTCTTCCTTGTATGTGACTCATCAGCCATGAGCCCTATTGAACCTGGTCAAATAACCAAGCTGCCACAGACCCAAAAATGAGCTTTGAAATAGAGACCAATCAGATAGTTCGGGAGATGCAATAAGAAAGAATTCACACTTCCAGAAGACAGGAAGAGGGAGCTGATTTACAGCTGGGTGTTTCTTGCACCCAAGCAAGAGATCTAATTTACAACTATTCCCCATCTCTGAAACCCCCCTCCAAGAAGCAGCTGAGTTTTACATTCATCATGAGATCACATCTTCAGAGCACCCACATCTTTGGGTAAATATCTCCTGAAATGAAATAGAGCTATCATATCACCTCTTAACCTTCTCTTCTCCAGGCTAAACATCCCCAGCTCCCTACGGCGTTCCTTATAGGCCATGGTTTTACTAGCTTGTTTGCAAGAATGTCATGGGGGACCTTGTCAAAGGCCTTACTGAAGTCAAGATACACTATATGCACAGCATTCCCTTTATCTACCAAGCTGGTTATTTTATCAAAAAAGGAGACCAGATTTGTCTGGCATGACTTATTTCTCTGAAGCCCATGTTGACTTTTTGTGGTTATGGAATTGCCTTCTAAATATTCCCAGAGCTTCTGTTTAATGATCTGCTCTAGAATCTTCCCTGTATTGATGTTACATTAACTGGACACTAATTGTTGTGGTTCCCTTTTTTCCTTTTTTGAAGATGAAGAGAATATTTGCCCTCCTCCAGTCTGCTGGGACTTCTCCTGTTCTCCATGAGTTATCAAAGATTATTGCCAATTGCTCTGATATTACATTTTCCAGTTATTTTTATACCCTTGGATGTAGTTAATCTGGTCCTGGAGACTTATATTCATTTAGATTAACCAGGTGTTCCTGTACAATCTCTTTACATATTCTGTGCTGATATTCCCCTTTTACGAGCTAAGCTTTAAATTGAATACGTATAAGAAATGGAAAAGGGATGAAATCACCAAAGAGGGATTCATACAAATAGCTAGTACTTATATGGGTAAGGTCAGAAATGCTAAAGTGCAGAATGAGATCAGGTTTGCTGAAGAGGTTATGAACAAGAAAAGGGGCTTTGAGGAGTATGTCCATAGCAAAAGGACAAAGAAGGAAATGGCAGGGCCACTGTGTGGAGAAGATGGCGAAATGCTAACATGGGACAGAGAAAAGGAAGTACTAAACACCTTCTTTGCTTCTTTGATGAAAATGGAGGAGAAGATACAATAGGAAAAATTGTTATGCCAGAGAAGCTGTAGACTCGGAGGAAGAAGCAGAAGAATCCAGCATTGAGCCTAGCCCCCCCCCCCTTTCCTCAGTACTGGTGCCAGGAAAGACCGGTGCCAACGAGGATAGACAAGAATCTAGCACTAGTGCAGCAGAGTTTCCTGCCAGCTTGAGCACTGAGGAAAAGGAGGAGATAGAGTTACATGTGCGTTCGTTCAACAAGCAAAGGTTAGAAAGAGAGAATGTGTTATGTTCCCAAAGAATTTATACTAAACACCAAGCAATCAGGGCATAGCTGCACCAGTTTCACTGTCGAACAGCTCTCGCTATCAGGAAGTTCCTTCAAATGCTGAGGTGGAATCTCTTTTCCTGTAGCTTGCAACCATTGTTCTGTGTTCTAGTCTCTGGGGTAGCAGAAAACAAGCTTCCTCAGTCCTCAATATGACACCCCTCCAACTACTTAAACACCTCTTAGCTGTGTCTTCTCCAGGCTAAACTTACCAGCCCCCTAAATCTTTCTTCAGAAGGCATGGTTTCCAGACCCTACACCATTTTGGTGGCCTTCTTCTGGACATGCTACAACTTGTCAAGATTCTTTTTCAATCATGGTGCACAGTATTCCAGGTGAGCCCTCACCAAGGCAGAATAGAGTGGCACTATTAGTTCCCTTGATGTTGACATTATACCTCTATTGATCCAGCCTAAAATCACATTGGTCTTTTTAGCTGCGACATCACACTATTGATTCATGTTCAACTTGTGGTCTCCTAGGACTCCTAGATCCCTTTCATACATAGTCTTGTTAGGTGTCCCCCATCCTATATTAATTTCATTTTTTCAGTCCTAAGTGTGACCTTACATTTCTCCATGTTGAAATTCAATTTTGTTAGCTTTGTCCCACCTTTCTAATTTATTAAGGTCATCTTAAATTTTGATACTATCCTCTGGGGCATTAGATACTCCTCCTAATTTGGTGTCATCTGAAAATTTTATAAGCATGCCTTCTATTCTTTCATCTAAGTCTTTGATAAAGATATTTTCCCCATATAAACATTTACACATTACAATACAAAATTACATTACAATACAAAATTATGATACAACACATTACATAATACACACAGCCAAGTTG
Source organism: Urosaurus nigricauda (assembly GCA_034509955.1). Lineage (NCBI taxonomy): Eukaryota > Metazoa > Chordata > Lepidosauria > Squamata > Phrynosomatidae > Urosaurus > Urosaurus nigricauda. Next base: position 858,881 of record JAOEGL010000014.1, read on the forward strand.
ATTTCCTACTACTTGGATATCTTCTTATCGATATTTTAAAAGTTGCAGTTATATCCCTTAACTAAATTTCATGCTTACTTTTTCCTTTTGATTTATTTTAACTAATAATAACTAATAATAGTTATTTTTAGAACTTTGTCATCTTTTTTCCCCATCTTTCTCTCTTTCTCTGGACCATTCATTGTCTATACATATAGAGTAAACAGTACTAAAATAACGGAGTAATCAAAGATATCTATTAGTTATATTCTGTCCTAATATTCTAGTTACAGGTAATCATAGTTAATCAGGGTCATTATCATTATAACTTCCTACAGTCTAACAAAGGCCTCTTTCCAGCTATAAAATAATTTCCATTCTTCTTTTGTTTTTCTTCAGATTTTTATCTTAACCAGCATGTTAATATATATCCATCTCTGTCATCTCATATATCTTTACTATCCATTGTTCAGTCGTTGAAGTTTCTTTTTCCTTCCATTATCTGGCAAATAATATTGTGTAATAAATGTGCAAATATAATTCTTGCACATGTTAGCAAATAAAATAACAATTTACCATTTATTTTTCAGTTTTGTCACCTATCATATATAATAGAAAAATCTCTGGTATGAATGGTATTTCTATTTTTAAATGGGTTTTCAATACCTTGTAGATGTCTAATCAATATTTTCTTGCTGCCAGGCAAGTCCACCACATGTGGAAGTATGAATCTATGTTATGTAAGCATTTCCAACATTTGGGACTGGTCTTTTTATACATATACACTATTCTTTGAGGTGGCAAATGCCATCTATATATCATTTTGTATTTTCCTTCAGATCTTGACATACTATATATTTCATCCTCCTAAACCAAGTCTTTTCCCACTGTATACATTCCAAATTATGTCTGATATTTTGTGCCCAAACTACCATGCTATGCTTAACTGTTTCTTCTTCAGTATCCCATTTCAATAATACCTTGTAACATTTAGTTATCATCTTTTTCCTCCCTTATATGATTATTTCATCCCATTCTGTTTTTTTCCTTTTGGATACCTACTGACTTAATATCTAATCCATACCTGTGTCTCAAATGATAATACAGGCAGTCTATGCCATCTTTTTAAAGTTCTTGGGTTTTTATTTCGAATTCCCTTGTTGATCTGTCACAATATTTTTATATCTTAACCACTTTTGTTTTCCTATTCCTTCCTTCCCAAAGGCCTCATGGGGTGAGCACCATATTTTTAATAATGATCTAATGTAGTGGTTAGTGCTTTCTTTATTAATTTTATTCTTATCATATATTAGATATCCATGTATTCCAAATCTTAAATTGTCACATTCTAAGCACAACAACTGCTCATTTGCCAATAAAATCCACTCCCCAATCCACACTAGAAAGCAAGAAGAATAATACAATTTTAAATTAGGTAAACCTAATTTGTCACATAAATCTTTAATTTTATTCTTTCTTTCTTTTTGTTCCAGATAAAATTGCATATATCTTTTTGTCATTGATCAAGTAATTTGTCATTGCTTATTATGAGGATTGTTTGGAAAAGATACATCATTTTCTATAATACATTCATTTGTATTGCTGATATTTTCCCTAACAATTATAACTTTAATTTTCTCCAGTTTTCCATATCTTCTTTAATTTCCTTCCATACAACTTCATAATTATAGAAGACCAAAGTTTTTATTCGTTATATTAATTCCTAAATACCTAAATACCTAAATACTTAACTTTCTGGAAATACTTAACCTTTCTGGAAAGGTATATTCTGAATTTTATGATGTTGTTATAATGTTATACTGGAATTGTTTTTAATTGTATGTATGTTTTGCATTTTAAATTGCTGTAATCTCACCTCGATTAATGGAGAGGCGGGACATAGAAATAAAACATTATTATTATTATTATTATTATTATTATTATTATCTTAAATCCACTTATTTTTTCCAAGTTTTGTTGTTCTCCTTTTTCCATATTTTTAACTATTGATGTTTTTTCCTTGCTAATTTTTAATCCTGAAAATTTTTCAAATTCTACTAAGATTTCCATCAGTGATTCTATACTTTTTTCCGGAACTTCTAGGGAATACACAATATCATCAGCAAACAATTTCATTTTGTACTCAAAGTTTCTAATTTTTACACCTTTGATATTCTTCTCCATTCTATTATTTAGTGCTTCCAAAAGTAAGATTAACAAGAGTGGGGATAGGGGCATCCTTGCGTGTACCTTGAAAGATTTAAAATACTTCTGGGTTTTTTCATAATTAATTAATACAGAACTAAACCTAGATAAAGAAGATAAGAGACAAGATTTGGTAGCGCACGGAGACTGAAACAAAGATGGAGAAATAGCTGAGATAGAACAAAAAGAGGAAAATTGACGGTAGGGGAAGAATACAGAAAGCAGAAAATATTTAATAAAGAGAAATACACAAAGAGAGGAGAGTAATTGAAGTTAAGGATAGAAAATAGAAGAAGGAAAAAAAGCAGAGACAAAAAAATGATGACAACAAGAAAAACAGAAAGAAGACCATCATTGGAAACCAACCCCTGAGAACACCTCCACCTTATCAAGCAAGAATATGCATCAAAGGCAAATTCCACTGATGGACAAAATCCTAATTTGGTACCTTCTCATTTGACAAATCAATTGAGGACCCAGGGGATACACTCTGCATCCTCCACACCCTCTACCCCAGAGGCAAAAGGTTCAGAAGTTGTACAATCTAGTACATATCCTAATTTTAAAAATATGAATTTATCTCCAGTTGTCTTGTGGATACCTCTATCTACTGTTTCTTCAAAACCCTTTGAAGATCCTTTGGAAGCACCTGGTTTGATTCATTTGTGTTCTCCTTCTGTGTCATCACATATTTCATGTGAAGTTTCAGTTGGGGGTGGAATTTCGGTTAGCGTGATTACATGAGCTGCATTGCACCACATTGAAGCTGTGCACCCGGAAGCGACACGTACTTTGTTTCCCCAAAAATAAGACAGTGTCCTATATTAAATTTTGCTCACAAAGATGCACTAAGTTTTATTTTCAGGGGATGTCTTATTTTTCCATGAAGAAGAATTCACATTTATTGTTGAACAAAAAAATGAACATTTATTATATATTGTATATATATTCATATACAAAAACTTGGTTAGGTCTTACTTTTGGCTTATATATTGGCTTACTTACCTTATATTTAGCAATTCAGCAAAACCTCTATTAGGTCTTATTTCCAGAGGATGTCTTTAAAATGTCGGGGAAACAGGGTAGCTCTGTGCAGGCAGGAGGATCTCCTCACTCCCTCCAGAAGCAGTCAAATGAGAAAACAGGCAGATATCTCTCAAGAAGGCACTTTACTCTTCGTTCTGCTGTATATAAAATTGTTCTGTCCAACAAAGCTACTTGCAATACACCACACACCATCACACCCACAGACTCCCTCAGCGTAAACTCCCCTTTTCTCAACAAATGGCCGTACTTGTGAAAAGAAACTGATTTTACTGAAAAGAGAAGCATTACCAGTTAAAGAGTGACCTCTATTGTCCATAATAAAGAAAGATACAACAATACTTTTATAATGGTTTTCCATCATCCCTCCCCTCAGAGTCAAAAGACAAATGGCTTGGATCTCTTTTCCTGCGCTTGGACTAAATTCTAATATCAACTGGTCCTGAGAGCTTGGCACAATTTTTTGAAAACAATTCTATGTTCCCAGCAGCACTATCTCTATCCATGCACCTGTGGCCTTGATGTTAGCACAGTTCATCTTGTTTATGTCAGTTTAGTCCAACAACTTAGCAATATATGTATAGTGAACTATATAACTATACAACTATTAAAACCTATGTCAATGTTGTATCATACAGGTAACTATCATAACACCCATCTATAAAATGTCAGAACAACATCTATAGTCCATCTTCCCCCCTCCTTTCACCAGTTTCTAATCTCAGGCCTCTGCTGGTTAGATTAACTCCCTAGACATTCCATTCTAACAAGCACACATTTTCCTGTCATGATCTAACTCACTCTCTCTGGTCTATTCTAGCAACTTTTATCAAAGCACATTATTGAGGCCTAACATTTTATTTTACTATAAATCCCTCTATCGTAACTATTAGGCTAAACCCAAACCTATAACCCTCATGGCATTAATCCCTGAATGAATATCCCAATCAATTAATGAATGAAGGGATTAATGACACCCACGCTGTACAATGAGGCTCCTCCCTTATATACATGTGCAACTCACAAGCATTATGGCCAGCCTCTTTCTGGTGTATAACCTATTTACAGTTCCCCCATGCAGAGTGACTTTGCAGTTTTCTGCTACTGATGATGTGACTCAGCACAGCCCAAATGCTGACTCATCATGGCTGCTGGTGACACATGGTAACCCTGTCACCTTTCACCTACATCTATACATTTTCCCCAGGATCCATCTCTCAACAAGTTCTTCTGAGACTTCCGCAGTCAATTATAATGTTTCTGCTGCTGTGCATGGTTGTTTTGAAGGAACTGTTGTCAAGAAGGCAATAGAAGAGTCTAAGGGGCAAGTGGGAGGAGGACATCCCAAAAATTTGGCAGCCCCAATTAGACAGGCTGTTAGACCAAGTGGAGAGATAGTGGTTGTTCATGTTCCATTCACTTCTACTGATTTGTTGAAATGGAAACAACACGCTGGTTCATTTAGAATAAACCCTCAGAAAGTTGTGGATCTTTTTGAGACCATTATAAATACTTACGACCCAAACTGGGGTGATCTACTGACTCCAATGAGACCATTTTTAACACCTGAGGAAGACTTGATTGTTAACAAAGTAAAAAGGAAAAGTCAGGACCATTTTTAATCTTACTGATTTAAATCCTTATTAGGATCTCAGGACCTTTACAGACCAGCCCAAAAGGCTGGCCTGGGGGCAGAGTTGGGGTGCATTGTCCTAATGACGACACCTGACTCTGCCCCCCGGGTGCCCTGATGCCGTGCACAGCCCCAGACAGTGCGCAGCATCATGACATACCTCCAGTCCTGTGTACAAATGATGCAGCATGAAAGGAGCACCATATAGCCATGCTGCCTGGCTATGGCACCCTTTCAAGGGCACAAAAAGGAGCCGCTTTTTGTGGCTCCTTTTTACTCCCTCAAATGGCCGGATTGAGGGCACGGCATGAGGTTTCCATGGCCCTCTTCCGGCATGAAAAGAGGTGCCTGCAGGCCACCCCTTTGGGGTGGTCTGTAAAACCCCAAAATGTTTTGGAGATAGGCTGAGATGTCATGCCGGTATACTTTGATTGGACTAAAAACATAAGAGGCAGGATTTAAGAATTTTCTTGGACTGTTTAATTAGGCTCTTGCCAAAGATTTGTCTAGATGGGAAAAGCCTACAGACTTTGATTCAATATATCGATTATCTGCTTATGTGAAGTATGGATCAGGAGACTTGTAAAAGAGTTACTATTAACTTTTTGTACTATTTGCGCATGATTGGGTATAATGTATCTGAAAATAAGCTTCTGTATACTGCTCCAGAAGTAAAATATTTAGGTTTTGTGTTGTCAAAATGGCAGAGAGCCCTAGGTCCAGAAAGAAATGAAGGAATTTGTAATGTGGCTGTTCCTAGGAACAAGAAGCAGCTAAGAGGGTTTTTTTTGGGGGGGGGGGTGGCAGGATTCTGTAGAGTAGAGATTTCAAACTTTTCTGTTTTGGCCAAGTCCTTATATGAAGCCACTAAAGAAACTGAAAAGTTCTTGGAATGGACTTCAGATTGTTGTAAAGGGTTTGACTCCGTCAAAACTGAACTCATGAGACCCACTGTGATAGGGTTCACAGATGCTCAGAATAGCCACTGGGGTGCTCTCACAGAGATTGGATGGAGATCACCAACTGGTGGCCTCCATGTCAAAACAATTGTACAAAACAGCTTCTCTGTGGCCTGGAAAAGCAGTGGATTGGGGCCTCTGGGCTGCCATTGTGGTTGCCCTGGCCCGAATCCTCCACAGAAAGGGGCGGGTGCAGGCCGTCCCTGGAGGGGCAGTCTGTACCAGCCCAATGAGTTATCTGTAGATGTCACCATCACCTATTAGGCAGTGCACAACTTTGATTGAAGATGACGATGTAGACATTAATCCTTTGACAACCATCAATCTAACTCTGTTGGTTGCAAATGAATTAGAGGACTTAACAGGATTGTACTCAGGTGTTGTAACAAGTGTACTGCAGTTATCCTGATTTCAAGGAGCAACTTACTTCAAACTGTGATTTAATCTGTTAGCCAGATTGTGCACCATGACAAGAGAAAAACTGGATATGTACTCATTTTGTGGGATGTTGAATCATTTTGTAGAAGCTGAATAATTACCACGTAACACATAGAATCATAGAAACCAGAGTTGGAAGAGACCGCAAGGGTCATCCAGTCCTAACCCCTGCCATACACAGAAGGCTGAATTAATTGTTATGATCAGAGGTTTGGAACTAGAAGGGAAGAGGATCACAATCCACACCGACAATAGATACGTACACAATGTGCTTCATGCATGCAGCAAGGTAGAAGGAAAGATAATAATCCAAAAGGAGGGATTAAGCAACCCTCTGGAGTTCTAGTGATTTGATCTGCCCCAGAAGTCATGTGGCCAATAGACTTGGCAGATCTTCCAATAACAGATGGCTATTTTTATCTCCTTGTGATAGTTGACAACTTAATGGGATGGGTGGAAGCCAGACCTTGTAGAACTGCTCAAGCATGGATGTCGTTGAAGGAAATTTTACCCACTTTCTCTGTGCCAAAAGCACTTTCTTCATATAGAAGTCACTTCTTTTACACTGTGTGCAAACAAGTTGCTAAAGCCCTTAACTTCTCCTGGAACTACTACACTGTCTAGTGACCTCACAACAGTGGTCAAGCTGAAAAAATTAATCAGAATTTGAAAAGACAATTGGCTAAGATATGCCAGGAGGCAAGTCTCAAATGGCCAGATGCACATTCAATTGCATTTTTTAGAATTAGGGCAACCCCCAGGGGAAAGTTAGTTTTTTAAACTATTTAATTGTTGTATGGAAGACCGTTCCCATTGTCTTCCAAGCTTGAAATTTATGTACATGGGTCAGAGCATGTGATTGGGAGAGAATATGAAAAACAATACATACAGATTCTGTCCAGAGTTTTGTTTCCTCTTCAGAACAGTATCCTTCCATTGACAGAAGCATGTTTCAGCCTGGAGATCTCACCTACCTGAGAGGCTGGAAGGAGGAACCTTTATAACCCACTTGGAAGGAACCATTTTTAATCCTGTTTAGTACTCACACCACTGTGTAAATCCCTGGATCCATTACACAAGGTTAAGAAGAGCAAAGCTGCAACCACTCAGGAGAGAGCAAGCTTGTTTTCAGACCCTTCACCATCTTAGTTGCCCTCCTTTGGACACGCTCCAATTTCTCCACATCCGTTTTGAATTGTGGTGCCCAGAACTGGACACAGTATTCCAGGTGGGGCCTGACCAAAGCAGAATAGAGTGGCACTATTACTTCCCTTGATCTAGACACTATACTTCTATTGATACAGCCTAAAATTGCATTGGCCTTTTTAGCTGCTGCATTTCACTGTTGACTGATGGTAAGCTTATGGTCTACTTGGAATCCTAGATCACTTTCACACGTAGTTTCATTCAGCCAGTTGTCCCCCTTTTTATATCTGTGCATTTCATTTTTCTGCCATAAGTGCAGAACCTTACATTTCTCTACGTTGAATTTCAGCATTGGCCCAGCTTTCTAGTCTATTCAGAAATTGGAATTGATGTCAGGCTAATGATCTAATGATCAACCAGTTACAAATCCATTTAACAGTTACCTTGCCTAGTCCACATTTTACAAGCTTGTTTGCAAGAATGTCATGGGGAACCTTGTCAAAGGCTTTACTGAAGTCAAGATGTACTGTATCCACAGCATTCCCTTCATCTACCAAGCTGGTAATTTTATCAAAAAAATTGATCAGATTTGTTTGGCATCACTTGTTTTTCTGAAACCCATGTTGGCTTTTTGTGGTTATGGAATCATCTTCTAGAAAATCACAGACTCTCTGTTTAATGATCTGCTCCAGAATCTTTCCTGGAATTGATGTCAGACTAACTGGACGATAATTGTTGGGATCCTCTTTTTCCCCCTTTTTGAAGATGGGGACAACATTTGCCCTCCTCCAGTCTGCTGGGACTTCTCCTGTTCTCAAGGAGCTCTCAAAGGTTACAGCGAATGGTTCCGATATTACATTTGCCTGTTCTTTTAATACTCTAGGATGTAGTTCATCTGGTCCTGGAGACTTGTATTTATTTATGTTAACCAGGTATTCCTGTACTAACTCTTTACTTCTTCTGTGCTGAAATTCCCCTATTCTGTCTTCTGCCCCATTATCCTTAGGTTGAGCTCCCTTTGCCTTTTCTGAGAAGCATGAAGCAAAGAAGGTGTTGCATAATTCTGCCTTTTCTCTATCTCCTGTTAGCATTTTGCCAGCTTCACCACACAATGGCCCTACCATTTCCTTCTTTTTCTTTTTGCTGCAGACATATATAAGCCAGACTGAGTTCATCTTGCGCCTTAGCTTTTCTGACTTTATCCCTAAATGTGCTGGCTATTTGTTTGAATTCCTCTTTGGTGATTTCCCCATTTTTCCATTTTTTATACATGTTCAGTTTAAAACTTAGCTCAGTTGTAAGTTCCTTAGTCGTCCTTACCGTTTCTTTAGATGTCTCCCCTTTTTTCTTCCTCATTGGAACTGTCTGAAATTGTCCTTTTAATATCTCCCTTTTGAGAAACTCCCATCCATCTTGAACTCCCTTCTCTTTTAGTATTCTTGACCATGGGATCACCCCCAGTATTTCTCTAAGTTTATTGAAATCAGCTTTCCTAAAGTCTATAATGCATGTCTGAGTATGCTTAGCTTCATCTTTCCACTGTATAACTCCAGGAAGACATGGTCACTCCCACCTAAGGATCCCACCACTTGCATCCCATCAACTTCTCTAACCAGATTCAAAAATAAGCTAAAGACTATATTGTTTAGGGATGAGTTCCCAGGATTGTGCCATCTGCCCCAGAATGCCTCCTTTTAAGTATGCATTAAGAAGCCGTGTCCTCCCTCCAGTCCATCTGCCTTGCTCCAGGCCCCAAAGGGAGAGAAGGACCACTGGACCATATCCCCTTCCCCCCACCTTCCCCTTTTCCTTTTGTATTGTCTCTTTTAGACTGTAAGCAGGGATCCGTCTAATTATAAGATTGTATGTACAGCAATGTGTAAATTTACAGTGCCATATAAATAATAATAATAATAATAATAATTCCCCCCCTTTTTTAAAAAAGAACTTTTGGGGGTTTCTTGCTCAGAGTAAGTGTGTCAGAAACTTGCCTTCAGAATGGGCTAGCAGCCACGTGTGTTGCTGAGGGGGTGGAGCTTATGTGAATCATATCTGTGAGTCACTAGGGGGTGGAGCTACTCCTCCCAGAGTACACACATATCAACCAATAAAAAGTACAGAAGAGGCAGCAAGGGAGCTGCAAACTTAGTTTTTAGAGGTTCTCTTTTATATTTTTCTCTTTTTAAAAAAAAAAAAGAACTGTTGGGGTTTCTTGCTAAGAGGAAGAAACTTGCCTTCAGAATGGGCTAGCAGGCAGGAGATCTCTATAAAGTTATATTCCCAGTAGATTGAGCTCATTGGCAGAAAAAGGTGAAAGGGCCAGGTCATCAGAGGCCTTTAACATTGGTTTTACCAGGGATTTTTCAAGAAGGAAGCCCACAGTCCTGTTTTCATTTGAATACGTCACACTTCTAGGTATGTGCACTGAGCGAACTGCTGTCGTCAACAGTAACACTTGTGGGATGTTTGTCTTCTTGCCTACAGATGTGAGGAACTTCACATGCCTCAAGCACAAGTTGGTAGCTTTCTTGGAGAAGAAAGTACAGCAGCTGGAATCCAGGGTAGCTCCACTTCAGCATATTAGGGAGCAAGAGGTTTTCCTGGACAGAACAGAAGGAATGGTCTTGGAAGGGGACCACACAGAGGAAATTGCTGGGGAGGAGAAAGTCACTTCACATACACAGGAGGGAGACACCTAGAGGAATGTCACACAGAGAATCAGGGAAACCAGGGATCGTTCTGGGAGCTTGCAGCTACAGAATTGTTTTGAAGCCCTTTCCCTCATCCAGGAGAATGAGGAAGACCAACATGAACAGACTTCAGAGACAGAGCAGGGGAGCCTGGGGAGTTCCACCACAGGGAACAGTTGCTGCTAAGACTTGGAAGAGGTATGTGATCATGGTGGGCATGGTCCAGGAAGGGAGAGGAAGATAGTGATGGAAACAACTGGCTCCACATATATAAAAAATAAAATAATATAAAAATAATAAATAAATAACCCAAACTAAAAAAAAAAAAAAAACGATTGATAAAATTACATTAATAATAATTAGAAACAGAGAACAATAACAACAATAATAGCAACTTACAAATATAAGTAAAAGGATATAGATCAAGGAGAAGGTCAAGTAAAGAGGGAAAGGGAAACATACGGAGGTAAAAAGAAATATTGGATAACCTTAATAGGTGAAGAAGAGTGAGGTAGAAAGGGGGGAAAGTAGACAGTAGGAGTGACATCAACTAAGAAGCCACCACAAGCTCTAAATCAAAGAAGACCCTCAACAGAAACCCCAAATAAAGAGACCGATCAGATGGCACAGATTTTGAGAGAAATTCAGAAATCTAGAGAAGAGAATGTACAATCTAGGAATGAATTGAAGCAAGACATAAAAGAATTAAGAGGAGAAGTGAAAACAGAATTGAAAAACGAATCTAGACTGATTAGACAAGATCTCGAGAAGATCAACAAGGATATTGGGAAAATCACGGAAAAAGTAGACAAATTAGAAGAAACAGTAAAAAGACATGATAAAGAATTGAGACAGGTTAAAGAGATCCAAAATGGAGATCAGGAGGATATACTTAGAATGGAAGTCAAGAGCAGGGAGAAATGCTTGAAATTACGAGGAATTCCGGAACAAACAAACGAAAGCCTATACAACTTCTTGATTCCTATCTTAGCGAAATATATGGATGTACCAGTTCACCACTTCAGTTGGGAAATAGACAGACTATATAGACTGAATTCCAAGGTGGCTAAACTGAAGGGAGTGGCTAGAGATATAGTGATTTACTTTGTACGTAAACAAATAAAAGATGCGATTCTACAGAAAAATTACAGGACTAAACTAGTAATACAAGGGAATGAAATAATTTTTTTTAAAGATGTGCCCAATAAAATACTTAGGATGAGAAGAGATTACAAATTCCTGATGGATCAGTTAAAAATTTATCGAATTCAATATAGATGGGAAGAATTAGAAGGCTTAACAGTGATGTGGAAACAGAGAAGATGCAAACTTGATTCAATAGAAAAAGCAGAAGAGTTCTAGAAATAATTGAAAGCAGATGTGGATTTGAGAAAAGTGGATGCCGATGAGAAAGCAGCAGATACCCTAACAGACAAAAAAGAAGACAGTACTTTTCTAAGAAGTGGAAGGATCTATTATAAAAAGATTGGAGAAAAGAGAAGAGTGAGAGTCAAACCAGAAAACTTAGGAGGGAATAGAGAGGAAAAGAATAATTCACTTGAACAATTGCCTCAGGAAGAAGAGGAAGGTATTGATGATTTGACAAAAGAAAGTGAAATTGAGGAGGTAGAAGGAGCAGTTGGAGGGGAAGGAGAAATTCAAATAGCAGATGAAGATTTGGATGATGGCAATGACCTAACAGAAGAAGATGAAGAGTTGTTTGTAACAGAATCAGAAAAGCCTAATTGTTAACTAAGTCTTAATTGTGATTTCTCTCCCCCCTTCTCTCTTGAATTAGAAGTAGACGTCATTTAGCTCCATAATCAAGACAAATAAATAATACAATGAGGATCATCACTTGGAATATCAAAGGTTTGAACTCACCTATTAAGAGGAAAAAATATTTCAATATTTATACAAGGGAAAATATGAAATCGTATGTTTACAGGAAACACATATAAAGTTGAGAGATAGCAGAATCCTTAAAAATAAAAAATAGGTAATGATTTTATTGCTGCATCCAAAAATAAAAAAGGGTTTTATAATTTATGTTAATAACCAGTTGGAATCGAAAAAGATATTTAGTGACACAGAAGGTTATATGATAGGGGTAGAAGTAATATGGGAAGGGAATAGAATTCTAATTGTAGGAATATATGGCCCACAAGAAAACAAGAAGAAATTCTACAGGAAGGTGTATGAAGAAATTCTAGAAGCGGAATATGATAAAATTTTGATTTTGGGGGATTACCATGGAGTGATTGATCCTAGTATAGATAGGAAAACACATAGTAAAAACAAACTGAAACAAGGTAAACTACCGACCTCCTTCTTTATGATAACCAAAGAACTAGGTTTGTTGGATAGCTGAAGATATATTCATAATCAAACACCTTCATATACCTTTTATTCGGAATGGCATAAATCTTTTTCACGTCTAGATATGATTTTGATTTCTAAAAATTTGGCTAATTATATTAAAAGTATAGACACATTACCACGTACTTTTTCAGATCACAACCCTTTAGTAATGACAATGATTAAAGTTAAAAAGGAATACAATTGGAGAATAAATGAAGAATTATTACAAAACAATGAAATCATTTTGAGAACCAAAAAATGATACAAAATTATTTTTTAGAAAATTTGAATGAGGAATTAAAAATGGCAACAATTTGGGATGCAGGGAAGGCGGTTTTCAGAGGCTTTTTTATACAACAAAACTCCATTTGGCAGAAGAAAAAAAAAATTACAAAATTTAAATGACAAATTAGTACAAAAAGAATTAGAACTAGAGAAGCCCCCCCCCCCCCCAAGATGGGAAAATAAACTTAGAAATCAGACTGTTGCAAAAACAGATCTCCACAGAAATGATCCATGAAATTGATAAGAAGTTAAAAAAGGCTAAGTTAAACGAATTTGAACATGCCAACAAACCTGGCAAGTTGCTATCCATGAAACTTAAGAAACAACATGACAAGAGGCTAATAAATAAGATCAAGAAAGGAGGAATGATTTATACACAACATGAAGAAATCAAGGAATGCTTTCAGGAATTTTATACACACCTATATAAAGAACAGAAAATAGATGTAGATAAAATAAATCGATATTTGGAAGACTTACCAAGTGTCAGGTTAAGAGAAGAACAACTCATTAAATTAAATAACCCAATAACGAAGGATGAAATTGAAGAAGCGATTAAATGTACTAAAAATGGGAAATCTCCAGGGCCTGATGGTTTTACGTCTCTGTTTTACAAAATATTTCAAGAGGAGTTAATTCTACCTTTACAAAAAACTATGAATGATATTTTGGAAAATGGGGTACTGGAGTCCTGGAAAGATGCTAACATAACAATCATCCCTAAAAGTCGTAAAGATAAAGAGGATCCAGCGAATTTCAGACCCATCTCCCTCCTTAACCAAGATTATAAGATTTTAACAACAATTTTGGCGAACAGATTAAAAAACTATTTGAATGACTGGGTAGGAGAAGATCAAAGAGGGTTTGTCCCCAAAAGACAGATGAGAGATAATATATGTTATATTTTAAATATATTAGAATATTATGAAGGTCATAACGATCAAAAATTGGGTTTAATATTTATTGATTTTGAAAAAGCTTTCGATTCGGTTAATTGGCTATTTTTACATAAATTAATAGACAAATTAGGATTAGGTCCGAATTATACCAAATGGATAAAACAAATTTATAGGGAACAATCGGCTAGAATAATTGTCAATGGGGACAAAACCCAGAGAATTCAGATAGAGAGGGGAACGAGACAAGGATGTCCACTGTCGCCATTATTGTTTGTACTTCTGATGGAAAGACTTCTAGTTAAGATAAAAGAGAATAATAACATACAAGGTATAAGGAAGAAAGCACATTCCTACAAATCATTAGCTTTTGCGGATGACTTGGTTATTATCTTAAATGATCCTAGTGAGAGTGCTGCTGAGGTTTTGAAAGTCTTAAATGAATTTGGGGAAGCCACAGGTTGTAAAATAAATAATAGTAAATCAGCAGTCTTGACTAAAAATATGACGAAATCTGAAGAACAATTATTGAGTAAAATGATGGGTATACAAATACAAAAAACTATCAAGTATTTGGGAATTAATATCTCAAAAAATACGGTAGAACTGTATGACAAAAATTATAATAAAATCTGGAAAGAAATCAAGAAGGATTTAATAAAATGGAGCAGACTGGGGACATCACTATTAGGGAAAATATCTATAATTAAAATGTCAGTCTTGCCAAAATTAATGTTTTTGTTTCAAATGCTCCCAATTATTACATCAGAGAAACCTTTCCAAATTTGGAAAAAAGATATTACTAAATTTATATGGAATGGGAAAAAAACCTAGAGTAAAAATGAAAACATTACAAGATCTTAGAGAAAAAGGTGGATTGGGGTTACCCAATTTTAAATTATATTTTGAAGCTTGCGCTATCACTTGGCTCCAGGAATGGATTAAGCTGGAAAATAATAGACTACTTGAACTGGAGGGAGATGAACTAAAATTCGGCTGGCTTGCATATCTATATTATGACAAAATAGAGGCTAATAACTAAAATAAACAACCACTGTATTAGGAAACCGCTATTAAGAGTTTGGTGGAAATATAAAACTAAATTATATAGAGGTATACCCAAATGGATATCTCCGCAAGAAGCGTTGTATAGAAGAGAAAGGATGGGGGGGGGGGGAATAAATGATTATCTTATAAAATCTTACTTAAAAAAAATAAATGGCAACTGGGTTTTAAAATCATGGGAAGAATTTCAAAAGGAAGGGATACAGATTAATTGGTTTAATTAAGACAAATTAAAGAACGTATTAAAAAAGATTATATGAGCCAAGGATTCCAAGAGGAGGATAATGAATTAGACAAAATTTTATTAAGTAATAACGATAAAAAAATTAGTAAAACCTATAAAATTCTAATTAATCTAGATCAAGAGTCTGAAATAGTAAAAGAGCAAATGATACAGTGGATGCAAAATATAGGGTACCCAATAGAAATATCAAAATGGGAATACCTGTATATATGGGTTAAACTAAACAAGTATACTAGGTCACAAAACATAAGGGAGAATTTTTATAAAATGTATTTACGATGGTATATGACCCCGATGAAATTAGCGATGATTTATAAAAATATCCCCAATACGTGTTGGAAATGTGAAAGTGAACCAGGGACTTTTTACCACTGTTGGTGGTCATGTAAAAAGGCGAAGCAGTACTGGAAAAGGATAAATTGTGCTATAGAGAAGATTCTAAAGAAAAAAAAATACAATTTACGCCTGAATTCTATTTATTAAGCATGTGTGGATCAGAGATAGACAAGAAGCATGTTTTTACATGACATCAATAGCGCGTATTACATATGCACAGTACTGGAAAACAAAGATAGTACCTGATGAAGAAGTGGTTAATAAAACTGCAGGATGCGTTAGAAATGGATATCTTGTCCCAAAATTTAGTACTCAAATCGCGAGACGACGTATTAAAGTATTGGGAACCAGTTATAAAATATACTGAAGAAAAGATTGTTAAAATTGGAGATCAGCCATCATTGTTGTGTTAAGCATGATCTTATTAGATTTTTATTTTTTCCCTTTCTCTTTGGTGTACTAGTATTGAATAAGCGGGACAGAGAGGGAGAGATTATAATTCACAATTTTTACAGTTATAGAATAGTATGATATATCAACATATCTTATTCTGTTATTTATATACACAAAATGTCTTCTGAGGAGATAAACTCAAAGAATTGACATATTTTGACTCTTATTGAGAACACTATATTTGAATGTATAAAATAGATAAGATGTTGTGAGTGAGGGTATAGTAAAGTAAAGGTAAAGGGGTAATAGAGGGTTTATCAGTTGGTTGGTTTAAAAAAATGTATAAGAAAGAAGGAAACTAAAGCAAGTTAAAAAAAATGATGAATTTACAGGGATTCCAAATGTTTAATTGTAGTTAAGAAACTGGCAAGAAATGAGTAGGAAGAGGTATGAATGTTGGAGTGGAAGAAGAGTTATGGTAGGTTAATTGAGAAGGACAAGAAGAAGGGAGAGTTAAGGGTAGAAGGTTCATAAAGTGTGTTCAAGGATTATAAGGGGAGGAGAAGAAGGAGATAGTAAGTTAGGTTATGTAGGAGAAGGTTGAGTGAGAGTTTGGAAGAAGTCAAGATGATCTACTTAAGAAGACAAGCAACAACATGAAAAGAAGATGATGAAAGGGAAACAACAATGGCTTCATTGAAGATGTGTTTTTTAAAATGTATAATTGTACATATAAAATCCCTGTAACCACAATCATTATCAAATAATAAGTATAAGCGTTTTTTGATTGTGAAAATGAATGTTTTTAACCAATAAAAATTAAAAAAAAATTAAAAAAAGGAAAGGAGGAGGATAGCATTATATGCGAGGGATACTTACACCAGTGAAGAGATCTGGGACATCAGTACTGGAAGCCAGGTGGAGAGCATCTGGATAAAAATTAAAGGGAAGGGAAAAAACAGGGATGTTGTAGGCTACTACAGACCCCCAAGTCAGATGGAAGAATTGGATGATGCCCTTTTAGAACATATTACCATACAGAGAGAAAGGAGAGATGTAGTAGTGATGGGGAACTTAGATGGGAGACTACTAAGGCATAACAACAGTCTCCAGGTACTTCTAGGAAATAGAACAACCTGAAAGCTCTGAGAGAAAGCAATGAGAATTAAAAGTACTATGCTGGATGTAACAATGGACTCCCTCAGTATAAAACAGGTTCCTATATTATCTAGCCACACTTTCAGTCTAACAGATGGTACTAAGTCAACAATGATATGGATTATTATTTTGTTCTCAAATTCTGGAAACCTCTATTTTACCATTTAAAAAGAAAACCACACCTCAGCATTGGGAATGTACACACTAAAACAGCCCATGCACATAAGTCTTTTGGGGATCCAATGACAACAACAACAATAATTTTTTATTTATATGCTGCCTCTCCTGCAGGATCATCAGATAAAAACACATATAAAATACAACATGTAATAAAATGCATCCCATTAACTCCCTCCATCCCATCCTTACTGCAATAAGATATCAATTCAACAATCAAAAATTAAAAGAATTAAAATTAACATTAAATAATTGAACATTCAGCCAGTCAGAGACAAGGGGATGGGGATTATTATTATTATTATTATTCTCCTCTATGATGGTCTATATCCGTGGGAGACCAGGTGGATTATTCAGGGAAGGCCTATCAGAAGAGATCAGTCTTGACAGCCCTTTTGAAGCTGTCTAGATTAGTAATATTCCAGATTTCTTCCAACAGGCCATTCGATAGTTTGGGAGCGGCTGATAAGAAGGCCCTCTGTCAACCAGATCATTGGTTGAAGAAGGTTTTTCCATAGGACTTAAGCATGTGGGGCAAATTGTATGGAAGGAGGTGGACCCCAGCCATGTAGGACTTTAAAGGTCATAACCAACACCTTGTACTGTGCCGGGAAACTAATAAGTGGCCAGTGAATAAATTTGAAGGTAGGGGTAATGTGGTCACCTCTAGCTGTCCCGGTGACCATTCTTGCTGCCATATTTTGGACTAATTGAAGTTTCCGGACTAGGCATAAGCATAACCCCATGTAGAGTGCATTACAGAAATCAAGTCGTGAGGTTACTAGCAAATGTAATACAGTTCCTGGGTCTTTTTGCTCCAGCAAAAGACGCATCTGGCGTATCAGCTGATAGCAAGCACTCCGGACTGTCATGTTTAGCTGGTCTGACGTCTGAAACAACGTCTAGAAGTATCTCCAGACTGCTTATGGAGATTGGGATCCCATCTAAGACTGGTTGACCTATACCTGGGTTAGTGGGCCGACAACGAGTGCCTCTGTCTTCTCTGGATTCAGTTTCAGTTTGTTTTTCCTCATTATTGATCTTTGGTCTGAGCTGTGGTCCAAGGCATGGAGAAATATATTTGGATGTCATCAGCATATTGATAACACTGTGCCCCATGTCTCCGGATGATCTCACCCAGCAGCTTCATATATATGTTGAACAGCATTGGGGCAGGATGGTGCCTTGAGAGACACCAAATTTGAGCTCTCTTTTTTGAAGAGCAACTGTCCCCAAGAATCACCCTTAGATAGGATCTGGATCTAGATAGGATCTAGAAATCTGGAACATTACTAATCTAGACAGCTTCAAAAGGAACCACTGCAATGCAGTGACTCTGAATTCTCCCAAGCGTTCCAAAAAGGATGTCATGATCTATTTCCAATGAGGGCCTGCTGGAGGACGCCATGGCAACCGAGGCTAGGGCTTAAAAGTCTCAGGGCTTGCCTCTGGAACATCTTTCCTCCATCTGTGAGAGGGAAGAGGGACCCAGCCCTCTCTTCCCACCTCCTGCCCAGTTTTGGTGGGGGAGAGATTTTTCTAGAACAGATGACCACACACTCAGAAAAGAGAGATGTAGTAGTGATGGGGGACTTTAACTATCCAGATATTTGCTGGAAGTCAAACTCAGCCAAATCGCCAAGGTCTAGCAAATTCCTCACTTGCCTCGAAGACAATTTTATTGTCCAAAAGGTGGAAGAGGCAACAAGGGGATCAGCTATTGTAGATCTTATCTTAACCAACAGGGATGACCTAGTCAATGGGGTGCAAGTGGTTGGATCCTTAGGTGGCAGTGATCATGTTCTCCTGGAGTTTGTTATACAAATGAAAGGAGAAGCCAGGCATAGTCAGACACACACTCTAGACTTTAGGAGAGCTGATTTCAATAAACTTAGAGAAATACTGGGGGTGATCCCATGGTCAGGAATACTAAAAGAACAGGGAGTTCAAGATGGATGGGAGTTTCTCAAAAAGGAGATACTGAAGGCGCAATTTCAAACAGTTCCAAATGAGGAAGAAAAATGGAAGATGTCTCAAGAAGCCAGGATGGATGACTAAGGAACTTTCAACTGAGCTAAGTTTTAAATGGAACATGTATAAGAAATAGAAAAATTTGGAAATCACCAAAGAGGAATTCAAACAAAGCCAGCAAAGTGCAGGGATAAAGTCAGAAAAGCTAAAGCGCAGAATAAACTCAGGCTGGCTAGAGAGGTTAAGAACAATAAAAAGGGCTTTTTTGGATATGTGAACAGCAAAAGGAAGAAGAAAGAAACGGTTGGGCCACTGCGTGCAGAAGCTGGCAAAATGCTAACAGGGGACAGAGAAAAGGCAGAATTAATCAACATCTTCTTTGCTTCAGTCTTCTCAGAAAAGGCAAAGGGTGTTCAACCTAAGGATATTGGGGCAGAAGACAGAATAAGGGAATTTCAGCACAGAATTAGTAAAGAGATAGTACAGGAATACTTGGCTCACATAAATGAATACAAGTCTCCAGGACCAGATGAACTACACCCAAGGGTATTAAAAGAACTGGCAAATGTAATATCAGAACCACTGGCAATAATCTTTGAGAACTCCTGGAGAACAGGAGAAGTCCCAGCAGATTGGAGGAGGGTAGATTTTCCCCATCCTCAAAAAAGGAAAAAAAGAGGATCCAAACCATTATCATCCAGTTAGTCTGACCATCAATACCAGGAAAGATTCTGGAGCAGATAATCAAACAGAGAGTCTGTGCATATCTAGTATATCACAAAAAGCTAACATGGGTTTCAGAGCAACAAGTCATGCCAAACAAACCTGATCTCTTTATTTGATAAAATTACCAGCTTGGTAGATGAAGGGAATGCTGTGGATATAGTATATCTTGACTTCAATAAAGCCTTTTACTAGGTTCCCTATGACATTCTTGCAAAGAAGCTTGTAGAATGTGGACTAGGCAAGGTAACTCTTAAATGGATTTGTAACTGGTTGACTGGTCAAACCCAAAGGGTGCTCAACAATGGCTCCTTTTCATCCTAGAAAGAAGTGACAAGTGGGGTCCCAAAAGGTTTATGTCCTGGACCCAGTGCTATTCAATATCTTTATTAATGACTTGGATGACAGTATTGGGGGCATACTTATCAAATTTGCAGATGACACCAAATTAGGAGGAGTAGCTAATACCCCAGAGGACATGATCAAAATTCAAAATGACCTGAATAGACTAGAAAGCTGGGCCAAAGTTAACAAAATGAAATTCAACAGAGAAATGTAAGGTCCTGTAAAGGCGGAAAAATGAAATGCACAGATATAGGATAGGGGACACCTGGATGAACTGATGAGTTTACCAAGGGACGTAGAGAACAAAAGGGGACCCAGGACAGAGCCTTGAGGGACTATAACAGATAAGGGAACAGAGGAGGAAGTCTAACCACCTGTGACCACTGCAAAATATCTGTCTGACAAGTAAGATTTAATTTAAATTTAAAGTAGAACCTCTAAAAACAAAGTTTGCAGCTCCCTTGCTGCCTCTGCTGTACTTTTTCTTGTTTGATAAAATTCGTGCACACAGCTCTGGGAAGAGCTGCTAGCTCCACCCCCTAGTGACATATGTGATTCACAGAGGCTCCACCCCTTCAGCAACATACAATCTCCCAAGAGTTTAAGAAAAAATAAAACACTCACCCACTCAAAATTGCTGCCCAGAAAGTGCTGTCCTTCCTCTTCCTTGCAGGAACATATTGACATTGAAATCTGTTGATGTGTTGTTGTTCAGATCATATTTTGGTATGATGACTGCTTTTGTTTTTTACTAGAATTTTCGTCTTATTTTTGATATGTGATCTGTGCCACATTTGGAGCCTAGTCTAGTCTTGGCCATCAGGATGGAGTTTTGCCATCTTTTATTTCTGATTATATAATCCATTTGATTTTTGTGTTGGCCATCTGGTGATGTCAATGTGTATAGCCTTTTTTTTTCGTTGTATGAAAAATGTGTTTCAAATTAATAGGTTCTTGGCTTTACAAAAATCTATCAGATGCTCGCCTACTTTGTTTCTTTTAACTAATCCTAACCTGCCTACTGTCTTTTATTCCTCTTTGTTTCCAACTTTGGTTTTCCAGTCACCTATGATCAGGGGTCAAATTATATAATATTTTATTAATTCTAAGTTGGTGCTTAATTGTGTGTTATACTGCTACAGAAAAACTTGACTTGGATCAAAGCTGCTGAAAGTGAGTGAGGTTAAAACAGATATGCC
The DNA here is from genome assembly GCA_034509955.1 of Urosaurus nigricauda. Taxonomy (NCBI): domain Eukaryota; kingdom Metazoa; phylum Chordata; class Lepidosauria; order Squamata; family Phrynosomatidae; genus Urosaurus; species Urosaurus nigricauda. Next base: position 880,128 of record JAOEGL010000014.1, read on the forward strand.
ACAGAGGAAGCAGGCAAACATTCTGAAAGCTAAAAATTAAGAAACTAAAATCTACATTACCACACACATCAGCAATACAAAAGCAAAATAGTTATCAGGAATGTTTTAAGAAACTGGCATTTCAACAGTGGAATGTTTCTGAAAGCTAGATCTATGATCACATCTACACTGGCATTGGAGGGTGACATCAATTCTCTTCTTCTTCCTCCTTGAGAATTACAGGTGGATGCTGCTGTAGTATCTCCTTACACCCCTTTGCCAGTAAATTTCTGTGGCAGTATTTATTTATTTATTTATTTCACTTATAGCCCATCTTTCTCCCCAAATGGGATCCATGTAAAAAACAATTACAGATAAAACATTTGCTTATAAAAAGAGAATTGGACTGCTGCAGTGACTAAGGAAGGGATCCCTCCTCTTAATGACTGTCTTAGATCGGTAAGGGACTGGATGAGTAAAACTGAATCCTGGAAAAATGGAGGTCCTACTCAATATAGGAACCTCAAATAAGGGGATGGAGTTTTGTCAATCAGCCCTGGATGGGGTCACACTTCATTCGCAGCTTGGGAGTGCTTCTGAAATCATCCCTCCAGTTCTCATCCCATATAGATGCGATGGCCTGGAGCGCTTGTTATCAGTTATTGGCTGCGACCCTACCTGGACCAGGGAGACCTAGAAGTGGTGGTACATGCACTGGTAACCTCTCACTTTTATTTCTGCAATGCGCTCTACATGGGGCTATCCTTGTGCCAAGTTTGGAAGCTTCCATTGGTCCAAAATATGGCAGCAAGATTGGTCACTGGGAAATCTATATTCAAACATATAACACCTGTCCAAAAATCTCTGCACTTACTGCCAATTAGCTTCCGGTTGCAGTACAAGGTATTGGTCATCACCTTTAAAGCCCTACATGCCTTGGGTCCAGGTTACTTGCGGGAGGCGCCTTTCCCTATATAATCCACCCCGCACTCTGAGATCCTCTGGGAAGAACCTATCACAGCCACAGAAGACCAGACTGGCTGCAGATTCCCAGAGGACTTTCTTTTCTGCCACTCCAAAACTGTGGAATGATCTACCAGAAGAGATCAGTCTCATCACCACCTTAGATGCCTTTTAAAAGGCTGTCAAGATGGAACTCTCCCAGTGGGCCTTCCCAGACTGACCTCCCAAAGAAAGACTGACCTCCCAAAGAAAGCCCCATCCGCCTTCAATCTGCCCACTTCTTCCTGCTTATTTTAGGCTATGCTATTAATGTAATGTAATTATTTTAACTGTTATTTAATTTTATTATTTGTAATGGTGGGAGAGTTACAGGTTAATATATGTTTTATTATACTTTTGTTCAACTGGATAGCCATCTGTCAGGTATGCTTTGATTGTGGTTTCCTGCATGGCAGGGGGTTGGACTGGATGGCCCTTGTGGTCTCTTCCAACTCTACGATTCTGCTTCGATTATTCTTTTGTCTTTTTATTTTATGTTGTAATCCCACCTCGATCCACAGGGAAAGGCGGGGAAAATAATTAATTAATTAACAGTATTGTTAAAAATCCCCAAACTATCAAAGACACTTAAACATATTTACAATATAAGGGCATTTAAATATTAAAGATGTAAAATATACAGAACACCACACTACATTTCCAACTTATAGCAACACTAAGGTCACTCAAGGCTGAAACAGACCGCCCCAAACCACGGGATTTGGGCTGCTGTGGAGCTGTACACTGCAGTACCACAGCCACCTCACACCACACCCACACCCTGGTGTTTTCTTGGTGCAAAAAGGAAGTGGCAGAAAAATGCTCCTTTTTGCACCAGGAAAAAGTGGCTTTGCCGCCACCGTGGCAGTTTTTCAGCGTGTGCTGTCCAAACGCTGTGCTGCCAGAGCACCAAAAAGCTGCCACTGTGTGGGCACCAGGGTGGCTTCACAGCACGTTCCTGGCATCTTGGGGGCGTGCGTTGTGCTTACACCACACCCCTAAGCCACATTTTTCTGATCAGTTTTCCCCTCAGTTTTCCCATGGCAGAATGGGGAATTAAACCATGAACTCCACAGCTGTTGGCCAAAACTCAAACCATTACATCTCTCGCTTGCTCACTCACTTGGTCTCTCTCACACACACACATATACTACATTTGTATAATTAAAATAAAAAAACCTGCCAAAATAGGAATGTTTTCACCAGCTGACAGAAAGAGAAGAGAGAGAAAGGGCTAATCAGACATCCCATTGGAAGGGAATTCCACACCCTGGGAGCAGCAACAGATAAGGCTTCTTTCTGAGCTCACAAACTGTGCCTTCAAGGGTGGTGGAATGCAAAAAATCCCTTCCTTGTAGATCTTATTGCACAAATTATATAAGGATACATGGTCTTTCAGATACTCTGGACTCAAGCTGTGTAGGGCTTTAAAGGCCTTTATTTGGCTTCAGCATTTTGGACTTGTTTAAATTTCCAAACATTTTCCAAAGGCAGCCCCACGTAGAGCATGTTACAGTAGTCTAAACATGATGTAACCAAGGAAATGTGACCATAGCCAGATCTGCCATCTACCATAAGGGAGTGGGGATGTTGCCCAAGGAAGTACTTAATACATGGCATTATGTTCACATAGGCCCATGTTCCATAAGTGTCAACAGTATTCCAGTCCCTATATACCCACTGTCTCCAAATTTGTGTCCTCCAGACATTTGTGAATACAAATCCAACACTTCTGTTGCTTATTCTGGCTAGTTGTAATGGGAATTATAGCCCCAAACTTCTGAAGGGTACCATGCTGGGGAACATTTCTACATTGTGGAGACCGTTAAGTTAGCTTCCGTTTTTTTTCTTGCACTCCTTTGCAGGAAAAGACACCCTCTTGTCTGTCTACCATTCTCTGTTTCCCTGGCCCAAGCTATCATGAGTTCCATCCCTACCAGTTTCCTAAGGTTAAAAAACAACAACTCACAAGCTGTGCAGGAACAAAGAGAGAGAATGCTTACAGGGAAGAAATATGGTGCCTGCAAATGTAATAAAAGGAGGGTTAATGGCAGTGAAGCAAATGTTTCCTTTTTGACCTCTGGAGTTTCCCTCTTGCTTTATCTGCTGCGTGGAGTTTGTACTGAATTGTAATGAATATGTTATTCATTGCCATCCACTAGGGAAAACAAAGTGACAGCTTGGAGAATAGATCTGCTACAGCAATATTGCAGAAAGGAGAGCAGCAGTGGCAGCTGTTCTACATGATCTAGCCATCTGATAGGTTGGTCCTTGAGGGAGGCACTGTGAGATACATTTCAAAAAGGTCTGGTGAAATCTGTGCTCAGGAGAACTATTCGGGGAATGGATGTGTTGAGTGATGTTTGCTTGTATGTGTGGCTTTTGTTTGGTTTCATGTAATTCAACAGACTGCCTCAGAGAAGAACACACTGGAAAATGTAGTGTGACAGCCAAAGCTCTGGACAAAACCAAGTCTCTGCAAACTGAGAAGGTGGGGGTGCACGCACCTGCCAGGCAGCTCTCTGACATGGATGAGATGCGGGAGACTCTGCTACTTCCATATACTGCTGGAGAGAATGCCCTGTTTGGCATCTGCAGATCAAAATCTACCATTGAGAGCTGGGGGCAGACTGATTACTGAACGATAACATCCTTCTCCCTGATATTGTTCAAAATCAACACAGTAGCACCTTTAGCTGAGCAAGGATAGTGACTGGATTCCTAGAGGGCAGTGAATCCAGTGTGGTTTTATTTCAGGCTTGAAATGAGCTGTCAACGTTGCTGAACCTATCTTGAGGATAGGTTCTTGAGGTCAGCACCTTGGAGACCTCCTTTAAAATCTGGAATAAAATCACGCTGGATTCACTCTCCTCACTGTGAGAAGGGCAGCATCTGCAGTGCAGAAACAATCCAGTTTGACACTGCTTTAACTCCCAGGGCTCCATGCTGTGGAATTCAGGAAAATGTAGTTTTGTGAGATATTTAGCCTTCTCTGTCAGAGAATTCTGGTGCCACAACAAGCTACAAATTCCTTAAGGTGGTGTCAGACTGGATTATTTCTGCATTGCAGATGTAGCCAAGGAAACCACTAGCTACCACTGAAGACCTGAACTTTGAAAAGTTACTTTTTGGACCATAACTCCCCTCAGCCAGCAAAATGAATGGCCGTTCTTTTTCAGGGATTCTGGGTGTTGTAATCTAAAATAGTAATATTTCCACACTTCAGTTTAGGTCATGGCATGTTCTGAGTTCTGTACCCTGAGTTCTGTACCCCACCCCAATTGTTCGTTCACAGGGGCGGGCTAGAAATAAATGATTACTATTATTATTATTATTGGCTCCAGGTTTCAAAGAAGCTTTAAGCTTTTCAGTCCTTCTTTCCTTCTCACCACTGTGGTCACTGGGCATTTGCTTTTGATGCAATCCAGGCATTGTCCTAGAGTAAGGGTGTGCAATTTTTGTTGGCAGGAGGGGGCTAATCCTCTTCCCCTAAACCTTTGGTAGCTTTATGGACTGCCCAAAATATCACAAAATGGAGTAAGCAGAAATATGTGTGTCCCACATGTGTGTGTACATATGAGAGTTAGCACAAAAGCCTTTATTGGAAGTTCAGAGAGGTGCGTCTAATATTACTTTTTTGACAGAACTGAGGGTCTAACATAGATACATCAAATTAAAACAGTAGCAAATCTGACTCCTCCCCTCCAAACTTGGCGGGCACTTGGTTTTCATAGCAATATTCAAAATGCAAATGGTTCTCAAAACAACTAGGTCTTCAGATGTTTTCCTTATCTTTCCCAGGCAATTGGAGCCTGGTGGTGTTAATGACCATCTTTGGTAATAAATGACCGACAAGCACTTCAGAGCATCCCAAGATACATCTTCACACATTAGTTCATAGGCATTTAACAAATTAAATTAAAACAATGTCTGTCTGTGCTTGGTTCCAGTCAACTAAAAGATTTTAAAACACATTAAAACATATAAAATCACACCATCTGTTCATAAAACTCATCTAACACTATTAAAGTATCTCAGTTATATTATTTCAAATTCTTTTTAAAACTTTATTCTTAATCAAACTTATACATTTCCCCATGCCAACAACCACCAGGTCAGAGTGCACAGAGAGGCCATTGAAATCCACAGACACCTGGACAGTTTCAACAGGAAAGAAGAAACACTGAAAGTGAACAAAGTTTGGCTACCAGTCCTGAAAAACACCACAATTAAAATTCAATACATGTAAATAACACCACTCAGGATCAGGAGTTTTCCCCGCAGACAATCGATTGCTAATTAAATAGGCACACATACTCTCCCACACTGAAGCCTTGCCATTCAACAACAGACCAACATACATATTAACATGTAAATTACTTCCTCCCAACCAAGGGTCACACAAATATATATATATATATATATATATTACCCATTTCCATGCCACCACCCTCTGAAGATGCCAGTCACTGATGCATGTGAAATGTAAGGAACAAATTCTTCCTAATGCAGCCACGTAGCCCAGAAAACCCACAGAAAACTATGGACATGCTTCCGGTTGACTATGGCAGACAACTAGGATGCTCCTGACTTCTCTCCAAAGCTGAAGTGGGGACTTTCTATCTAAACTGGCTAATTTATTTTAGCTAGATATTTTCAATTAAGATATATCAAACAGGATGGGGTCTGGAAATATAGAGGAAGAAAGAGGAGGATGAAGCCCCTCGAACAAGAGGGAGACCGGACCGGAGTTACCAAGCCTTAAGGCAACCAGGAATGCCACCAATTTTTTAAAGATGAATTAAGAATTTTTTTTTCCAAGCAGGATTGAGATGTACTCTCTGGTAACTTTGTGAATGTGACTTGGGGAAAAACAAATAATTTTGTGCTCTTTAAAACTTGCAATAGAACTTTTTCTTCAAGCCAGACCCAAGGATTAACTCATTTTTTTGCTCATAAATTGCTTAGATTTAACTCTTTTTTTTTTGTTTGTTTGTTTTTGAACCCCACCTGCAGAACTTGATGGAGTGGATCTACTCACAATTCCACGGATTCCAGGATCCTGATGAAGGCGTGATCTGTTTGGGCTGCTGGCCGTCTGAGGGAGAGTAAGAGAGAAAAACAATTACCTATCAAAGAGAAACACACAGTGGACTCTTTCATACAAGGCTAAATTGGAAGTATAATTTAAGGTCAATTCGAATGCAATCATGGGTTTTATGTTATTGCAAATTAACTCTTCACATGCAAATTCGGGCAAGAGGGAAGCCAATTCGAATGCAATCATGGGTTTTACCTTATTGCGAATTAAAGCTTCGCATGCAAATTCGGGCAGGAGGGGGTTAATTTCGGGTAATGGGAAGTAATTCCGAACGGAGCAGGGGTTCATGTAAATTCGCTAAACAAGCGAATTTACATAAATCCGCATTGGCTCCATTCGGAGTTGGGAGAAATTCCTCCCCGTTTGAAAGAGTCCAGTATGACGACATGGACTTTAGTATGCACAGATTTTATTATCCATGGTGGGTCTTAGAATCAAACCCAAGTGGATAACAAGGGTCCACTGTATACTGTTGGCTGTACTTTTTAACAGGCTTGTGTAAATGCTTGTTTCTTATTAAATAAGGAGAAAGGAAGCATTCTGTGTCCCCTTCCAGCATTCTCATTTGCTCACTGTAAAGCAGATATATAACAAAGCAACCACTGATTTGAAAGGACATGAGTCCTGAAAGATGATATCCCTGTAATAATAATAATAAATTCCTTGTATGTTTCTTTGTAAAACATACATGCTCTGCCAGTAGGAGTGCATTCAAAGGGTGCTCAACATTGGTTCCTTTTCATCATGGAAAGAAGGGAAAAGTGGGGTCCCACAGGGTTCTGTCCTGGGCCCAGTGCTATTCAATATCTTTATTAATGATTTGGATGACAGTATTGGGGGCATAGATATCAAATTTGCAGATGACACCAAATTAGGAGGAGTAGCCAATACTCCAAAAAACAGGATCAAAATTCAAAATGACCTAAATAGACTAGAAAGCTGGGCCAAAGTTAACAAAATGAAATTCAACACAGAGAAATGTTAGGGTGGAAAAATTAAAAGCACAGATATATGAAGGGAAAACCTGGCTGAACAAGACTACATGTGAAAGGGAACTAGGAGTCCAAGTAGACCACAAGTTGAACATGAGTCAACATGAGTGTGTCCCTTATGCACGCATGTAATTCACATGTGCAGATGTGTCATTCACATGTGCAGATGTGTCATTCACATATTCACATGTGTCATTCACATATGCACTTGTTTCATTCATTTGTACAGATCTGTCATTACATATACACCCATGTCCTTCACATATGCACACATGTCATTCACATGTGGAGACATGTCATTCATATATGCACACCTGTTGTTCACATATGCAGATGTGACATTCACATATGCACACAAGTTATTCACATATGGACATATGTCATTCACACATGCACAGTGTCATTGATGTTTCTACTAGAAGTCAAAAAAATAGGGGAAAATCTAACAAAGATACAGTAAGTCCAACAAACCATCCAATGTGGCCCTATGTTACAACAACTGGTAGTAAGAGGGGTAAGGCAATTGGGACTAAGGAGAGAAAGCAAAGGGCAACCTATTGATGAAATAGGGAATGGACAGAATGAGGTCCAACCAAGAGTAAATGTAGGCAGCACCACTCCAGGAATCGATAAGAACAAGGATAAGCCTCCCTCTGTTAAAAACAATCCAAACATTGAGGAAGCAATAGCCTGTGATTTGCACAAAAAGGGGAATGAAAAGTCATCTTCTGAAATAAATAGTAGCCACCTAAATCATGATGAGAGCCTTATGGCATTTTTGAGGACCTTCCTCCTCTTGATGAATTGCTACAAAATGAGAAAAAAAAATAGCTGAATCTCAAGAACGCAGAGATAAAATTATGAAGCAGTTATTAGCTTTGGAGGCAGAAACTCAAAGTGATCATGAAATTATAAATGAAACCGATCCAGAGCAAACAGCAGGGAATAAGATAGTTGAGGATAACATCAGAATAGACCCAATTCAAGATATATATACAATCTTAAAAGCTCATGGTAATATAATTAGTACCATAAAGGCAAACATTGAGGTTATTTGGCATTTGATAGGTGAAGGAATCCTGAAAGTGGCCCCACCTAAGGAGGCTAAAATATTGATGAAACACACTGAATTGCAAAATCAAACTGAAAATAAAAACAAAAACCAATATGAATCAAAACTTGGGAAAAGTGCCATGAAGTGTAGGAGGACACAGAGGAAAAAATGTATAAATACTGATAATCAGAAGAAAGAATTTACTAAAATGAAAAGATCTATAATTTTTTTCAAAACATTGTTTAAGATTTTGGAATCTAGAACAACCCACAAAACTAGAAAACCAAAAAAGACAGTAATAAGAATGAAAACTAGAGATAATAAAACAGGCATAACTGAACCCTCACAGATTGATTCCAGCTGCACGATAGCACAGGATGAACAGAACATATTAAATAAAGAGAAGGGAGTTATAAATAATAACAAAACTGATTTGACTAAGAAAACTGATTTGCAGAAACCTTGCCTTGAATTCAATAGCTCTCCTCCTGCACTAGTACTGAAAAAAACACAATTGCCTTTCATAAATTACCCAAAGCCATATGGCATAATAATAGAATCTCAAAGGAAAGAACATTTGATTCATCAGCTGGAAGCTTCTGGGATAAGCCTCCTAAGAGAAAAAGAGATTGAAAACATAGAATATTTGTTCTACAACTACCAAACTGCAAGAGTGCTCGCAACATTCAGCAATGATGTCATCACAGAAAGGATTTATAAATTAAGAAATGTACTTAGGCATCATCAGATGGAGGTTAGAAGAGCCTTTGGCTACCTTACCCCTTACCCCTTACTGGACCCTCAGTTAACCCAAGCAAAAGAAAAGCTTATCAAAAAAACCAACCAAACAAAACTGACAGCAGATGTTGGGGATTTGATTTGTCTGGATGTCACCCAAGACAATAATAAAAATAAGAGAGAATTCTCTGACTTGTCTTGACACAGAGATCCCGGAAGGACTAATGTTCATTTAAGAAACTTCCTCTGCTTGACAAGCTGGTTATCATAGGTAGGCTTAACTCACTCCAAGCTCAATTAAATCAACTCTACAAAGCAGAATATGTAACTAATGAGCTCCCTTAATCCCAGTTAAATAAGATTATAACTGGGTATACAAAAGGGCCAAAAATAGATAATAATACTAACAATAAAATCTCACTCGATAACAAATTAAAACCTGACAATATTCGGATTTATTTTAGAAAGGACAACTTTGCAGTAAAAACTAATGGTATCCATTTGCCATCTAAAATGTGCAAGAGTCAAGGAGGATCCTCCTGACCAAATACCAGCCCAACCAGACTTATTTAATGGAACATTGCGGGTTGGCAAACTAAGGTCCAAGACGATAATTTTCTAGCATTTCTGCAGACATATGAGATCATTTTCCTACAAGAAACGTGGGTTCAAAATGGGGGTGAAATCACCTTACAGGGATATTCAACATATGCTAATCCAGCCTTAAAAAACACAAAGTTTGGAAGACCAACTGAAGGCCTTGCAATACTAATCTCAACCTGACAGGCATAGTTCCACAACATCCATCATTATCTTCTTCCAACTTTCTGGTTTTATCAGTTGCTAACATCTTTCCTGAAACTGTATAATTAGTTTGTACTTACATTCCTCCACTAAAACCTACCACCACTAAAAGATCTTTGTGGGAAACTTTTGATCAAGTGCTAGAAAAAATAGACAGCCTGACCCCTAATTCCTGGGTGATCATAATGTTCGCATAGGTACTACTTCCTCAAGTAAAATAGCATTTGGGTTAACCCTTGATGATACACCTGAAATATACCAGAGAGCAGCCATGGACACAATTCATAATCACACTGGAAAACATCTCTGTGCACTTATAATGGAACACAACTTACTGTTGTGTAATGGGCATGGAGCGGGAGACCATGAGGGTCATTTCACATACACTATTGATTACATACTAACCTCCAATAACACACCAATTGATACAAATACATTTAAAATAATTAAAAGAGCTGAGAGCGACCATTTCCTTCTTGAACTGTCGCTACCATAAACATCACCGGAAGTATCAAGAGCAATAGATCAAACCCAATATGAGATTTTGAGTAACAGGAGGTCAAAATGAAATGGTCAGCTTCAGGAGAAGATTTGCAAGATTTTTGATTCTCCTAAGTTTGTGAAAACATCAAGAATCAAATGATGTCACTGGTGCATATGAGGCTCTAATATCACAAATAAAACCTTTATTGAGTTTATCTTATGTGCCCCAAAACAACAGAATCAAACCGAGGACGTGGTTCGACCAGGACTGCTTAGAGTTTCAAAAAAACCTAGTTAATGAAATTAGAAAACTGAAGACAAAGGGTATCAAAGGAAACACCTCAAACCAGATAGCCCAATTACGGCAAAATTACAAAAAAATACTTTAAAAAAGAAACAAAAATATTATGAGGCACAATGGAAAGAATTAGGAGAGGCAGCCATCGAAAAAGACTCTGAGAAATTCTGGTGTTTAATAGCCTATGGAACCAGAACAATAAATTATGCGTTAGAGACTGTAGTGCAAGGAAAAAACTAGAACTACTTCTCCAATATTTACAAGCCTCAACATGACCTTTTACACCCAACCCATCTCGCCAAACCATTAGACACTCCTGAATGGCCCGATGTCAGTCCAAACCAAATCAAAGGAATCATTGCTAGACAATCTACTAACAAAGCCCCCGGTGAGGATATGATACTCATTGAACTGTATAAGGCAAAACTGGAATATTGGTCCCTGGTTCTTGCAAAATTGTTCACATATAAATTGCTCTGGATGTATTCCAGAAGGTTGGAGTATTATTGTGTCTATATATAAAAAAGGTGACAAGAAAGACCCAGCTAACTATAGGCAAATTAGCCTTTTGGATATTGCATCTAAATTATATGCTAGGTACCTCCTGGAAAAAAAATAGAAGACTGGGCAGATAGCCATAATTTATTGGCAGAAGTACAAGCTGGTTTCCAAAAGGGAAAGTCAACAATTGATCTGTGTTTTGTGTTGAACTTCCTTATGTGCAAATAGGTTCATAACCTGAAGCAAAAGTTGTATGTCACCTTTGCTGATTTGAAATCTGCGTTTGATTCGATCTCTAGATTTTTGTTGTGGCAAAAATTGGACAAAACATATATTGACCACCATTTATTATTCCTTATAAAATAACTGTATACTAGCACATCATTACAGGTTAAAGTAGACCTAGCAGGTCATCTAACCCCAAAGATTGATGCATCTGTAGGAGTTAAGCAAGGATGCATATTAGCACCTTTCCTGTTTAATTTTTTTATCAATGACATTGTAAAAGATCTAGAGGGTTTGCAATATGTCCCTGTTACAATTCTTGATGCCAACATCTCTTTGTTAATGTATGCGGACGATTTACTACTGATATCCAGAACTTGCAAAATTTTCTTCATACTGCAAAAATAACAAATTGACAATTAATTATGCTAAAACCCAGGTTATGTTTTTTGGAAAATGCCCCGAAAAGCATATTTGGCATTTAGATGGAAACACAATAAGTCAAGTGAAATCATTTAGATATTTAGGCCTAGTATACTCAGATACAACATCTTGGAAAGAACAACTGTTAAATATAGAAGTACAGTCTTATAGATCAGCAAAAGCTACATTAAAGTTTGCTGCAACTAGAGGGGAAACTTAGTAAAGCCTGCCATGATAGTATACAATGCCAAAACAATGGCACAGTCCCTCTATGAAGTCTGGGGTACAACACGTAAATCAAGTATCATAAAACTGGAACCCTCTCAGAACTACTTCTTGAAGTCATTGTTGGGTCTCCCTAGAGATACACCAACTGCCATGCTTAGACTGGAAACTAACATGTTTAGTATATAGAGCCAAGTAGATAAGAGAATTTTATGCTACTGGCTTAAAGTTCAGGGGATAGATAATGACAGACTTCCAAATAAATGTTTGATAGAACTAAACAGCTTGCCCAATAAAAACTGGGTACATCATGCTGCGCAACTGGTTATCAAATATGGAATTTCTTTAACTAAAATTAAAGAACTCCAACTAGAGGCGCAGATAAAGTCCTTCAAGAACACAATAAATGAAATATCTACACAAGAGGACCTGTATACTGCTTATTTGTCCTCATGGGCCCCTCTATGCTATAAACTCAAGGAATCCTGTAATCATGCAGACTATTTTAATAGTCTAACATTTGTAAAATTGCGGAAAGCTTTTATGGAACTAAGATTAAATATGATGGACACAGCATACAAAGACGGAAGACATAGAGGTATTCCAACAAAGGAACACTATGTATATATGGTTGCCAAGAAGCAGAGGACCTAGTTCATTGCATGCTATTTTCCCCCTCTATAAGGAACCAAGAGAAAGATTTATCACACCTGTAATAGAAACTAGTCTTGGTCAGAACCCACAGGATGTGGTTTTTTTACCTTCTAGTGGACCTGAATAAATATGTGACCTGGAAATTAGCTTTGTTTGCCCTAGCAGCTAAAATAATCAGGAAAAAATATAATAATAATAATAATAATAATAATAATAATAAAAAATACGTTTTATTTCTAGCCCGCCCCTCTGAATGAGCAATCGGGGTGGGGTACAAAAGAGAATAACAATTAACAAAGCAAAAATACAAAGCAGTTATAGCAACAACAAAAATACATAGTAATTATAACAAAAAGTAAAATTAACAAAGCAAAATACATAACAACATATCAAAACAAGTAAAATCTCCATTCTCAACCCCCATCCCAATCCTAAAACAATGTGAACTATACACAATCTAAAAAGAAAAGAAAAGAAAAAAGTGGTGGTGGTGGGAAGACAAGACTCTTCCTTAAGTCCAGGAGCCGAGGCATGGGAATAGCCCGGGTAGAGGTAGGGCAAACAAACACTCTCTCAGCCGAGTCTTCTTCCCTGCAGATGTTGGGAGCAGATAACAGAGATAGCTATAAGCTGCAAAGGTGATTATTATATTTGACAAACTTTTAATAGGCATAATAACAGATATTATTTTAAATATCAAGTTTAGAAATTTTGTGTAAAATATGAGATGAGATGCTTATATTATAGATATTTTTATATGCATTGTTATATGTATTGTTGTATTGTTGTACTGTGCAATGACCTTTGGTTAAAAGCAATAAAAATTTGATTTGATTTCATATATAAAAATGTCAGATATACACACGTCATTTACATATGCACATGTGACATTTATATATGTATGTGTGTCATGCACATGTGCAGATATGTCGTTCACATGTGAAGATGTGTAATTGACATATGTACACGTGTCATTCACATATGCACATGCGTCATACACATATGCACATGTGTCATTCAGATATGCACATGTGTCATTCACTTATGAACACAACACATATGCACACGTGTCATTGAAATATTGACGTGTGTCATTCACATGTGCAGACGTATCAATGACATATGGAAACAGATCATTCACATGTGCAGAAATGTCATTCACATCTGCACACATGTCACATATGCACATTTGTCATTCACATGTACACATGTCATTCACATCTGAACACATGTAGTTCACATGTGCAGATATGTCATTCACATATGCACAAGTGTCATTCACATCTGAACACATGTCATTCACATGTGCAGAGAAATGTCAATGACATATGTACACATGTCGTTCACATGTGCAGATGTGTCATTCACATATGCATATATGTCATTCAACATGCGCATGTGTCATTCACATATAAACATGCCACATATCCACACGTTTCATTCACATGCATTTGTGTCACTCAACTGTGCAGATGTGTCATTCACATATGCACACGTGTAATACAAATATGCACACATGTTGTTCACATGTGCAGATGTATCATTGACATATGGACATGTGTCATTCAAACATGTACACATATCATACAGATATGTATGTACACATGTCATACAAATATGCACACATGTCATTCACATGTGCTGATGTATCATTGACATATGGACATGAGTCATTGACATATGTACACATGTCGTTCACATATGCAGACGTGTAATTCACATATACACGACTGTCACTCACATATTAACATGTCACATAAACACATGTGTCATTCTCATGCATGTCATTCACATGTGCAGACTTGTCATTCATATATGCACATGTGTCATTCACAAATGAACACTTCAGATATTCCCATGGGTGTTCAAATATGCACACGTGTCTTTCACGTGTGCAGATGTGTCATTCACGTATTAACACATGTTGTTCACATATGTACTGGTTTCTTTTTTAAAAAATTAATCTTTATTATAAATTTCAACAAACGAGAAAGGATTAATACATATCTTCTCAGTGAGGTACAGTAGAGTATAAAATACAAAGAGAAAAGTAAAAATTAAAAAAAAAATAGAAAAGTTCTTCATCCTCAAGTTATTATGGGGGCTTTCTAGATTGGCAAAAAGAAGTGTGTTCATGGCTGCATCAAACTCTAGCCTTTAGATGAGAAAAAGGGAAAGTGTGCCATGAAAACGCTTTTTTTGCGTTTTAGGGGAGAAGAAGCGCCTTTTAAAAGGTGCTGGTTTTCCCAGCTTCTTTTTTAAAAACTGCGGAACAGCGCAGCTCCATCTAAAGGCTGTGGTGCAGCTGCTAAGCATTAAGGAAAAGGCAATTTCATGTCACACTTTCCTGCCAATCTAGAAAGCCCCATGGTTATTTTTTGTTTCTGGCTTCCTTAATGCGGCAGTATGTGGGAGAGCGACTCCATTGAGATGCACCTTAATTGTTCCTCGCCTTACAGTGTGTATTACAATATATGTTACTACTATATGTATATATACGTACACATATATATCCAAATTTAACATAAAAATTACTCTTAATACACCAGCTTACATATAAAGCCTCAACACATTAGCCTAACTAGTATGCTTTGTTGGAGGTAACCGTGGATTGTATCTGACCTATAATAATGGGGAACAAAATATCATTAATCGTTACCAACAAAATAATAAGAGGGGAGAAGAGTTCAAGTTTCTTAATTCTCTATTAGATCAACATTCAAATTTCATTTCAATTCCCATAGTTTCAAGACTGGGTCCCACTCTCTTTTCCCATCATTGGGATTTTGTTCTTCAACATGTCTTGAAATCTTGTCTAATTCCCTAAATTCATTGACCTTCTGCATCCATTCATCCCATTTAGGTCTTACATCTTTCCATAGTTTTGCTATTAATATCCTTGCAGCTGTTATTAAGTATAATATTACTCTCCAATGTTTTCTTTCATCTACTGCTTTCAATATTGATCTAATATTCAGTAAGTACAGTTTGGGGCTCATTAAAATTTTTATCTCAAATATTTGTTGAATTGTTTCATGAACCTCTTTCCAAAATACTTGGATTAATGTACAACGCCACCAAACATGATAAAGTGTGCCTTTCTCCTTTTTACATCTCCAACATACTCCTGATTCTAAGTTATAAGTTTCCAAGGAGTGTAATACCATCGGTACATGACTTTCAAATGATTTTCTTTCAAGTTTTGAGCTATGGTAAACTTGTTAGTTTTCTTCCAAGCATTTTGCCATTCTTCTAATGAGATCACTGTATTTATATCCCTTGCCCACTTTACCATGTAATCTTTTATTACCTCTTGTTCCATTTGCCTTTCTAATAGTAAGTTATATAACTTTTATACTTTTCCTTTCTCTGGCTGTGCTAGAATATGATCCAGTTCATTTATATTTTTTTCAATCCCTGCTGTTTTTTTTGTCTATCACAAAACGTTCTCTAATCTGAAAGTAATTGAACCATGATATATTATATCCCTCGGATGCTAACTCTTCCCTCAATTTCATCTCCATATTTCCCGCATTGTCTTTTTTTAATAGTATTTTATAAGTTAACCATTTCTCATTTTCAAGCCATCTGCCAAAAAAAGCTTCCTGTGTTGATATCCAAAGTGGTATATTAATGTAAAATTTTGTTTTAATTTTTTCCCATACCAAGGCTCTCCTAAATGGATGATTCAAAAAGTTCTTATTGCAATCCCTCTTTTTGTAACCCAGGAAAGCATGCCAACCAAATCTAACCTGAGTTGCTTCCAAGTTTAGTAGCTCAATGTCCTCCAATTTGATCCAGTTTTGAATCCAAATCAAACTACATGCATAATAGTATGATTTCAAATCAGGGAGTGAGTATCCTCTTCTTTCTTTCTTATCCTTCAAACTTTGCCATTTTATCCTCGGCCTCTGCCCCTTCCATACAAATTTTCTGAGTTCTGCGTCCCATTCTTTGAATATCTTATCTGGAATCTCAATTGGAAGGTTCAACATTAAATATAGCAATCTCGGAAGAATCACCATTCTTCACAGCTATTCTACCCAATAGAGAGAGTTTCAGAAAGTTCCATCTTACCAGATTTTCTTTTATCTCTTTCCAAATGTTCTGGTAGTTATTTTTAAATAATTTTACATTGTCTTTGGTTATTCAAATTCCCAAGTATTTAATTTTGTTCTTTATTTCAAAGCCTGATTTTCTTACCAAAAACTCATCCTCCTTAGTCATATTTTTGATTATCATAACAGATTTCCTCTTATTTACTCTTAGACCCGAGGCCTGGCCAAATTCCTCTAATTCCTGTATAAGTGCTTCAATGTGTTGGTTAGGGTCCTCTAATATCACCACTAAATCGTCCACAAAGGCTCTTAATTTTGTTTCGTTCTTTTTTGATTTTTATACCCTTGATATTTTGGTTATTTTTAATAGATGTTATTAAAATTTCTATCACAATAGTGAATAGGAGTGGTGACAACGGGCATCCTTGCCTAGTACCTGATTTAATTTTAAATCCCTTAGTCTTCTCCCTATTAATAATTAAAGAAACTTCTTGGTGTTGATATATTTTTTCAACTGCTCCTATAAAATTTATTCCTAAGTCCATCTTTCTGAGTATATAAAGTAAAAAGTCCCAGTTTACCCGATCAAAGGCCTTTTCCATATCAATGGCTAAAACGGCCCCCTTCCCTTTCATTATGCACCGAAAAAAATTCCAAACTATTCACCACCGTTCTGATATTATTTCTGATGTAACGTCCTGGGATAAAAACATTTTATTCTTTCCCAATTAATGTTGATAAAACTTCTTTCAACCTATTAGCCCAGATTGATGCATACAGTTTGTAATCATTATTCAATAGACTAATTGGTCTATAGTTTTCCAATAGATTTTCATCCTTTCCTTCTTTGGGTATTAAAACTATATTAGCTGATTTCCAGGATTCTGGTATACCTTTTTTGCTGATAGAATTAAACAATTCATAAAGAGGATCTAATAATTCCTGTAGGAAAACTTTGTAAAAAGCAGCTGTATATCCGTCATTTCCAGGCGTTTTGTCTTTCTTTTGTTTAGCAATAGCCTGCGTGATTTCCTGTTTTGAAATTTTGGAATTCAAAAAATCTCTCTGACTATCAGAAATTTTTATAATTTCTTTTTCCTTTAGTAGTCTTCTAGCTTCCTTTGTTGAGTTGCTGGGTTCTCTTTTAAATCATATAATTCAGTATAATACTGATGAAAGATTTCTAGTAACTCATCTTGTCTTGTAATTATTCTATTCCCTGTCTTAATCTTACTAATTATTTTCTTGTCCTTTTCTTTTTTTAGTTTTTTCGCTAACCATTTGCCAACTTTATTGGCATTTTCAAAAAAAATTTGTTTGGTACGTTTCAAGTCATTTAAAATTTCCTCATTCATTCTTTCTTGGTTTTGTCTTGAAAGTATTTGTAATTCGTTGATTAATTTTGTGTTTGATGGGTTATTCCTTAGCTGTTCCTCTTTCCTTTTTATTTCTTCTAATAATTTCCTTTCTTTTTCTTGTTTAGATTTCTTAATTTCCCTTGCCTTCCTCATGAAATACCCTCTAAACACAGCTATGCTTGCGTCCCATATAGTTTTAGTTTTTACCCCTTCTGTTTTATTCTCAATAAAGAAGAATTTTATTTCTGACTTCATTGTTTCCAAAAAAAAAAATCCTTATCTTGTAACAAATTGTCTTGTAAGCTCCAGGACGGAGATCTCTTAGAGCCCTCTGCAATTAAGCAGTCAATCAAGTTGTGGTCTGAAAGGGTTTTGGGATCTATTTCCATCCTATTAATTTGGGTTGCCAAATTCCTTGAAATCAAGAAAAGATCAATTCTTGACCAATAATTATGGGCCAGTGAAAAAAAGGTATAGCCTGGTTTGTCATTATATTTGTATGGCCAAATATGTATTAAATCATGCTCTTGTATGAGATTCATACAGGATTTAGGGAGTTTCCCTTGGTCTTTCTTTAATTTCTTTATTGTTTCTATCCCTTTTGGGGTTTATTACTCCATTAAAGTCCCCTGCTATCAGTGTATTTCCATTATCGTACAACATCAACTCCTCATCTAGTTTTCTAAAAAAAAGTTCTTTTTTCTCCAAAGGTCCATATACATTAACTACGACTAAAGTTATTGGCCCCAGATCTACCTCCAGTATCAAATATCTACCCTCTGTATTTTTTAAAAGCAATTTGGATGTATATGTCCCAGATGTGAAAATAGCTAAGCCTCTTTTCCTTTTTTTGTTACAAACTTCAAAACATTGGCCTAATTTAGGATTTCGCAAATATTTTTGATCCCCTCGTTTGATTTTCGTCTCCTGTAAGCAAATTATGTCATAATATCTCTTTTCCAATAAATGGAAAATTTGCTTTCTCTTCTTTTCTCTATTAATCCCCCCCCCCCCCACATTCCAAGAGGATATTTTAATCATAGCGGGATATTATTGTTGGGCTTATTATTTTTTTCCCTTTCTTCTTTCTTTTCTTTTCTTTCCTTTCCCTCCCTCCCTCTTTACTCCCTCTTCTCCATAGTCTAAATCACTGACAACTATAATCAAAGAGGGAGGTTCAAGGGTAGAAGAGAAAGGCAAAAACAGGACGAGACAAATATTACCAGTATAATTTCAGGGGGTGTCTTAGATTAGTCCTTTATCCCACCAGGATCAGTTCTTATTAAATTTATCTCCCTTTCTTCACTGGCAGTTTCCGATATATTCAAGATTGGGTTTTCTCTCTCCTTTTCA
Organism: Urosaurus nigricauda; assembly: GCA_034509955.1. NCBI lineage: Eukaryota > Metazoa > Chordata > Lepidosauria > Squamata > Phrynosomatidae > Urosaurus > Urosaurus nigricauda. The sequence continues at coordinate 899,376 of JAOEGL010000014.1, forward strand.
CTAATCTGCTTTGGTATGTCTCTTCTTAATGGGCTTAGTCCTCTGAATTCTTCTTTCTTATTCCTCCTCTTCCTTACTTCACTTTCTTTCTGGAGTTGTTCAAATTTTCTATAGAAGTCTTTTGCTTTTTCAGTTGTGCTGATTTTGAATCTCTTCTGTTGGAACGTGAAGATAACTCCCTCTGTGTTACTCCATCTGTAGTTAATTTCGTTTTTCTGAAGAGCCACAGTTAGAAATTTGTACTGTTGCCTTTGTTTCAATACATGGAATGGAAGGTTTTTATAAATGTCTACTGCCACATCAATTATCAACGGATCGTTGTAATTCCTGGCGATCACTTTTTCTTTGATTCGTGTGTTATTAAAGCAAATCGTTATGTCCCTGGGGAGACCTTTTTCCTTTGCTACTTTAGAATTCACTCTAAATAGTTTATCAATTTGAATATCCACCAATTGTTCAGGTAAAAGATGTGGAGAAACTGGAGCGAGTCCAAAGGAGGGCAACTAAAATGGTGAAGGGTCTAGAAACCATGCCCTATGAGGAACGACTTAGGGAGCTGGGGATGTTTAGCCTGGAGAAGAGAAGGTTAAGAGGTGATATGATAGCTCTGTTTAAATATCTGAAGGGATGTCATATTGAGGAGGGAGTAAGCTTGTTTTCTGCTGCTTGAGACTAGAATGCAGAACAATGGATGCAAACTGCAGGAAAAGAGATTCCACCTCAACATTAGGAGGTATTTCCTGACAGTAAGGGCTGTTCGACAGTGGAACACACTCCCTCGGAGTGTGGTGGAGTCTCCTTCCTTGGAGGTCTTTAAGCAGGGGCTGGATGGCCATCTGTCGGGGATGCTTTGATTTGGAGTTCCTGCATGGCAGGGGGTTGGACTGGATGGCCCTTGTGGTCTCTTCCAACTCTATGATTCTATGATTCTATGAGATTCTATGATTCTATGAGGTAAGGAAAGATATTCCACTAAGACAGGAATTAATCTGTCCTCCAGGTTTTCATCTATTTGTTCTGGCACACCTCTAATTTTGATTGCTTTGTCCCTATGTCTCTTTTCTTGAGCCAGAAGGGCTTGTTCTTCTCTCCTCTGTATATCCTCTAGTTTGTCGCATCTATTCTCCAATTCTTCTGTTCTTATTGCTACTTCTTCAACTTCCTTTCCGATCTTAGAAATATCTTTACTCAGCCCAGCAATCTTTTTTGCAAGCGCATCTGTCTCCTCTTGCAAATCTTTCTTGATTTCTTCCCTTAGGACTTTTTGTTCTTCCCTTATTTCCAATTTAAAATTTTTCTTAAAGTCTCTAAACTCTGCCAGTATTATAGTATTCAAGTCAGACTGCTTATCCAACCATCCAGTTGTTTCTGAAGAATTCCTTCTTTGTGTATATTGTTTTTCTTGTGTCCAGGTCATGCTCATATTTTTATTTCTATTAGTGTTGCTTCTGGTATTCATCAGGAACATATACAAAAAGCCTAGTAGAAAGGCAAGGAAAACATGGGAAGGAGATAGTTAAGAGTTAATTCTCCTGCTGGTGCTTCTCTAAATTCTCTAGCTGTTACAGTTTTCAGTTTCAATTTGGCTGAAACCCAGACGTGTCACCTGATAAGATTTACAGTCATCAAAGTCTGGTTTTTCCAAGATTACCAACTTTTACAAGATTTTGCTCTTCAATACAGGGTGCTTCTGCTAATCAAAAAACAAAAACAAAACAAAACAAAAACAGCTGTTTACAAAAATGTTACTTTACAGCAATTCAGTTCAATTCCTTAAACATGAAAACAGATGATAGCAGATTGTAGCAGTTTAAGTCTGTTCCTCCGCTTCTTTACTGCCAGACCTCGCAATTGAGTTGAGGTATGTTTGAGTGTAATTATCAAGTCCTCCTCCCAAATACCGCTCCAAAGAAAAAAAGAATATCCTCCCCTGTCAGATTTTAAGAGCAGTTTTCACCCTCAGCAAGGCAGAGGGGAAAGAACAGAAAGGAAAAGGAAAAGCCTCTAAAAGGTTGCCACCAAGGTTGGAGTCCTGCAGGGCTAATTACCCCCGGACTTACAAGCCGCTGAGATGGCTGCTCTTGGCTTCCTCAGTCTTCTGTCTTCTTCCTTTCCCAGGAGAGCAGAATGACTCGGAGCACGGCTGAGGCAGGAGACGCGGAGCTCACGCTCTCACCTCCTTACACCATGACGTCACAACCAGGAAGTCTGATATGTACTGGTTTCATTAATTTGTGGACATGTGATATTACATATGCACACGTATCAAACATATATGCACACCTGTTGTTCACATGTGTAGACGTATCATTCACATATGCACACATGTCATTCACATATTCACATATATCATTCACATATGCACACGTGTCATTGATGTATAAAAATGCACACATCATTCACATGTGCAGATGTGTCATTGACACAGATGGACACAGATGGACACATTTCTTTTTTTAATTTTATTTTATTTACATTAAAATCAATACTTACATTAAGTCTTTCAATACTATTAAAAAAAAAGAAAATACAGTACAACAATAACATAACATCGCAAACAAAACAAATCAAACCTAAAGCGTTAAATGATATATTCTTTCTTCTTTCTTTTTTCTCTAAATTAAAAACTTCCTTTTTTAAATCAATCTATTGTTCATAGTCTACTATGTTTATCTTAATATGTAGTTCACAATAATACCTCATATCTTAAAACAAATCTTATCTGTCTTTTTCCTATATAAATTCTATCACCCCATTTAACTTCCCTTTGTATCAAAATAAACAGTCATATAGTGTACTATGCTTTATGTTGCCTAGGTATCTCAGGATGATTCATCCTTATTTCAAACTATAAAATACCATCTACAACTCATTATATTTCCTCTCATTATGAAGCTTAGACCATTAACACATCAAATGTTTTGTGAAACTTTTTCCGTTTCCATTAATCATATAATTTCTTCTATTGTTTGTGATCATACTATCAGCTATACATATATCTTCTTCTGTCATAGAACCGATACATGAAGAGTGCCTGGAACTTGCTTTGCATTACAAAATTACAGTGTTATCTTTCCTTCTAACTTTTATATAGTTAGCAACCGGTTCCCATTCTTGATTGCTGCTATTCACAGATTGATCTCTCAAAAGATGTGTTAACTTACCTAGAGTCATCATATCGTATAATTTCACAAACCATTCATTTACATCTGGATCTTCTTTACTCTTCTATTTTTTAGTCAGGACCATCCTGGCTGCCATCAACATATAAAATAATATTTTCCCATACCTTTTTCTGTTTCTATCATCTATCACTCTTAATAGAAAAACTGTTGGCTCAGATTTTAATTTCACATTGATCATCTCCTCTATTGCCTGATGAACTTGTTTCCAATATTTTCTAGCTCTACTACAGTCCCACCACATATGGAGGAATGAGCCCTCCTTATTATCACAGTTCCAACCATTTTTGTTGTTATTCTTATATATTTTACATAATTTTACTGGAGTTAAGTACCATCTGTACTGAATCTTATAATAGTTATCCTTAACTTCTGCACTTAATGTATGTCTCAATTTTTGTTTCCAATTCTTTCCCCAGGTATTCAGAAATATTGTTTTCCCCACTTCTTGAGACCAGCTTATCATAAACTGTTTGATCACTTCATCTTCCATCTCTAAATTAAGTAGTAAATTATACATTTTAGATATAAAACCCTTTTTGTTATTAAGCATTATTTTGTCAAAGTCCATTTCATTTGTGTCTATCAGTGTGGTTTTCAAGTCCGTCTTGTATTGTTCCAGCAATTGTCTATGTTTAAACCAATTGCATTTGAAACCTTCAATGGTAAGTTCTTCTAAAGTTTTAAATTCATTTGACTCTTTATTTTATTTTTTTCAGTAAGTCCTTATATGTTAACCATCCAGTCGTCTTCATTCCTGTTTCTTTGTAGTATGCTTCATTTGATGATGTCCACCTCGGTATTTTTTCTATAAAAAACCTTTCATATTTTGTCCACATTCTTAATAGTGATCTTCTTATCATATGATTATTGACATTTCTATCATCCTTTATTTTATCATAAATCAGATATGCGTGCCATCCAAATTTGTTTTCTATTCCCTGTAATTGCAATAGTTTTTCATTATTAATCCTTATCCAATCCTTAATCCAATCAAAGCTGCATGCGTAAAAATATAGTCTAAAATTTGGAACACCTAACACCCCCTTTTCTTTTTTATCTTGTAATAATTTGACTCTCACCCTAGTTTTTTTACCATTCCAAATAAATGTAGATGTGTCTTTATTCCAATTTTTAAGAGGGCCATCATTTTGAATTATTGGTATTGTCTGAAATAAAAATAATAATTTAGATGTCACTGACATATGCACACGTGTCATTCACATTGGCAGATGTTTTATTCACATATGCATATGCATCATTCACATATGCACACGTGTCATTCACATTTGCAGATGTGTGATTGACATATGGACATGTTTCATTCATATATGCTCACGTGTCTTTCACATATGCATACAGGTCATTCACATGTGCCGATATGTCATTCACATATGCACACGTTACATATGCACACGTGTCATTCACATATGCACGGGTGTCATTCACTTATACATACGTGTCATTAACACATGCACACAACTCATTCACATACGCAGGTGCCTTTTTCATATGTGCAAACGTGTTATTCACATATATGCACACATGTTGTTCACATGTGCAGACGTGTCATTCACATATGCACATGTGTCGTTCACATATGAATACGTCACATATGCACACATCTTTCACATACGCACACGAGTCATTCATATATGTACACGTGACATTCGCATATGCACATGTGCCATTTACATGTGCACAACTGTCATTCACATATGAATACAAGTCGTTCACATATCCATGTGTTTTTTCACATGTGCAGATGTGTCATTCACATATGCAGACATGTCATTCACATATGAACAGGTTCATTCATATTTGAGGATGTGAGATTGACATATGGACACGTGTCATTCACATATGCACATATGTCATTCACATATACACAAGTGTCATTCACATGTGCAGACATGTCATTCCTTCCTCTCTGGCAGATCCCAAAGGGTGAAGCTTGGGGACAGTTGCTCTTCCAGGATTGAGCTTCAACGTGGCTTCCCTCAGGGTACCATCCTGTCCCCGATGCTATTTAATATCTATATGAAGCCGCTGGGTGAAATCATTCAGAGGCATGGAGCTCAGTGTCTTCAGTACTCTGATGACACTCAAATATACTTCTCCATTACCAGATCATCCGCTCAGACTTCAGATGCCGTCTCTCCTCTCAATGACTGTCTTGCGGCGGTAATGGATTGGATGAAGAAAACAGATTGAAGCTAAATCCAGACAAAAAAGAGGGACTGACAGTGTCAGGCCCAAAACCAGGTCTGGGAATACAACTCCCAGTCCTAGACAGAGTCACACTCTCTTCGAAGGACTCTGTTCGCAGTCTGGGGGTACTCCTTGACTTGTCGCTCCACATGATTAGTCAGGTGAATGCAATGGTCAGGAGTACCTGTTACCAGCTTTGGCTGATATGCCAGCTGTTCCCTTTCCTGGACATGAGGGACCTGGAAACTGTGGTACATGCTCTGGTAACCTCAAGCTTGCATTACTGCAACACGCTCTACATGGGGCTATCCTTGTGCCTAACCTGGAAACTTCAATTGGTCCAAAATATGGCAGTCAGGCTGGTCACTAGAGCAATTAGGAGAGAGCACAAAACACCTGTGCTTAAATCTCTCCACTGGCTGCCGATCAGTTTCCAGGCACAGTAAAAGGTGTTGGTTTTAACTTTCAAAGCCCTAAATGGCTCAGGTCCAACCATTATTATTATTAATCCTATCTTAGGGACCACCTCTCCCCATATGAGCCCCTGCACACTCCAGTCCTCTGGGAGGAACCCATGAAGACCAGGCTATCGCTGACCTCCCAGAGGGCCTTTTCAACTATCGGTCCCAGGCTCTGGAACGACCTGCCGGATGAGATGCATTTTATTATGACCCTGGACGGCTTGAAAAAAGCCGCAAAGATGAACCTCTTCCGGCAGGCCTTTCCGGATAGTGGTTAATCCTCCCGGTCTCCACTGATACTCACCTTCCTTCCCCAGCCATACATCAGGCCTTATTTTTAGGCTGCCCAAGAATGATGATTTTAATACCTTGTGCTGTTTTATCGAGATTGTTTTAATTCCATGTCAGTTTAATTTCATTTTAAGGGGTGGGAGGTAGGGATTGGGTTGTTAATTTAATTGCTCGTTCAGAGGGGCGGGCTATAAATAAATATTATTATTATTATTATTATTATTAATAATAATAATAATATATTAACATATTACATAAACACATATGTCATTCCCATATGCAGTGTGTTGTTCACATATGCACACCTCTCACTAACATATGAACATGTGTCATTCACGTATGTACACATCAGATATGTACACATGTGTTCACATATGCATGTGTCATTCACATGTGCAAACATGTCATTCACATATGTCGTGCACATATACATTAGTTTCATACATTTTTGCAGATGTGTCATTATATATGTACGTGCCATTCACATATGCACACACACCATTCACATGTGCAAACGTGTCATTAACATATGCAAACATGTCATTCAAATATGCACATATGCCATTCACATATGCACACGTGTCATTCACATATAAATATGTCACATATGCACACGTTTCATTCAGATATGCATGCATATCATTCATATATGCACGTGTGTCATTCACATGTGCAGATGTGTCATTCACATATGGACACTTGTACACATATGCACATGTGTGAATCACATTTTAAAACGTTTCATTCACATATTAACATGTCACATATGGACATATGTGAGATGTTCACAAGTGAATGACACATCTGCACATGTGAATGACATGTGTATATGTGAATGACATGTGTGCATATGTGAATGACAATTCTTCACATTTGAATGACATGCGTGCCTATGTGAATAACGTGTGCAAGTAACAACTCAATCCCTACCTCCCACCCCTTAAAATGAAATGAGATGTGTCAATGACACATTTGCACATGTGAATGACATGTTTGCATAAGTTAATGACACGTGTGTACATACGAATGACATTTCTGCACATGTGAATGACACACATGCATATGTGAATGACACATGCGTTTTTGTGACATGTTAATGCGTGAATGACACATCTACACATGTGAATGATACACACACAAATGTGAACGACATGTGTGCATATGTGAATGACAAATCTGCACATAGGAATGACATGCACGCATATAGGAGTGACGAATGTACATATGTGGTATGTTCATATGTGAATGACATGTGTGCATATGTCAATGAAACATGTTCATATGTGAATTACACATCTACACATGTGGACGACATGTGTACATATGTTAATGACACATCTTCACATGTGAATGATGTGTGTGCATATGTGAATGACATGTGTGCATATGGGAAAGACACATCTCTGCATGTGAATGACACATGTGAATGTCAATGACACGTCTGAACATATGAACAACGTGTGTGTATATGTGAATGACACATCTGTACATGTCACATGCATATGTGAATGACACGTGTGCATATGTGACATGTCCATTCATGAACAACACATGTGCATATGTGAATGACATATGTCCATATGTGAGTGAAATATGTGCATATGTGAATGATATATGAGGATATGTGAATGACAAATCTGTACATCTGAATGACACGCATGCATATGTGAATGACGCATGTGCATATCTTGCATGTTCTTATGTGAATGGCACATGTGCATATGTGAATGACATGTGTCCATATGTGAATGAAATGTGTGCATATGAGAATGATACATTAGGATATGTGAATGACACATCTGCACATCTGAAAGACACGTGTGCATATGTGAGTGACACATGTGCATATGTGGCATGTGCATATGTGAATGGCACATATGCATATGTGAATCACAAGTCTGCACATATGAATGATGCGTATGCATATGTGAATGACATGTATGCACATGTGAACGACACTTGTGCATATGTGAATGATACATGTGCATATGTAAAAGAGACTTCTGCACATGTGAATGACACACGTTGATATGTGAATCATAGAATCATAGAATCATAGAGTTGGAAGAGACCACAAGGGCCATCCAGTCCAACCCCCTGCCATGCAGGAACTCTTCATCAAAGCATCCCCGACAGAAGACCATCCAACCAATGCCTAAAGACCTCTAAGGAAGGACACTCCACTACACTCCGAGGGAGTGTGTTCCAATGACAAACAGCACTTACTGTCAGGAAGTTCCTCCTAATGTTGAGGTGGAATCTCTTTTCCTGCAATTTGTATCCATCGTTCCGTGTCCAATCTCTGGAGCAGCAGAAAACAAGCTTGCTCCCTCCTCAATATGACATCCCTTCAAATATTTAAACAGGGCTATCATATCACCTCTTAACCTTCTCTTCTCCAGGCTAAACATCCCCAGTTCCCTAAGGCGGTCCTCATAGGGCATGGTTTCCAGACCCTTCACCATCTTAGTTGCCCTCCTTTGGACACACTCCAGTTTCTCCACATCTTTTTTGAATTCTGCTGCCCAGAACTGGACACAGTATTCCAGGTGGGGCCTGACCAAAGCAGAATAGAGTGGCACTATTACTTCCCTTGATCTAGACACTATATTTCTATTGATGCAGCCTAAAATTGCATTGGCCTCTTTAGCTGCCGCATCACAGTGTTGACTCATGTTCAGCTTATGGTCTACTTGGACTCCTAGATCCCTTTCACATGTGGTCTCATTCAGCCAGGTGTCCCCCATTTTATATCTGTGCATTTCATTTTTCTGCCCTAAGTGCAGAACCTTACATTTCTCTGTGTTGAATTTCATTTTGTTAGCATTGGCCCAGCTTTCTAGTCTATTCAGGTCATTTTGAATTTTGATCCTGTCCTCTGGGCTATTAGCTACTCCTCCTAGTTTAGTGTCATCTGCAAATTTGATAAGTATGCCCCCAATTCTGTCATCCAAATCTTTAGTAAAGGTTTTGAATAGCACTGGGCCCAGGACAGAACCCTGTGGCACCCCACTGGTCACTTCTCTCCAGGATGAAAAAGAGCCATTGTTGAGCACCCTATGAGTTCAGCCAGTCAAACAATTACAAATCCATGTAACAGTTAACTTGTCTAGCCCACATTTTACAAGCTTGTTTGCAAGAATGTCATGGGGAACCTTGTCAAAGGCCTTACTGAAATCGAGGTATACTATATCCACAGCATTCCCTTCATCTACCAAGCTGGTAATTTTATAAAAAAAAAAGAGATTGGCATGACTTGTTTCTCTGAAACCCATGTTGACTTTTTGTGATTATGGCATTGCTTTTAAATGGTCACAGACTCTCTGCTTTATGATCTGCTCTAGAATCTTTCCTGGAATTGATGTCAGACTAACTGGACGATAATTGTTGGGATCCAACGTTTGCCCTCCTCCAGTCTTCTGGGACTTATCCTGTTCTCCAGGAGTTCTCAAAGATTATTGCCAGTGGTTCTGATATTACATTTTCCAGTTCTTTTAATACCCTTGGATGTAGTTCATCTGGTCCTGGAGACTTATATGCATTTAGGTTAACCAGGTATTCCTGTACTATATCTTTACTTATTCTGTGCTAAATTTCCCCAATTCTGTCCTCTGCTGCATTATCCTCAGCTTGAACACCCTTTGCCTTTTCTGAGAAGACTGAAGCAAAGAAGCTGTTGAGTAATTCTACCTTTTCTCTGTCTCCTGTGAGCATTTAGCAATCTTCTGCATGCAGTGGCCCAACTGTTTCCTTCTTCTCCCTTTTGCTGCGGACATATCCAAAAAAGCCCTTTTTATTGTTCTTAACCTCTCTAGGAAGCATGAGTTCATTCTGCGCTTTAGCTTTTCTGACTTTATCCCTACACGTGCTTGCTATTTGTTTGAATTCCCCTTTGGTGGTTTCCACATTTTTCCATTTGACACGTGTGCATGTTTGAATAACACGTCTGCACATGAATGAAGCATGTGCATATCTGAAAGACAGATGTGCATATGTGAGGTGATCGTATGTGAATTGAACATGTACACATGTGAGTGACACATTTGCATGTGTGAATAACAGGTCTACACGTGTGAATGACACGCTTGCATATGTGAATGACACATGTGCTTATGTGACATGTTAGTATGTGCATGACACATCTGCAGATGTCTATATGTGAATGACATGTGTATATATGTCAATGACATGTCTGCACATGTGAACAACATGTGTGCATATGTGGATTACAAATGTTCATATGTTAATGACACATGTGCACATGTCAATGACACATGTGCATATGTGAACAACACATGTGTCCACATGTGAATGACACGTCTGCACATGTGAATGAAATTTGTGCATATGTTCATCACATGTGTGCTTTTATGGATGGCACATCTGCACATGTGAATGACACACATGCATATGTGAATGACACATGTGCATATGTGAAGTGTTCATACATGAATGGCACATGTCCATTTTTGATGGAGCTGTAAGCCAACTAATGAAGATGGAGCTGTAAGCCAAGTAATGAAAGAAGCTAAGCTCCAGTGGCAGGTGTGTGTGGGTTAACAAATGGTATTATGCACACCTGGGATGGGTGATGCAATTAGCATTTAGACCACTTATATAAGGGAGATGGGAAATGTCTCCATTGTGGGTTGTTGTGGAGTGGTGGTTGATGAAACAGTTTGTTGGTGAGTGAGAGATAGAGTATTTAGACGGCTGTCTGGTACTCAATGTACATATCTTTGTATATATTGCAAACAAAGATTAAAAACCCTCGTATCGAGTGAAGATTGGAAGTTGCTGTGTCTTTATTCAGCAAGCAGAGTGCTCAAGGCCGTTTGCTGTGGTGAAGGAACTTTTCCTTCCTGGCCTGAAGACTGTTGCAGATATCTCTCCAGAGACCTTCTTCTTGGTGTCCTGTCTACGTGGCTCCGTTCTGCAAGTGGTTGTAGTGGACACAGCGAGTCTCTCTACGTCGCTCCATTTCCACTGTTCTTGCCTATCATAACATCCTTCCTTTTGGCAGCAACATTTTAGTTAGGGTACACTTTCTCCCACCCAGCGTGAGTTTCAATAATAATAATAATAATAATAATAATAAATTTATAGCCCGTCCAATCACAAAGAATCTGGGTGGATTACAACAGTAGAAAAAACATACATTGCAATAACAATGAAATGAAAAATAACATAGTAATTCACAATAACAATAAATAGCAGGAAGAATGTATAACAACAACAATAGGAATAAAAACTATCTAATAGGTAACATAGCAAATCAATACAACTTAAAATTAATCTGGAGAGTACATGGCAACATAACAATAACATGGCAAAAATAGCAATAACAAAAATACATAGCAAATCACAATAGCATCCATGACAGATAACAACAGAAATAACAACAACAACAAAATAAAATGCATAGCAACTAGCATAAAAATTCAATAAGGTACACGTTTTTCTTTCGGATTCTGTTCCCTGATTCTTGGCGACTTCAATATCCATATTGATGATCCTACAAATTCTTCAGCTTCCCGCTTCAATTCTCTCTTAGCCTCCTTCAATCTTTTACTTCACTCCAATTCTTCAACTCACTCTCTCGGTCACTGTCTCGACCTTGTTCTTGTTACTGTGTCATCTCTGACTACTTGGTGTCTGACTTCTCTCTCTCTAATCATAATTTAAACTCTTTTACTCTCACTTATATCCCTTCCCCCTCGCCATACTGTCCTCCGCCAATTCTGTAACCTCTAATCTGTTAACTCTAATCTTCTCTCTCAGTCCTTGGATTCATCTCTTGCTTCTCTTAATCTAGGGGACTCTGCAGACTCAGCTATGTCGTTGTTCAACTCCACTCTTTCCTCAACTCTTGACAGCTTTGCCCCTGTATCTATGCGTGTGTCCTCCTCTTCTTCCCTGACTAGGCCTCAGCCCTGGATCACTCCCATTGTTAGGTTTCTCTGGTCCTTCTCTCGAGCGGCTTCCCTCCTCTACATCTTTAACCTCTCTCTCTCTACGGGCTCCCCCTCGGTCTTTAAACACACTCTAGTTTCCCCTATTCTGAAAAAAACTTCTCTTGACCCTTCTTCCTTGTCTAGCTATTGCCTGATCTCTCTTCTTCCTTTTCTTTCTAAGGTTTTGGAACAAGTCGTCTACTCTCGCTGTCTTGGGTTTCTTGAAAACAACTCCATTTTGGACCCTTTCCAGTCTGGTTTCCGCCCACAGCACTCCACAGAGACGGCCCTCACTAAGGTCTCGAATGATCTCCTGCGGGCAAAAGCGCATGGCCTTTACTCTATCCCTGTCCTTCTCAATCTGTCCTCGGGCTTTGCCACTGTGGACCACTGTCTCTTAGTTGACTTACTTTCTGACCTTGGTTTCTTGGGCTCCGTTCTTGATTAGTTTAGATCTTACCTGTCAGATTGCTCTCTTGCAGTGGTCTCGGGTGGCCAGATTTCATCCTCTGTTCCCCTATCTGTTGGAGTTCCTCAGCGTTCTGTTTTGGGTCCCCTCTTGTTCTCTTTATACACACTGTCGGTAAACTTATCAGTACTTTTGGTTTTTCTTATCATTTGTACACTGATGATAGCTGTATTTTTCCACCCCTGACCTTTCTCCAAGGCTTGAGCAACAAGTTTCATCTTGCCTGACAGCTTTCTCCCACTGGATGCACCATCGGTGCTTGAAGCTCAACATGTCCAAGACGGAGCTTCTTGTTTTCCCTCCTAAGCCTACCCTTCAATGTTATTTTTCTGTCTCTGTCGACACTTCAGGAAGCCGGCATTTTTTACTCCTCTCTATCATTTATCCCTCAGATCCAGGCCAAAGCCAAGGTCTGTATATTTTTTCTCTATAATATTTCCAAAATCCATCCATATCTCTCGGGTTCTACTGCAAAGACTTTGGTCCATGCCCTAGTGGTCTCACGATTAGATTACTGTAACCTTCTCTTGATAGGGCTTCCTCTCTCACACCTCCACCCATTAATTTCTGTTCAGCACTCAGTTGCTCGTATTATCTCACTCGCACGCTGGTATGACCATATTTCCCCCCTATTGTCATCCCTCCACTGGCTCCCCTTCCCCTGCTCACTTTCAAAGCCCTGCACAGGCTGGCCCCTTCCTATCGCTCTGAACTTCTTTCTCCCTACATTCTCACCCGTTCCCTCTGTTCTGGTAGCCAAAGTCTCCTGTCACAGCCCAGGATTTCCACTGCCCCGTCCCGGATTCGTCCCTTCTCGCTTGCTGGCCCTCACTCCTGGAACCTCCTCCTCCTCTTACAAGCATGGCTCAACACGTCTCTAACCAGTTTTAAAACTGAGTTAAAGACCATATTGTTTAGGGAAGCGTTCCCAGGAAGTTTTTGACTGTGACCTGGTTGTTTTGATGCTTGATTTAATATTTGATATCTGCTGTTTTAACTTGTTTCTTATGATGTTTTTAACTTGTTGTTTTAATCTCTAGATTGTATGCCATAGGTAGGCTTTTTACATATTCTTAATTTTATTTGGTTTTTGTACAGCACCGTATACACTTATGGCGCTTTATAAATAAAGCGAAGAATAATAATAATAATAATAATAATAATAATAAGTTTATCCGCTTCCCCAAACACAGCTGGAACCCTGGGCAAGCTGGAGCAGTCTTCCAGAGGGCTGGGAAGTCAGCATTAAGTACACTGGTCTCCTGGCACACACCCCAACACAGCTGGAACCCTGGGCAAGCTGGAGCAGTCTTCCAGAGGACTGGGAAGCCAGCATTAAGTAAGCTGGTCTCATACCATGCCCCCAAAGACAGCTGGAACCCTGGGCAAGCTGGAGCAGTCTAGCACTCCTAGTATACAATATTCTGTTCCCATCTATTAGGAATCTATATTTATTCCCCTCATAGCCAACAAAATGTAATCTCTGGCTTTTTGGTTCATTCTTTCTCCTGAATTGAGGAGGAATATACACAGATGCATACTGTCCAAAAACCCTTATATATTTTAAGTTCGGTTCTCTCCCGTACAACATATAATAATGGGTTTGGTTTATGACACTGCACCAGGACCTATTAATTATATGACAACCCGTTCTAGTGGCTTCTCCCCACAAATTAGATGGTGCACTTTAATCCTCCAACATATAGTCCCTTATCTGGTTGATCATGCCAATCCTGCACTCTGCAAGACTGTCCTCATCCGGGCAACCTGGGTTCGTAGTCTTATGTTGGATCCCTCTCTGCCCAAACCATTGCTGCAGATTATTACAGAGAAATTCCCCACCTCTGTCTATAATAAAAGTATCAACATTATAGGGAAATTATCTTTTCAATAGAGTTGACCCAGCTTTTGATCATATCAGCAGCCTCACTTTTGGTTTTGAGCATTGCCACATAGAAGAACCTTGCATGCCTATCCACTATGAATAGGGTGAACCTGCAACCTCCTACACTCTTCACTTTAGTGGCCCTGATAGGTCTGCATGTACCACCTGGAAAGGCCTCTGGGTAATGCATTTACTGACCTTTGTCACAGGGTAAGCCTTGACCTTTACCTTTTTGCAGACAGCACAGTCAAGGTAACTTTTGCAGTTTTCCACCCTGAACTCTGGGCATTTTTTTCTAGGTTTTTCAAACCCTTGAAGCTTATGTGGCCCATAACACGCATCATGCATTGGCTTAATTGTCACCTTCCCACACCTCACCTGTGCCACCATGTAGTAAATGGAATTGTTCTTTATGGCTTTACCACACACAGCTCTATCCTTAGACACAATCCCTTCATCTTCTTTGAAAAGGACCTCATAGCCATCGATGGTCAGAGATGCCACACTTACTAGGCTGTTTTGGAGCTTAGGTGCACATAACATATTGTCAAACACTTTGTTTAAACCTGGGATTAACACAGACCCTTGCATCTCCACACAGCCAGAATCCCCATTAGCAAATACTACAGTGTCCACTGGTGCTGGATTTAGGCTCTGTAGTTCATCCCTATTAGGGGTCATATGGTGAGAATACCCGGGTCCGTTTTACATTGGCAAAAAGAGGTGTCATGAAGGCTGCTTGAAAACCCAGCTTTTACATTAGAAAATGGGAAAGTGTGCCATGAAAACGCCATTTTGGCGTTTTAAGGGAAAAAACGCGCCTTTAAAAAGTAGTTCGGTTGCCCCACTACTTTTTTAAAAAGTGCGTTATAGCGCTAGTACATCAAAACGCTAAGATGCCATTGCGCAGTTAAATGGGGCTCTGTTTCCTTAAGGTGCCCATTTAAAGGCTGCGCTGCAGGTGCGAATCAGAATGGATCGTGGGTTGGGAGCATGCGTGGTGTGGACTTCACTCCTAATTAAAACGTTCTATGCCCTCCAGGTGTAAAAGCTGGGGTTTAACCGCGAAGTTTTTTAAAGCTCCCAAACCCCCTTTAAATCATTTAAAACTGCGCAATTCGCAGCTGCAAACAGCGCAATAGCG
The DNA here is from genome assembly GCA_034509955.1 of Urosaurus nigricauda. Taxonomy (NCBI): domain Eukaryota; kingdom Metazoa; phylum Chordata; class Lepidosauria; order Squamata; family Phrynosomatidae; genus Urosaurus; species Urosaurus nigricauda. The sequence continues at coordinate 914,973 of JAOEGL010000014.1, forward strand.
CAGTTCAAGCCTCGACCATCGCAATAGCGCAGTTCAAGCTAGCGCAGTTCAAGCCTCGACCCTCGCAATAGTGCAGTTCAAGCCTCGACCCTCGCAATAGCGCAGTTCAAGCCTCGACCATCGCAATAGCGCTGTTCGCGGCGGCACGAACAGCGCAACAGCGCAATTCGCAGCCGGCAAGGAAAAAAAAATTAAAATCGCAGTTTAAAGCCGCGTTTATTGCTGCCCATGTAGCAGCTCCGCCTGTATTTGTAGCGTTCTGAAAGCTTCCCATGTAACTGCTGAGCCACAAAAAAGACCTCAGATAAGTCGTTCCCACACCCCTCAGTGTAGCAGCTCTGCACTTTTTTAATGCACACCTGGGGCTTGCTATGTAGCTGCTAAGCATTAAGATAAAGGCGACTTCAGGTCACACTTTCTTGCCAATGTAAAAAGCCCCCCACTGTCCAAAATCCAGACAGACTTGTCCTTTCTCTTCTTTTGTGAGTTCTATCCTTTCTTTGCTGCAGAGGCCTTATGGCAGTTCCTTATCAAATGTCTGGCCTCTCCACAGGAAAAACACATCCGGGTCCTGCAGACAGCAGCACTCCCTTCCCTAGAGTAGGACGTTGGTTGGTTGTCGTCTCCAGCTGGTCGCTCCCTTGAATCTCTCTTCAGACTCTCTCTGTATTTCCTCCAGAATTCTGATGCCACGAGGTCTACATTCAAATCTTCCTTGGCTACTCCGTGGAGATTGTACATGAGGTACTCCCACTCACGGCTCAGGCTACTCAGGAGTATGTAGGCCTTTTGTGTCTCTTCAACCTGGATTCCATGTTCACTGCACTCTGCGAAGTTTTCCTGCATCCTCTTTAAATGCACAAGCACAGGTTCGCCTTCTTGTTGCTTACAGCAATATAGTCTTCTGCTGCACAGCACTTTAGATAAGGCTCCAGATGGCTGGTTTACACTTTCAAGAGCTTTCCAAGCTTCAAACGCTGACCTCTTATCTCTAATATGATTCATCTGGCTCGGCTCTATTGCCAAAACAATTGTTGCTCTGGTCTTCTCATTTCGGATCAGTTGTTCATCATCATCTAAATCCATCTTCTGTTTGACAAAGTCCCGTAAGTCCTGTTTTATCACCAATGCCTTCATATACACTTTCCATGAAGCATCATCCTTCTCAGACAGTTTCTCAAACTTCACAGCCATTTCCATGCTTGCTCTGAGTTAAAACAAAACACTCCAAACTAACAGATAACAGTCTGGGAAGGCTGCCAAACAAAAATTAGCTTCCAAAGCAAGCTGATAAGAACAGAGTCCATGAGTAGAAACACTCCTCACCAGGACTTTTATCTTTAATCCTCTAGCAAGTCAAACACACAGTTCACCAGTTGCAGAACTATGTCCCCAACAGCTTCTCAAACGTTGTCCACGCAGCCACTTGGTACTGGGCCCATAACCCTTGTTAGGGTCGTAGAGAGACTCGCTGTGTCCACTACAACCACTTGCAGAATGGAACCATATAGACAGGACGCCAAGAAGAAGGTCTCTGGAGAGAGATCTGCAACAGTCTTCAGGCCAGGAAGGAAAAATTCCTTCACTGCACCAAACGGCCTTGAGCACTCTGCTTGCAGAATAAAGACACAGCAACTTCCAGTCTTCACTCGATACGAGGGTTTTTAATCTTTGTTTGCAATATATACAAAGATATGTACATTGAGTACCAGACAGCCATCTCAATACTCTCTCTCTCTCTCACTCACCGACAAACAGCTTCACCAACCACCACTCCACAACAACCCACAATGGAGACATTTCTCATCTCCCTTATATAGGTTGTCTAAATGCTCATTGCATCACCCATCCCAGTGTGCATAATAGTGTGCATAATACCAATTGTTAACCCCCACACACCTGCCACTAGAGCTTAGCCTCTTTCATTACTTGGCTTACAGCTCCATCTTGTGGTCACATCCATGTCATTTTGCCTGACATTGACAAATGTGCATATGTGATATGTTCATACGTGAATAACACGTGTGCATATTTGAATGGCATGTCTGCACATGTGAATGACACACAGGCATATATGAATGACACATGTGCATATCTAAATGACAAGTCTGCACATGTGAATGACACATGTGCATATGTGAATGACACATGTGCATATGTGACGTGTTCATACGTGAATCATAAGTGTGCATATGTGAATGACATGTCTGCACATGTGAATGACATGTGTGCATATGTGAATGATACGTTTTCATGTGAATGACATCGCTGCACAAGTGAATTACATGTGTGCATGTGTGTATGACACATGTGCATATTTGACGTATTAATACGTGAATGACATATGTGCATATAGGAATGACACGTCTACACATGTGAATGACACATATGCATATGTGAATGACACATCTCCACATATGAATGACACACAGGCATATGTGTATGACACATGTGCATATGTGAATGACATGTCTGCACATGTGAATGACACGTCTGCATATGTGAATGACACATCTACACATGTGCATGACACATATGCATATGTGAATGACACATCTCCACATATGAATGACACACAGGCATATGTGTATGACACATGTGCATATGTGAATTAGACATGTGCATATGTGAATGACACATATGTGAATGACATGTTTTCATATTTGAATGACATGTCAGCACATGTGAAAGAAACACATACAAATAATAATAATAATAATAATAATAACAACTTTTATTTATATTTCCTGCCTCTCCCTGCCCATTGAGGCAGGATTACAACATGAAAAAACAATATAAAATGTGACAATAAAAACAACAATATAAAAAAAAAAAACAAGCAGTAAAACCATTAAATTACAACTCTCTAAAATGACCATCATTGTCTGTATCCATGCCATCACAGTTCTTATGTTCTCACAGGAGATCTGGTGGGAAGGCTCGCTGGAAGAGATCCATCTTAAGTGCCCTCTTAAAAGTTTCCAATGAGGCACTAAGACGGATCACTTCCGGAAAGTCATTCCATAACGTAGGGGCTATGGCGGTGAACACTTTCTGGGAAGTTTTAGTCAGTCTTGTTTTTGTAAGTTCTAGTAATTTCTTCCCTGACTTTCTGAGACTGCGGGGCGGATTGTGTAGGGAGAGATGTTCCCTCAAGTAACTCGGCCCCGAGCCATATAGGGCTTTATAGGTAATAACCAACACTTTTTATTGTGCCCGGAAACTGATCGGCAGCCAATGTAAAGATGTCAGTATTGGAGTAATATGGTCAGATCTAGATGTTCCTGTAACCAATCTAGGGGCTGCGTTTTGGATCAATTGAAGCTTCCGAACCTGATTCAAAGGTAGCCCCATGTGGAGCGCATTACAGAAGTCTAAACGGGAGGTTACTAATGCATGTACCACTGCTTCTAGGCCCTTCTGGGCCAGGTAGGGGCATAGTTGGCGTATCAACCGAAGTTGGTAACAAGCACTCCTGGCCGTTGCCTCCACCTGAGATGACAACTGTAAAGACGAGCCCAGGAATACTCCCAAACTGCGAACCTCGTCCTTTAGGGGAAGTGTGACCCCATCTAGGACTGGTTGACAAATCTCCCTCCCTGGGCCAGGGGTACCTATCATGAGTACCTCCGTTTTCTCTGGATTCAGCTTGAGCTTGTTTTCCCTCATCCAGCCCATTACTGACTCAAAGCAGGCATTTAGAGGGGAGGTGCCATCCTTGGTCACTGCTACAGTTGGAGACATAGAGAAATAGATTTGGGTGTCATCAGTGTACTGATAACACCACGCCCCATGTCTCCGGATGATCTCTCCCAGCTGCTTCGTGTAAATATTAAACAGCATGGGAGACAGAATGGCGCCCTGAGGGATGCCAGATACCAGCTCTCTTTTACGAGAGCAGCTGTCCCCCAGCTTCACCATCTGGAATCTGCCCGAGAGGTAGGAACGGAACAAGTGGAGCGCAGTGCCGATTCCTAACTCTCTTAGGCGTTCCAGAAGGATACCGTGCTTAACGGTATCGAATGCCACTGACATGTCCAAGAGCACCAGCAGGGTCACACTTCCCCTGTTGATGCCCAGATGGAGATCATTGACCAAGGCATAGCAGTCTCGACTCCATAGTTTGACCTGAGCCAGTTTGAAATGGGTCTAGATAACAGGCTTCATCCAAGACGGCTTGGAGTTGGAAGGCGACTGCCCTCTCTATTACCTTGCCCAGAAATGGTAATAAGGACACTGGCCTGTAGTTGTTCCTTATCAGGGGGTCTAGGGAGGGTTTTTTCAGTAGTTTTTTCACTACAGCTTGTTTAAGCTTAGCTGGAAATTTACCTTCCCTAAGGGATGCATTAAGTATAAGTTGGAGTAAAGATGTTACTGCATCCCCTCCCTGAACAGTCAGCCAGGATGGGCAAGGATCAAGCAGGCATGTCGTCTTCCTAACACATCCAAGGAGCTTGTCAACTTCATCGGTACTTACAAGCTCAAAATGATCCGGTCTAACACAGTTCACAGAGTCATTAGACACCTCTCTTACAGATTTGTTGAATTATTGGCATCAAGATCAGCCCTTATCTGAGAGATTTTATCAGCAGAAAAGTCATTAAACACATCACAGCAGGCTACAGTTGGTGCTAATAAGGGGTTCAGGGTGGGAATTTGTTATACAGTGGAAGGGAGAAGCTAGGCATAGTCAGACACTTTAGTGTCAGTCAGACACTAAAGACTCTAGACTTTAGAAGAGCTGATTTCAATAAACTTGGAGAAATACTGGGGGTGATACCATGGTCAGGAATACTAAAAGAGAAGGGAATTCAAGATGGATGGGAGTTTCTCCAAAGGGAGATACTGAAGGCACAATTTCAAACAGTTCCAATGAGAAGAAAAACTGGAGGTGTCTCAAGAAGCCAGGATGGATAACTAAGGAACTTTCAACTGAGATATGTTTTAAACAGAACATGTCTAAGAAAGTAAAAGATCCTTTTACTGTACTTCCACTGTTGTTAGCTGCCCGGATTCCTCGTTGATTGGGCAGAATACAAATACAATTATTATTATTATTATTATTATTATTATTATTATTATTATTCCATTTCTAATTTTCAAAAACCTGCTTCACAGTGCAAGTAAAATGCTTCTTTGAACACTTCCTGTTACCATGAATGGAAGGTTGGTGCAATTTTTCATCACACAAATAGTGGATGACATATAATTTTCTTGGATCTGTGCACTCTCTGAGGCAGTATCTATGTCTCTTGAAACCACGCAGTAAGTCTTTCCAGGATCCGTTTGGGTCCTTTAGATAGTAGTATCTTTTCAATACAGCTGACCGTCATCAAAGGGAACCATCCAGAGGTCCAGAGCTTCTCCCATAAAGCAAGGCATCTGTTAGAAAGTTCACTGAAAGAACTTTTAAGGGAGAAATATAACATCGTGCTCCTGAGCAAGCCTGACCAGGGCAAGGTCTTTGAAGTGACATCACAATGGGACTCAAGTAACCACTTTATTCCACACGGAGATTTCACCTGTTTTGCAGACTGGCGTTTTGTCCACCGAGCTTGTCTAAATGTTGTGCCTCTCAATGGCACTGTCAAAAGTGGCAACCACAATAAATGTTGCCGTCATTGTGGTCACCCAAATGAGACGCTTCCACATGTGCTCTGCAACTGCCCTCCACACTTGACATCATGGAAACATCGGCATGATGCTGTAATGAATCGACTGGCCAAAGCTATCCCAGCCTCAATGGGCACCATCTCCTTAAATCGAACTGTGCCCGGGACAGACAGCCAACTGAGACCTGACATAGTAATCACAGATGAAGACCACAAGAAGATTACTATTGTAAATGTCACCATCCCCTTTGAAAACAGGAAGCTGGCCATGAGGGAGGCCAAAGAACGGAAACACCAAAAGTATACCCCTCTGGCTGAGGTCCTGAGACAAAAGGGGTATGAGGTCTCTGTCCATGCATTGCTTGTTGGAGCCCTGGGTGCCTGGGATCCAGCAAATGTGCTGAGAGTTTGGGGAGTGGGAAAGCGCTATGCAAAACTTATGCGCAAGCTAATGGTGTCAGATACCATCAGATGGTCCAGAGACATTCATATCGAGCACATTTCGGGCCTTCGACAGTATGAGGAACCAGCTGCGGTTGTGGTAGAAAAGGAACAGTGATGTCTTCATTCTTTCTTTCTCTCTTTTTCCTTCTTCCTCCCCTCCCTCTCCTTCCCTTTTTTTCTCTTTCTTTTATGGTATACAATTGTTTAGATATATATTAGTGATTGCCTCAAAGTAAAGGATATATATTTTGGTCTCCTTAGTACACTCTACTTTATTCTTGAGATATTTTAATAAGTGTGACACATCCTAGGAATGAAATTTGCTTTATAGTTAATTTTCTTATATATTGTTTTATTGTTATGTTTTCTCATTTGCAATTGCATTCTTTGGACTTAATATGTATTGCTTATTGGTTTATGTTAAACTGTATCTTCAAATATTTTCTCATAAAACGTTTAATCTTTTCAATACAGCTGGGGAGGGGGCAACCTAATCTGATGGAAATTTGACCCCCTTGCTACCCATCTGTACTGGTCAAATCATGCTCATGTTTAGGAACAGGAGAGGAGGAGCAATATACAAACACATCCCCACCTTTTGGTAGCACATGTGGTAATGAAATAACTTTACTTTCATCTAGGTTTTCTCTCCTAAGAATTGCTAGTACTTCCTGCATTGGAAGATCACTAGTCTGACCAGTCATATATGGGTTGCTACATCGATCCATACCTGTAGTGTTGCAGTCTCTCATCTCTGTAATTGCTGGCCCAAGAATGAGGTTTGTTCTTGATATTTGAAAGGGACACCCCTTTAAATACTTAATCAAGAGGTTCAGGAAAAAACATCATAGAATCATAGAGTTGGAAGAGACCACAAGGGCCATCAAATCCAACCCCCCTGCCATGCAGGAACTCCAAATCAAAGCATCCCCGACAGATGGCCATCCAGCCTCTGCTTAAAGACCTCCAAAGAAGGAGACTCCACCACCCTCCTAGGGAGTGTGTTCCAATGTCAAACAGCCCTTACTGTCAGGAAGTTCCTCCTAATGTTGAGGTGGAATCTCTTTTCCTGGAGCTTGCATCCATTGTTCCGGGTCCTAGTCTCTGGAGCAGCAGAAAACAAGTTTGCTCCCTCCTCAATATGACATCCCTTCAAATATTTAAACAAAGCTATCGTATCACCTCTTAGCCTTCTCTTCTCGAGGCTAAACATCCCCAGGTCCCTAAGTCGCTCCTCATAGGGCATGGTTTCCAGACCCTTCACCATTTTAGTAGCCCTTCTTTGGACATGCTCCAGTTTCTCCGCATCCTTTTTAAATTGTGGTGCCCAGAACTGGACACAATATTCCAGGTGGGGCCTGACCAAAGCAGTATAGAGTGGCACTATTACTTCCCTTGATCTAGACACTATACTTCTATTGATGGAGCCTAAAATTGCATTGACCTTTTTAGCTGCTGCATCGCACTGTTGACTCATGTTTAACTTGTGGTCTACTTTGACTTCTAGTTCCCTTTCACATGTGGTCTCGTTCAGCCAGGTGTCCCCCATCTTATATCTGTGCATTTCATTTTTCCGTCCTAAGTGCAAGTACCTTACATTTCTCCGTGCTTAATTTCAAGATCTATAGTCAAACTGAATCTGCAAAAAAGTCCCCAAAGTTTCTATTAAACCTCATCCAGGCTTCCAGAAATTGTTCAGATGAGGATTGCAACTAGTAGGGGGAGCAGAATATTATGAGGTCAAAGGCTGTGTGATTCTCTGCCTTCTGTAAAGTTTAATTGGACTGAGACGAAGTGACCAGACATCCTCCATCTCCTGGACAGACTCTATATTATAACCTTATGTTCAGGGATCTAGGAGGAATTGTAAAATCTAGTCTCCATTCTGGGAGAGACAGCAAAGAAGATATTTCACCAAGCCCATTCCTCTGCCGGACCTTTCTGCAGGGGGCTCTTAGCTGTTCAGGGTCACCTCTCCTCAGACACAGCTGCTCCCAGGAGTGAAGGGACAGGACGCTGGCATTCCCTGAGCTCTGCTGTCCCCTCCCCTTCTCATCCCCACGCCATTGGGGTCTTCCTGTTGCCTGGTAGAGTTCAGACAGTTTCATTTGCCCTCCAATGGAAACTGAAAGTAAAACTGCCTTCATGGGCTGAGGTGGAAGATGCTCCTTATCTGCTAGTTACCCTCCCCACCATCCTTTTGGGTGTATTATCTCACTTATTTAGAATTATAGAATCATAGAGTTGGAAGAGACCATAAGGGCCATATAGTCCAACCCATCATGCAGGAACTCACGATCAAATCCTGCCATGCAGGAACTCAACATTAAAGCATGCCTGACAGATGGCTATCTGGTCTCTGTTTAAAGGCCTCCAAAGAAAGCCACTCCATCACACTCCAAGGGAGTGTGGCCCACTGTTGAACAGCTCTTACTGTCAAGATGTTCCTCCTAATGTTAAGGTGCAATCTTTTTTCTTGTAGCTTGCATTCATTGTTCTGGATCCTATTCTCTGGAGCAGAAGACAAAAAGCGTGCTCCATCCTCAACAGGATACCCATTCAAATACTTAATCATGGCTAATGTATCAACTCTTAACTTTCTCTTCCCCAGGCAGAACATACCCAATTCCCTAAGTCTTTCCTCATAAGCTATGGTTTCCAGAGCCTTCACCATTTTGGTCACCCTCTGTTGGACATGCTCCAGCTTGCCAAGATCCTTTTTTGAATTGTGCTGTCCAGAACTAGAGACAGTATTCCAGGTGAGGCCTACCTGAAGCAGAATAGAGTGGTTACTTCCCATGATCTAGACACTATACTTCAACTGATGTAGACTAAAATCACATTGGCCTATATGGCAGCAGCATTACACTGTTGATTCATGTTCAAACTGTGGTCTGCCATGACTCCTAGACCTCCTAGAATACTAGACTCCCCATGATTCTCTATGCATATGTAATCCACACGATTCACTATATGCAAGGAATCACCACACCTCTCTATGGGCAACTGATCCCCATAATTCTCTAGGGGCAAACAATCCCCATGCTTCCCTATGGGCAAGCATTCTCCATTGAGTCCCTATATAATCCCAATGATTCGCTATTGGCAAGCAATTCCTAATGTTTCCCTATGGGCAAGTAAGGACTATGTTTCCCTAAGGACAAGCAATCCCTATGTCGCTCTATGGGAAAGTAATCCCCATAATTCTCCAAGGGCAAATAATCCCTATGATTCTCTATGGACAAGCAATTCCCAGTGTGTCCCTATGAGCAAGTAAGGACTATGTTTCCCTAAGGGTAAGTAATCCCCATGATTCTCTATCGGCAAGTTTCCCTATGGGCAAGCAACCACATGATTCTCAATAGGCAAGCAATCTACAGGCAAGTAAACACTATATTTCCCTAAGGGCAAGTAATCCCTATGTTTCTCTATGGGCAAATACTCCCCATGATTCTCTATGGGCAAGAGATCTCCATTTATTCCCTATGGGCAAGCAATCTCCATTATTCTCTATGGGCAAGTAATCCCTATGATATTTTTAATGCCAAAAAAATCTCCATCATTTTCTATGGGCAAGCAATACCCAGTGTTTCCCTATGGACAAGTAAGGACTATATTTCCCTAAGGGCAAGTAATCCCTATGTTTCTCTATGGGCAAGTAATCCCTATGTTCCTTAAAGGCAAATAATCCCCATGATTTCCTACAGGCAAGCAATTCCCAACGTTTCCCTATGGGCAAGTAAGCACTATATTTCCCTAAGGGCAAGTAATCCCTATGTTTCTCTATGGGCAAATATTCTCCAATGACTCTCTATGGGCAAGGATTCTCCAATGCTTCTCTATGGGCAAATATTCTCCAATGATTCTCTAGGGGCAAGTATGGTTTCTCTATGGGCAAGTACTGTCCTTTGTTTTAGTGCGTCCCCTCGCCGCCTGAATCTGGCGCCTGGAGCCTGCGTCCTTCTTCCCTGCCTCCCTCCCTCATGAAAGCAAGCTCCTCCCTCGGCGACGGAAAAGACGCTGAAAAGCAAACCTCAGCGCGCTCTCTTTCTTCCTGGTTGTTTCGAGGGGAGGGGGAGGAGCTTCATCCCGGGTCTCGTCTCCCCCCTCCCCTCCCCCTCCCCCCCGAGGAAGCGCGTGACTTCGCCCGGGCGCGCTCGAGGGCCGCTGCGGAAGGCGCAGGCGCGCGCGCGCCCCCAGCAGCAGCAGAGAAGGCGAGCGCGTGAGGCGGCGCTTTGCTCCGTCACGTCAGGCCTCTGCCGCCTCCCTTCCCGGCTTGAGCGGGCCTTGTGGTGGCGGGGCCCAGCCTTGGGAAGGCGAGGGGGCGGGTGACAGAGGGGCTGCGCTCCTGGGCCCGCCAAGCCCCTTCCTCTCCGGAAGCGGGCGGCCGGCGGGCAGGAGCTCCGAGTCAGGCCCGGAGGAGAGGAGAACTCCGTGGTGCTGAAAGGGACAGCGCCTTCCCGCCCTCGGCCCTTGAAGGGCTCGGCTTCCTTCGCCTTTCTTCGGGCCGAGGAGGAGGAAGGCCGCTCGGGCGCCGCCTTCTTCCCTCCTGGCCCATGCCTTCTCCTCAGCGAGCAGCTCCTGCTCCTGCCTTCCATGCTGCTGCTGCTCCCGCCAGCATGCCTTGATGTCCCCCCCCCCCCCCACAACCAGCTGCTTCCATGGCGGTGGGAAGGAAAATCAAGACCTTGTTGACGATCAACATCTTGGTCTTTGTGGGCATCATCCTCTTCTCGGTCTACTGCCGGATCCAGGACCATTCCCATGAGCTAGTGCAGATTGTCCGAAGCGCCGACCGACGGCTGAGGAGCCGCAACACCAAAACAGAACCCCTGCTGGACAGGGAGGCCATCCTTCAGCGGCTGGACCACCTGGAGGAAGTTGTGTACAACCAACTCAATGGTAAGGGAAGGTGTACGTGTCTTTTTGGGGGGGGGGGGGGGTCAGAAATGCACCTTCTTAGCATGCTTCCAGGCAATGGAAGGGTTAAGCCACCCAGGCTGTTCTCTGCCTTGCCAAGATCACAGAGGTGCCCCCCCATTGGAAGAGGGGACTCCGACGCTCATGAGTCTTGCAGATTCCGTAGACAACGGTTGGCGAAAGTGTTGGAACACAAAGGAAAGATATGGGACCATCTTGACTTTGGAACAAGAGAATTTTCACAAGGAGGAGGTTGGGGGCTGTGGTAACATATTTATATGCTTGTTCTTAGCCAAAAGGCCGAGAAGCGATTTAAAAAATTGGCCTGCTGTATGTTACTTTGCATGTAACATATTTATAGCTTGCGGGCCAAATTTTTAAGAGCGCTGAAAAGGTGGAAGGATATACAGGGCAAGTATCCCTGTTTGAAGACCAGTAAATGGCATCCAGTGGAACATTGTTTCACAACCTCTGTATAGTCTGAAGACAGCATGAGACAGTGGCTAGACAGCTGGATTTAATCCTCAAAGATATGTGCTTGCATCCTATTTGGGCTACGATAACATGGTTTAGCCAAATACAGTAATATCCAAAATCCACAAAAACAGTGATACCTTTATTGGACCAACCAAAATGCCCAATACTCATTTCTAGCTCCACTGACTTCTTTGTCAGGTAAAGGTGTTAAATATAATGCAAGAGAAAGGAAGAAAGAAACATTTTTGATACCTTTGCCTGACAATGAAGCCAGTGGAGATTTGGAAGCTTGCAACATGTATATTGTGAATATTGTTTGACCCAGTCTTTATTCACAACAGTGATTCAGATTTTGGATGTTATTGTGTTTTGCTATATGGCCAACATGGCTACCCCTACATATGTTTTATGGTTTGGCCAGTGTTACAGTATGTGACCAATCTCCTTCATTCGCCATGTCCACACATGTATGATTGTCACTTTGTTTGTCATTGTACAGTATTTAAGATTGGTTCAGACATATTACATCATCTTTATAAACTCGATGAATGACTAACAGTGAAAGTGTGACAGCTTCAGTGATACTGAAATGGACGATATAAGGAATTGTGTCATGCAGAGTTTTCATTGCTCTATTAATGGGAATGCATTATCCCAGTGTTTGAAAGACTGTGATATGGCCTCATCGTCACAATGAAATGAGTGTGGTCTTGTATCATCAAAGGCTTAGAAGCACCACAAGACTTTTGATAGTGGGGAGATGAATGTAGGACAGGGCTGGGGAACGTGTGGTTTCCCCAATGTCATTTGGATTTCAGCTCCCATCTTTTTAACCTTGGCTATGCTAATAAGATTTGCTATCAGCAACATCTGGAGGGCCACACCTTGCCCAGCCCTGCAGTAGAAAATCACAGGCTGCATATAAAGGCAAGGAGGGTTGTAATGAGGCTCTGCTGGAGGAGAAAACAGACAGGAAAAAAAAATACAACTTCTATTTGGGCTAGCTTTTTTCCTGCTCTCTGAGGCTATGCTGGAAGACAATCCATGGTGGCTGTCCTCTTATTTATTTATTTATTTATTTATTCATCTGGCCATTCTCCGGAATGGGACACACGAATTAAAGCAAGATACATGAATGTTAAAATCATACATAAAAAGTTAGAATGCAATTAAATCAGCAACCATATTAAAACATCAATACTTTAAAACAATATACTGTAAAATCATTTAAAACCATAAGAAGAACAATAAAAATGCAGTATACATATCTCATTCACACAGCCATTTAGTCACCAAGTCAGATAAAAAGATCTTTACTTTCTGGTAGAAAGAGTGCCGGTGGGGGGTGGGAGCCTAGCCTGCACGGCAGAGAAATTCCACAGCCTGGGAGAAGCCACTGAAAAGTCCCTCTCCAATGTCTTTGCCAAACATGTCTGTGAAGGTGGTGGGACCAAGAGAAAGTGACCAATACTTTGAATTGTGCCCAGAAATGAAGGGGTAGTCAGTGAAATTTTTAAATATATCCTTGTAAATAGCCCCAGACAGCACTCTAGCCACAGCACTTGGGACTTACTGAGGTTTCTAAATGGTTTCATCTTACCCTTATGCTGAGTCCACTGACAATCTTTGTATTTTGAGCTGTGTACTATGAATGTTCTCTGTGCAGGGTCTGATTTGTTGGTGACTCACTAACCTATGCAAATTACATCTTGATGCTGCAAGACAGATGTATGTGAGGATGAATCAGTCATTAAAGGCTTACAGTTAACTGATGATTTAAAGCAATCTGAAAGTTCTGTCTGTGTTTGGTCTCTGAAATCAGATGAAAGTCACCACTTGATGCTGGAGTCAGTAATGAATATTTATTAACAAGGTGTAGTAACTTCTCTGTTGCGTTGTAAACCTAGAAACAGGGCCAGCATAACGTGCAGCAAGTCATTGTGGTTCAGTGGTTTAAGTGCTGGACTAGGACCCTGGGAGGCCAAGGTTCAAATCCCCAGGCAGCTATGGAAACCCATTGTCTGACACTCTCTCCGTTTCAGAAGGTGGTAATGGCAAACCCACTCTGAACAAATCTTGCCAAGTAAACCCCTTAGGGTCGCCATAAGTCAGGAATGACTTGAAAGCACAAAACAACAAACAGTCAGATAACAGATAGGGTGGCAGCAGTTTCTCCTTTCCAGATGTTCTCATTCTGTAACTGTTCCATGTGTTACAGGACAGAGGCATGCATAGCACAAAAGTTGCCTAAAAGTTGCCCTAACAAAACTGTTCCATTAAATGTAGTGATGTACAAGATTCCATTGCCAGTAGTGAAGTAAGGTTTAATTGCCAGTCCAGTCAGCTTCCATATATGGACAGGAGAGAGGACAACATCTTGTTTGCCTCTAGCAGAAAAACACCTTGGGCTGGTTCTGCTCAAAAATTATTGGAAAGAACTTTGCAGATCTGAATTTGAAATAGAAACTGAAGCAGCACATAGTTACATTGCTATGGCAGCTGTAGATGATCTTGAAAAATCCTTTGCACAATTTTTCAAGATCATCCCGCCTTAACATTTTAACTAGCACTGTTGTTCCTACTTCACAGGAAGCTCAGATACATTAGAAAAAAACATCAATAGCTTTTTACTAGTCTCACTTGCCATTCCTGCAGCTGTGGGTGATTGAAATGTTCTCATCAGATGAGATTATGTTTGTTAGTATATGTATATCAAGCTAACAAATAAATCTTGTTTATGTTATGTCTATGTGACTGACACCTGTTAAGTATATTTCAGTTTGTTAGTTATTCACAAGGAGTTAAATATGTATTCCTAAGGGATTCATAGTATATTCTAATGAAAACTTGCAGACGTTTGAGAAGGATTTTCAGAGATGTTGTACCTTATCTTATTGCATGATGAATGGCAAATAAAGTAACATAAAATAATTAAAAGTACACTATTTTAAATTAGAATAGCAGCCATCAGAATGTTAACTGCATCAATCCTTATTTGTCTTCAGATGCAGAAGAAGTTAAATTATGTTCAGCAGGTATTTAAAAAAATAAATAAATACAACTTCATGATCCAATGTCATCCATGTTCATATAGTTAATTGGGATGATACCTTAATAATAAGTATGCCAGCATTCTCTAATGTGCTGTTGTCCAGGTGTTTGGAGGTTTACATCATATGAACATTCCCTGTTCTATCCTTGCATATTGGTGTGTTTTTAACAGAATATGCTATTTCATGAACTAAGCTTGTATTCCCCAAGGCAAATTATTCTGTATAACTATATTAATATAAACTATGCTAAAGCAAAGTAACTGGAATCTAGGGTTGCAGTAAATAACTCATTAATTGGCTCTAGAAGAAAATTAAAGTGAGGGATAATAATAATTGTCTTCAAATATCTGTAAACAATGTCTGGATGATGGACCTTCAGATATGTTGTTCCAAAAAGCTGGATAGGAACCAGGAAATACACTTGGCCCTTCACTTTCATGGGGAGTTAGGAATGCAAGACCCCTGTAAAAGTGGGAAAACCACAAATAAATGGAGGAAGGTGGGAGGGGTGCATGTGTGCTCATCCTCCTCTCCCCCCCTCCCCTAGTTCTATAGCTGGCGTCCCTCAGCTGGCTAAAGCACGAATGAAGGCAGGAGGAGCATGTGTGTACCCTTCCCGGCTGCTCCCTCCCTCCTGGGCATTTTTTTTTCTCTCAAGGAGAAAACCCCTGTAGGGAGGAGGAGGAGGAGTGTGCACATATGTGGGGATAAACTCATTAATAATTAAAGCCACAAGTGTCAAAACTGTGACTGTCGAGGGCCAACTGTAGATTTTGTTTTCTCCTTCAGTGGATGTATTCAAGGAGAGGTCATATGACTAACTGTCAGGGGTGGCATAATTCAGTCTTGACCAACCAAGTATCCTCCAGAGATTTTATACCAGTTCCTATCAGATAGTGCCAGTATGGCCAATGGATAGAAATTATGGAATTTGTAGCCCAAAGTATTTTGTGGTCACCAATTTGAGAAAGGCTAGAGTAGGCTACATATCAAAAACTAGTTTTCATACAACCTAGTGTGCTTCATCCCAGCCCCTTTATTTGCATCAAATCTATATATATCCAAATCCAGGGCCTAGAATATATCCAAATATATTGCATCAAGGCCTAGAATATATCCAAATCCAAGTCAATATGCATAAGACTAATAAAGACTAATTAATGGGATTTGCTTATCACCCTTCTTGTAAATGGGAACAACTATACTCTGTTTCCAGCCCAATGGAATTATACCTGGATAATCTGAGTGAACACTGGCTGATATTGGGGCCCACCACGCAGAAAAATATTTAAAAATTTCTGGAGGCATCGTAATTTCTCCTGGGGCATTGTTCAAAGTGAGAGCTGCAATAAGCTTCTTCTACTCTTACAGTGTTGCTATTCCACTTTTACTGCTCTGGCTGCCTTCTGTTGCATTCTGGGATTTGAAGTTTAGGGAGGAGCATTCTCAGCCACAGAGCTCTTAGGCCTCACCAAGCTACAAACCTTAGAATGCAATTGGAGGCAGCCAGAGCAGTAAAAGTGGAATAACAGCACTATAAGTGTAGTGCAGTAATGTGGTAAATCTCAGACATTGAGATAGGGGACCATTAAGGCAAACAAGCAGTTTTGGAAACAATAGGAAGGTAATCCTCTGTAGGTATATCTCCATAAAGCCTGCTAAAATGAGTATGCCATAGCTGTGATGAAATTTGTACGAGGATTACTGGTTTGATCATGTGCATACCAGTGGAAATGATATCCCAAAACTGGTTCTCACTCTTTCTGCTTGCAGCTAGGGCTAATTCTCTCCATTGTGTTCTAACATATATGTCTTTTTTTCTGTTTAAGTGCCTTATAAGATGACCTCATAACACCTAAAGTGTCAGGAGAAGTATTATAGTTATTTCTAAGTGCCTATCAAGAGTAGTCCATTAATGCTTTTCGGGCACAACTACATTCAAGATCAAACCATCTATTGGCTACTACTCTATTGGGATTAATTTGTTTGTTACAAACCAATTTGGGTCTAAATTTTTGAATAATGGTTTGATAAGCATGAAAGATGTCTAATTAAGTTTCTAAATTAGAAACTAAAACGTCTTCAATGACTTTAAAAGTGATACTTTCAAATATGTGAACTACGGAGTCACCCAAATAGATTGACCACTGTATTCTCTGTTCTCCCACAAAAATTCCATTTAGATTTTGAGAAAGACTTGAGGGTGAAACATTTCAAAATTAAATAACAGCAACAAAAGAAAATGATCATTTTAAACTCTGTTGTTAACTTCAAATGTATCAATGCCAGGGAGCAGATTAGGAGAAACTGCAATATAATCTAATGTGCTAGCTCCTCTACTGGTGACATAGGTGTAGGCATCCAATGCTATGTTGTGATGTGTTCTATTAGGACATTGCAGATGGCACAAGGAAAGGACTTCTAAAAATCTCAGACCTAGCTTATTTATTCTTCTCTCTTGGGACTCCCTAACAACGAGTGTGACTTGAGTGTTTTTAGTGTTTTTACAATGCTGTATGTTTTGGCTGGCCTTGACTGTAGCATGGTCTTGCTAGGAGTTTCTGTAGGCGTTAACAAACAGGCATTCCATTCCTCTGTAGACATTCAACTACTATGACTATTTATTTGTCTTCTTAGGTCCAAAACACACTGCAGAAATAATCCACTTTGAGACTGCTTTAACTGCCCTAGCTCAATGCTAGGGAATCCTGGGAACTGTAGTTTTTTGGGGATATTTAGCTTTCTCTGCCAGAGTGCTCTGGTGCCACAATAAACTACAGTTCCCAGGGTTCCCTAGCACTGATCCAGGGCAGTTAAAGCGGTCTCAAACTGGATTATTTCTGCAGTGTGTTTTGGACGTTGGTAGTTCATGGTATCCATAAAAATCTCCTCTAGCACCATATTTCAAATGAGTTAATTTTCTTCCTATCACCTTTCTTCACTGTCCAGCTTTGACAACTGTACATAGAAACTGATTGGCTGATGTTCCTGGCTGCAAAGACTTGGGATGACTATTGAAGAAAGTAAAGGAAGAAAGTGCTAGGGTAGGGTTACAGTTGAACATTAAGAAAACAAAAATAATGACCACTGATGATTTACATAACTTTAAAGTAGCTGACGAAGACATTGAAATAGTTCAAGATTTTTCATAGCTTGGCTCAATCATTAATCAGAATGGAGACTGCAATCAAGAAATCAGAAGAATACTAGTTCATGGGAGGGCAGCTATGAAGGAATTAGACAAGAACCTGATGTGTAAAGACACCTCACTGAATACCAGTTGGGATTTTCCATGCTGCCATACTTCCAGTTTCTATGTACAGTTCTAAAAGCCGGACAGTGAAGAAAGTTGATAGGAAGAAAATTAACTCATTTTTACAAGATCTTTAGTCTTCTTTGCCAAAGAGTGCTGTTGCCTCATAAAAGTGCAGATCCCAGGATTCTGTAGGGTGGAGTCATGCCAGTGACAGTGGTGTCAAGGAAAGTGGTGAATCAAGGAAACCATGGCCCTGACTCTGCAAGACCTGAGTACGGTTGTTGAGGATAGGTTGCCTTGGAGGTTTCTCATTCGTGGGATCACCTAAATCAAAGTTAACTTGAAGGCAATTAACAACAAACAACAACATGGAGGAGCCCTGGTGGCACAGTGATTAAATCCTGGTACTGCAGCCACAACGTTGTAATATTATTCCTAGAGGAGGGCTCCAAGGTCCACTCCGCCTTCCATCTTTTCATAAGCTGGTAAAATTAGCACTTAGTTTATTGGAAGCAATTGGCTTACCGCTTAGGGAATGCTAGTTCACTGATAAGCAGTATAGAAATGTGCTTACTATTGCTATTGCTATTGTTCCTCCCAGGAGGATGCTAATGTAAGACTTTTATTATAAGTTTATTATAAGTTTATTTTGGCCTGGAGGGAGTGAAAGGACAGGCCCAACACCATCGGGCCTGACCTCGGTTAAGAAGGAGAGACCTCCCTCCAGTCCATCTGCCTTGGTCCAGTCCTCAGAGGGAGAGAAGAACTGCTAGACCTGACCCCCTTCCCCACCACCATTCCCTTCCCCTTTTGTGTCGTGTCTTTTTAGATTGTAAGCCTGAAGGCAGGGAACTGTCTGATTAAAATAATAATTGTAGGTCGCTCTGAGAGCCTTTAGGGCTGAAGGACGGGGTATAAATACTGTAAATAAAATAAATAAATAAGTAAAAATATTTATTTTATTTTACAGTGGTCCCCCGGGTTACGAAGGTAATCCGTTCCGGATTACCTTTCGTAACCCGGAAATATTCGTTTCCCGGGGGACCGCTTTAAGGGACGGACCTCGCGGCCGATTTAAAGGGGCCGCGCAGTTTTTCCCTTTCGTACCCCGGGGTTTTTTTCGGATCCCGGGGGCTGTTTTGTGGTCCTGCCAGTTTCGACTCCCGGGGATTTCGTTCCCTGGGGGCTTCGTATCCCCGGGGACTACTGTATTTACTTTATTTATTTATTCTCCCGGGTCAGGGCCCAAGGCAACACATTAAAATGTTACCAAAAAGTTCTAGACAAATTTAAAACTTCACATTAAACACTGATTTAAAAACATACAAAAGTTAAAAGCAGATAAAACATACATTTATATTAAAAATTAAAGTGCTTGCTTAAATAAATAATCTTTTTGCCTGCCAGTGAAAGTGGCGAAGGTGCACAGTAAAAAAAGGTGGCGGCAGGCCACCCTTTTTGGGCGGTCTGTAAAGCCCCTATAATTCTCAGGGTGACTGGATCTCCTAACTGCAAAGGAGGACAAGACACTGCAAAATGTAGGAAATTCAAGACAAGTGTAGGGCATTACGAAATAAAAGCTCAAACCACTAATATAAATATAAATTCCTCCTGGACAAAATGCTGACATGTAGAACATGTCCTGGAAAAGGAGAACATCTGGTCACCCTAATGATTGTATGATTCTTAGTAATTTCGTGAAATTCTTTGATATTACCACCACACTGCAACATTAGGGTGCAGATCCTATTTGCTTGCAACTTAACACTATTATACTAACTAAAAATTTAATGAGAATATTCTATAGTCCTGCTTACTCCAGTACTTACTACCTTATGCTGCCAGACATTAAGGCTTGAAGAGTGGTTGGTATGTTGAATTCAGTTCATTCCAGGCCATTAGGAGCTGTTGACTCTTCCAGCCACATGACTATTGTAGAAAATGAACAAAGCCAAATGATATTTCAAGCCCAATTTTTTAAAGGAGGAGTGACTAGCTATGTGTGCTTAACTTCTATCAAAACATCTTGCATTCTGGAAACATCCAATAATGTGGGTCAACAAAATGTTTTTCTTTGGAGTGTAAGCTGCATTTTAAAAGTGTGGTTCAAAAAGGAATGTTTTTCATGCTTACTATAAATTTCATTCTTTAATTGGCAAGACTGTTTGTGCAGTCTTTTACTTGCCTTCAGAGGCCCCTACCAGTGGTCAAAGAGGAGAATGATGACATTCAGCGCTTTCATTTCCTAAAACAACAACAGCTTGTTGCCTAGCAGCAAATCAGAGTACCAGCATCACTTGCTGAAAAGCTCACCTTCCCAGGAACCTTTTTAGCAATTTTCTTGCTCTTCCTGATCTATAGTAAATTCTGAATTATAAATATCCCACTCTCCTGAATCACATGTGGGGGGAAGAATCTTGAAAGAGGGGTGAGTGGGTGAGAAGTCCTGGCACGAATGATTCAATTCTGTTGAAAATAAATGCAGAGGTTGTCATGACATGTGTTATTGAGACTAGTTTTATATCAAATTATGGTGTGTGTGATTCCATTCATGATCCCAAACTGACCCTGCCAGGCTGGCAGCCATAATTCGCAAACCAGTGGGTCAGGTAGGCAGAAGAGTCATACTCGCAAGGCCCCTGCAAAACAACTTTAAAAATTCCCCACAGGAAGGTTTGTGAGTCGCCCAGATGGGAGGGTTATCACCTTCAAGAATAAGTCAATACTTCCTGTTTGTTCAGAGTCTCACACTTAATGTGCCGGTGATCACATTAAATGATCCACCCATAGACCTGTCTGTGTCAAGACCCAAACACATTGTTTAAGTCATCATCGCACCTCGGCTTAACAAAACCCAGGCACTCAACACCTTTATCTAAGCCTTGGCTAGACCATTAAGTTCACTGCTAGAGACCAGATGGGGGCAGTACAAACTGCCCAAAAGGGGTGGTCTGTAGCTGCCCCAAGAAGCAGCGAGATGGGGCCAAGGCTGCCACACCGGCTGCCTCGGAGGCCACCCACCACTTCCAGAGGTCACGGGGAAGTGACAAACTGCCGGTTCCCCGCGGCCTCAAAGCAGGATGCAGCAGGTGCCGTGGGTGCCTGCTGCACCCCCGCTTCCCTTGGCGGTGGCAAGGGGAGAAAGGGGCCGTGGTGGGTCTTTGGCGCGGCTGTTTGAAAGCTACGCCAAAGACCCAGCGCAAAAAAGAGCTCCCTAATTGGCACCCTCATTGTGTCATGGCATGCACAGCGTATCTAAACGCTGCACGCGCCATGACACAATCATGGCACGCCCATATGGACACCACCATTTTTAAATAGCAGCGTCCATACAGTTTAGGGTTAGGGAGGATGCGGATGCTGCTCCCTCCCTAACCCTAATCGCGCACTAAAAAGCCCTAAAGGCACTCTTTATTGCGCATCTAGATAGGGCCATGGAGCCTATATAAACCTAGGATTTTTCAACTCAAGTGTGCTATTCTCGGAGTGCAGCTGGACTCCAAGCTAGTTTGATCTCTGTCTTTAGCTCCCTCGGCCATCCACCCCCACTTTTCAGTGGCCGTGCCTCATTATCATCATCCACATCTGTATCGTACCTCTGAGAAGCCTAAGTGAGTATTTCATGTAGTTTTGCCCATCTCCCACTTGTCCCACTTTTTCTCCCTTTTGCTTCTTGAAGCATTGAGTGTGTGCATGAATGTGTATTTTATTGCTGGATGTTTGTCTCTCCTTTTAATAAATATTAGACTTTAATTGAAGAAGCCTGTCTCCACGTTCTCACTTGAGGGATTCTTGGTCTTTCCAGTATATATAAAGGGACCCAATCTCAAGGGGTGTTGTTAGGGCTCCACTCTTGCAAATTTGAGCTAATTAAAATTACCCTAATTCAATCCTTCCTAACAATATTTAAGTACCAGGGCTGATAAAATATGAAAGAAATGGAGAAATGTGGTGGAAAACATGGACATGTAGTCTTTCATTCCACAGAGGGCAAAGTGCAAGCTCTGTGGCAGTACACCCCCCCCATTCTATTTGTTTTATAAAAATTAATCTGAAGGGTGTAAGTGATTTCCCCCACTCAAAAACCATGCCAAACAGCTCAAAGCTGCCCTCAGAACATGCAACTAATTCCACATGCTTCAGACAGTGATGCACTGTTACTTTTTCCAACTTTCCAA
Organism: Urosaurus nigricauda; assembly: GCA_034509955.1. NCBI lineage: Eukaryota > Metazoa > Chordata > Lepidosauria > Squamata > Phrynosomatidae > Urosaurus > Urosaurus nigricauda. The sequence goes on from JAOEGL010000014.1 coordinate 936,913, forward strand.
TTTCCCTAAGCCCCAGGCCTTTTTTCAGCCATACTTTAACCCAAAAAACAAATAAATTATGACCAGAAGTGATTGGGGAATCACTCCTCACCTTCCCCATAATAGCTGAATCCAGAGTTTCAAAAGTTACTTCTTAAAAGTAACCCATTCTCATTATTTTTACTGTGCATTGAGAAGTAACTTAATGCTGCTATTCAACAAATTATTCAGGTTATTGCAGCTTGATAAGTTGCGCGTTGTTTTTCTATTAATGTTCATTTTTTTAGAGAGAGAGAGAGAAAGACCTTTTCCTAAAGAAACAGTACAAAAAGTTGGGAAATTGTTAGAATTTGGACTCTCTCTCTCTCTCTCTCTCTCTCTCTATATATATATATATATATATATAGGGATGATGTGGGTTGGGGTGCTTTTAGCTATGCCTAGATTGTAGATGTAGATATGTAGTAGCTGAGCAGTGCCAGGTGGCTGTTATCTGAAGACCTTAAAACACTATTCTCAGTGGCTTGGAATGCAGGAGAAGAGCTGAGCCGGGCAGTAGCCATTGGGGGGCAAAGGGGGACTGTGAACCGTGGAAAGGAGGTGGGGTGCTTGTTGCATGTGCTTTTGCAGGGGGTGGAGTGGCAATCATTGGGGTTTCTATATATTGGATTTGCTTGGGGTGGGCAGTCTCAGCTTACATGCTGAATGGTGTTGAATTACTGATCCCGGATCTATCAATAAAGTTCTGCTTATTCACCATAAGCCTGACTGATTAATTGAGGAACAGATTCCCTATTCCGACAGAAATTGCCCTACAAACAACATTTTGAAAATGTTTAGCAACTGTTACTTATTATACTAACTGTTACTTATTATACAATCTTGGATCCATGCAGCTGCGGATCCATGAGGGGGGACTTCTGGCAAGGGATGGGCTGCACCTCACGCCAGTTGGCAAAAATGTTTTTGCCAATAGTGTCAAAAATTTGATCAGGAGAGCTTTAAACTGAGTTATGTGGGGGAGGGAGACAGTATTCTGGAAGGCAAAAGGGCTGGTGAAAATAGTCTAACTGCCATTGGGGGAACAAGGCAAACAGTGCAAGGACCCAATAGTGGGAGGGAAAAAAACTTGCACAGGCAGCAAGTAGGGGAGACCCATGGTCTTAGATGTCTGTACACTGATGCACAGAGCATGGGAAATAAGCAAGATGAACTTGAAATCCTAGCACAACAAAGCAAATATGATATAATAGGCATTATTGAAACCTTGTGGGATGAGTCTCATGATTGGAATGTAGGAACAGAGGGGTATAACCTTTTAAAGAGAAATAGGGCAAACAAGAAAAGAGGAGGAATAGCATCCTATGTCAGGGACATTTACATCAGTGAATAGATCCAGGTGCAGAGCATCTGGATAAAAATTAAAGGAGAGGGAAACAACAGGGATGTTATTGTGGGAGTCTACTACAGACCCCCAACTCAGATGGAGGAACTGGATGATGCCTTTCTAGAACAGATGACCACACACTCAGAAAGGAGAGATGTAGTAGTGATGGGGGACTTCAACTATCTTGATATTTGCTGGAAGTCAAACTGAGCCAAAACCTCAAGGTCTAGCAAATTCCTCACTTTCCTTGAAGACAATTTCATTGTCCAAAAGGACAATGGAAGAGGCAACAAGGGGATCGCCTATTTTAGATATGATCTTAACCAACAGGAATGACCTAGTTAATGGGGTGCAAGTGGTTGGATCCTTAGGTGGGAGTGATCATGTTCTCCTGGAGTTTCGGTATACAGTGGAATTGAGAAGCCAGGCATAGTCAGACACACTTTCTAGACTTTTGGAGAGCTGATTTCAGTAGAGAAATACTGGGGGTGATCCTGTGGTCAGGAATACTAAAAGAGAAGGGAGTTTAAGACGGATGGGAGTTTCTTAAAAGGGAGATACTGAAGGAACAATTTAAAATAGTTCCAAGGAGGAAGAATAATAGGAGGTGTCTTAAAAAACAGGATGAACTTTCTTTTTTAAATTAATATTTTATATTATATATATTTTTATATTATATTATATAAATATTATAATATTTTTAAAATTTTACAGAACAGATTATAATATTCTTTCCATACCTATATTACTCTTACACCTTATTTATTTTTATAACTAGTTAGTCAGAATGAACTTTCAACTGAGCTAAGTTTTAAACAGAACATGTATAATTAATGGGAAAAGGTGGAAATCACAAAAAAGGAATTCAGTCAAATAGTTAGCACATATGGGGTAAAATCAAAAAAGCTAAAGCACCGAATGAACTCAGGCTTGCTAGACAGGTTAAGAACAACAAAAAGAGTCTTTTTCGGGTATGTCCACAGCCAAAGGAAGAATAAGGAAATGGTAGGGCCACTGTGTGGAGAAGATGGCGAAATGATAACAGGGGACAGAGAAAAGGCAGAATTACTCAACATCTTCTTTGCTTCAGTCTTCTACAAAAGGAAAAGGGTGCTCAACCTGAGGATAATGGAACAGAGAACAGAATACGGGAAAATCAGCACATAATAAGTAAAGAGATAGTACAGGGATACCTGGTTAATTTAAATGAATTTAAGTCTCCAGGAGCTGATGAACTATATCGAAGAGTATTAAATGAACTGGCAAAGGTAATATCAGAGTAATTGGCAATAATCTTTGAGAACACCCAGAGAACAGGACAGGTCACAGCAGACCGGAGGAGGGCAAAAATTCTCCCCATCTTCAAAAAGGGGGGGAAAAGAGGATCCCAAAAATTATCGTCCATAGAATCATAGAATCATAGAGTTGGAAGAGACCACAAGGGCCATCTAGTCCAACCCCCTGCCATGCAGGAACTCCCAGTCACAGCATCCCCGACAGATGGCCATCCAGTCTCTGCTTAAAGACCTCCAAGGAAGGAGACTCCACTACGCTCCGATACCAGGAAAGATTCTGGAGCAGATCATTAAACAGAGAGTCTGTGAACATCTAGAAGGCAATTCCATAATCACAAAAAAGTCAAAACAGGTTTCAGAGAAACAAGTCATGCCAGACAAATCTTTTTTGATAAAATGACCAGCTTGGTAGATGAAGGGAATGCTATGGATATAGTATATCTTGATTTCAGTAAGTCCTTTGACAAGATTCCTCATGACATTCTTGCAAACGAGCTTATAAAATGTGGGCTAGACAAGGTAACTGTCACATGGATTTGTAATTGATTGACTGGCCAAACACAAAGGGTGCTCAACAATGGCTCCTTTTCATCCTGTAGAGAAGTGACCAGTGCAATCCCACAGGGTTCTGTCCTGGGCCCAGTCCTATTCAACATCTTTATTAATGACTTGGATGACAGAATTGGGGGCATAGTTATCAAATTTGCCGATGATACCAAATTAGGAGGAATAGCTAATACCCCAGAGGACAGGAACAAAATTTAAAATGACTTGAATAAACTGGAAAGCTGGGCCAAAGCTAACAAAATGATATGCAAAACAGAAAAATATAAGGTACTGCACTTAGAGTGGAAAAATGAAATGCACAAATATAGGATGGGGGATACCTGGCTTAAGGTGACTACATGTGAAAGTGATCTAGGAGTCCAAGTAGACCACGTTGAACATGAATCAGCAGTGTGATGAGGCCGCTAAAAAGGCAAATGCAATTTTAGGCTGCATCAATGGAAGTATTGTGTCTAGATCAAGGGAAGTAATAATGCCACTCTATTCTGCTTTGGACACGCCCCACCTGGAATATTGTGTCCAGTTCTGGGCACCACAATTCAAAAAGGATGTGGGGAAACTGGAGCGCATCCAAAGGAGGGCGATTAAATTGGTAAAGGGTCTGGAAACCATGCCCTATGGAGCTGGGTATGTTTATCCCTGAGAAGAGAAAGTTAAGAGGTGATATAATAGCCCTGTTTAAATATTTGAAGAGATGTGATATTGAGGAGGGAGCAAGCTTGTTTTCTGCTGCTCCAGACATAGGACCCGGAACAATGGATGCAAGCTACAGGAAAAGAGATTCCACCTCAACATTAGGAGGAATTTCCTGACAGCAAGGGCTGTTTAACAGTGGAACACACTCCCTCGGAGTGTAGTGGAGTTCCCTTCCTTGGAGGTCTTTAAACAGAGGCTGGGTGGCCATCTGGCAGGGATAATTTGATTGAGAGTTCCTGCGTGGCAGGGGGTTGGACTGGATGGCCCTTGCGGTCTCTTCCAGCTCTTTGATTCTATGATTCTATCCAACAGATAGTGTAAATAAAAAACATCAGTGTCCTGGAAATTTAGTTAAAGGAGGGCTAATCATTTGGTGGCGAATGTCCTTATAAAATTGACACTACAAAAGCACATGAGCTGTAATTTCTGTAACACCAGTATCACAATTACAGGATGGAAATTCATAAGGGATTTTCCCATATTTCCCTAACAGTATGCTGTTCAGAGAACACTGAATCAAGCTAATGATAAAGCTCTCCCAAATTTAACATAATATAAGTATGTAGCTGGATTAGAAGCCAACATTTGATTATTTGCAAATGAGTAATTGGAAAAGGCAGCAATTTCTGTCTGACCATCAATATCTAGAATCCTTTGCCTTACAATGTTTGTCTATTGAGGTGTTTTTAAATTTGTCCCATAGTCTAGATCGAGATACTGTGTCAAACACTGACTTTAAATCAATAAATGCTGCAAAAAGAGATTCACTAGTCTGATGAGACTACATCTCTATTAGATGTTGAAAAACCATTGCATGATCTAGTGTTGATTTTCCTGCCCTAAATCCAGTCTGTTCATCCCTCATAATGTTTTCAGATTCCAGCCAGTCCATTAGTTTGACATGTAGATGTTTAGCATACATTTTACTTATCTAACTTAGTAGACTATTTGGATGAAAATTAGCTGAATCGTCTCTTTTACCCTTCTTGTAAATTAGAATTATAATAGCTACACCCCAGTCTTTTGGTATCATAGCTATGTGGTCTGTCTCTGTAAAAAGTGAAGATAACATTGGTATCCACCAAGCTAAGTTATTCTTTATTACTTCACAGGTAATAAAATCTGCACCAGAGGATTTCCCTGGTTTAAGCTGTTTAATTAAATTACTAATTTCTGAACTAGAGACTGGAGGCCAGTGAGGAAGAGATGCTATATCCAGCTCCAAATCTGTCCGAGAATTCTCTGTTTAAGTGTACAGAGCTGCAAAATAGTCTTTCCAAATATTGGCTGGGATCTGGTAAATGTTTTTTGAGAGAGATGGTGCTGCCACCCTCCAAAAATGGCAGGGTTGTTTACACTGGCTGCCACTATCAGGGTTTCCCAGGATGCTACATAGCACTCCCTTTTTTGACAAATCAGTTGTTTGTACTGTTTTTTCAGCCTCATAAGATCTAACACTGAACAGGAAGGAGGGTTCATTTTATATCATTTTAAAAGCTGTTTTAGGGAATTCCAGGCCTCACAGCACTCTTGATCAAACCAGTTGTGCCGTGTGCTTGGATCTTGCCTAGTTATGGTATCAATCTACCAAGAAACAGTTAACAAGAACTGAATTGATTTGATGAAATTATTGAAGCTGGCCAGTATATCGTCATCTGACTTATCATCCACTATTGCTAAATGGAGAAACATGGCTGGTTCCCTAACAAGAAACTTAGTAAGTGCTTCTGATTTTTGGGGTGTCCATTTGTCACGAATAGGGCAGTAATCATGAGACAGTGTTACAATCTGATAGGAGGATAAAAATGAACTATCAAAAGCCTTCATATAGCGTAACAGGAAAATTATCACTCTCAGCATGATTGACAATTACAAATGTGCATAGATGAGGAATTAAACTCTGTGAAATCTCAACATAGTCTAACTCACAGGGGAGCCAATAGCTGCCACTGATGGTTGGCACCCCAGTCGTCATGTTAAAACTGGAACCAGAAACAAAATAAATATGTTGGTGTATAGATAAGAATGTGTGTATCTGTTAGGCTCATTAAATTTCTCAGTTTCCCACCAACACACCATCTCATTTCTGCACTGTATTTCAAGCATATTTAGTATTGCGAGTGTAAGGATGTATACAGTGATTACAGAGGATTGTGCCTAGTGTAAACCTTTACAAAACTGAACTTGGTGATTTTGAATGTGTCTACAAGTGATGACTACCCTGCTGAGTATACCCACTGGGCTGGACATAGCTCCCACTTTGGAAGAGAGCCTTAAGGCCATACAGCAGATGAAAAATGGCAAAATACCATTAGTAAATACCGTAAATAAATAAATAAATAAATAAAATCCCCCCCCCCCCATTTTTCTCCAGTACATGTGTCATTTTTAGCTGGTATAATTCTGGATTCATAGAAAAATCCACTCCTAGTATTTTTACAATTGCCATATGTATATTTTTCCAGTATTTTTTGTCTTCTTACAATTCCATCGCATATGGTAGTATGAACCTTCCTTTTTTTAACATTTCCAACATCTAGGGTTCACATTTTTATACATCTTTGCTAGTTTTTCCAGCATTAAATGCCACATATACAGCATTTTATAATAATTTTCTTTAAGGCTTTGTGCTAATGTAAATTTATTCATCTTATCCCATGAGTTTTCCCATTTTTCCATTTCCATATTATAATGGAAGAATTGACGCCACTTTATAATTACTTCTTATACTGTTTCTTGCTCTAATTCTCTTACTAATAGTCTTATAAAATTTGGATATCTTTTTCTTCTTTCCTTTCTCTAAAAAATTCTTATCTACTTCATTTTCAGTCTCTTCATTTCCAACTAATCTTAAATCCATGTTTCTTCTCTCCACAAGCTGTCTATGTAGAAACCATTGTATTGTTATACCTTCATAGAATCATAGAGTTGGAAGAGACCACAAGGGCCATCCAGTCCAACCCCCTGCCACATAGGAACTCACAATCAAAGCATCGCCATCCAGCCACTGTTTAAAGACCTCCAAGGAAGGAGCCTCCACCAAAACCTCCAAGGGAGTGTGTTCCACTGTTGAACAGCCCTTACTGTCAGGAAGTTCCTCCTAATGTTAAGGTGGAATCTCTTTTCCTGTAGCTTGCATCCATTGTTCCAGGTCCTGTTCTCTGGAGCAGCAGAAAACAAGCATGCTCCTTCCTCAATATGACATACTTTCAAATATTTAAACAGGGCTATCATATCACCTCTTAACCTTCTCTTCTTCAGATTAAACATACCCAGCTGCCTATAAAAGACTGACATTCACAAAATAAAAAAAAAATAAAAAAAAAAACCAAGGGAAAATTCTAAATCCTTTTTTGAACTAAAGAATTAATTAAATTTAAGAGATATTTGGCAACATAAATATGTAGACTCTAAAAACTGTACATTTTACTCAGATGTACACAACTAATCCTCTAGGATTAATATATATTTAATATCAAAATTATTCTCACAAGAATAAAAAGTATGGAGTATATTACTTAAAATGTCCGAGATCACAATCCAATACAATCCTAGTCAGTGAACGAAAGAAAGAATTCATAGGGAGACTGAATGACAATCTGTTTGTGACGCACACTCCTCTTCTTATTGTTGTATTTTTCTGGATGACAGCACCCTAGGATGCCTTTCCCCCTGCTGTACCCAAAATAAAGAAGACCCTTTTTAAAATCTCTTTTAAAAAGGCTTTGTAATGGTAACGTGGGTGCAATTCAAGATGTAGACAAGTTTTTTTTTTCCAAAACAAGATCAAAATTTTATTGTACAGATGTTTCTACCAAAAGTTATTTAAATGAATATAAATAATTAATTGTTGTTACAGGCACTTGTGTTCTTTCAGAAGGGAAAATTTCTTTTCCAGTTATGGTTGTTATAATAATGGTTTCCTTATACAAATCTCCACAGAATCTCAGTGTTACTATCTTTAAAAACACTTACACCATCCTTATAAAGAATATTTTCCTAAACCTATCCAATATTTCTGCCACTGAGGCTATCTCCCTCAGGATGTATCTTTAATAAAACTCTTTCACTTAGAATTCTACACAGGAACTAAGTCCTTTTCCTCTAGACTATGGGCCCATTCCCACTTACCTGTAGATTTGATTACTGAACTGAATCTTGAAACTGATTCAGCAAACACAGTGGTTCCCACTATGTTTGCGCCGGTTGCAGGATTCCTTTCAGGAATTCAAATGCCTGTTTTCAGACAGGCTTTTTTTGAAATGGCAGGAGAGGCTTCCCCAGCCTCTCCTGCCATGCCTCCCTCCATTCTGCCACCCATTCCTTCCTTCATTCATTCCTCCCTTCCCTCCCTTCCTCTCCTCCTCCTCCTTTCTCCCTTCCTCCCTCCCCTCCTCCACCTTTCCTTCCTTCCTCCCTCCCTCCCTTCCTTCTCCCTCCCTCCCTTCCCTCCTCCTCCTCCTCCTCCTCCTCCTCCTCCTCCTTTTCTTCCTTACCTCCTGCCTGGGTGCCCTGGCAGCCCTGGCGGTGGTGGTGGCAGAGGGGTTGTCGGGGCTCCTTCTGCTGCCCGCTGCGGCTGGCTTGCCTCCATCTGTGCATGGTGGCGGTGGTGGTGGAGAAGTCTGACAGACGGGGCTCGTTGGATGTGCCTCTGGAAGCCTGGAGGACGGAGGCATGCTGGACAGAGGCACATCCAACAAGGCACATCCAACATCCATCCTCCAGGCTGCCAAACAGAGGCACGTACAATGAGCCCCATCCAGCAGCCTTCTCCACCGCCACCATGCACGGACGGAGGCAAGCCAGCCATGGCAGCTCCAGCCGTGGTGGCCCCTGACAGCCATCACCACAGCCCCCAGGCAGGAGGGAAGGAGGAAAAGGGGGGGGGAGGAGGAGAGGAGGGAGGGAGGTAGGAAAAGAGGAAGGAAGAGAGGAAAGAAAGGGGAAGGAGGAAAGGGTAGGAGGATGGAGGGAGGCATGGCCGGGGCGTAGAGAGGCTGCCAGGGTGGATTTGAATCTGCCCTACGTTCCCACTGGGCTGAATCGATTTATTGTCAGAAATAGGAAAAAAAGATAAGATATGGACAACAAAAACATTTTCAATACACCAACAAACTGGGAAAATAGCTAGCTCATAAAATAACAGATGAAAATTATTTCAGAAATAAAAAATGGAAAGGAAATATACACAATACAAAGCCCAATCAAAAAGCATTTTTGAGTATTATTCAAATACATTTAACACAAAATTGACAACAATAAAAAATAGAAAACATAATTATTTTTATTTTAACCCTTTATGTATTTATTTCAGTTTTTTGTTTCTATGTCTCATTGTTTCTTCTTCAAACACTGCGCTCTCCTGCTGCTGCTGCTGCCACTGCTGCTGGAAAAGATGTTGTGGGCAAGGTTTTAAGGCCTCGCCTGCACTCTCTCGCTGCCACTGACACTGCTGGTGAGGGTGTTGGGGTTTGTGTGGCTGGGGCCTTCACCCACACTCTCCTGCTGCCACTGCTGCTGCTAGATAAGATGTTTTGGGTGAGGTTTTAAGGCCTTGCCTGCACTCTCTGCTGCCGCTGCTGGTGAAAGTGTTGGCTTGTGTGGCTGGAGCAGTGCTCTCCTGCTGCCACCACTGCTGCTAGGTGTGGGCAAGATTTTGAGGCCTCATCTGTGCTCTCTGCTCTCCACTCTCTGCTCTCCACTGCTGCTACTGGTCAGGGTGTTGGGGGGGGGGGTGGCTGGGGCCTCCACCCATTCTCTCCTGCTGCCACCGCCACTGCTGGAGAAGATGTTGTGGGTGAGGTTTTAAAACCTCGTCTGCACTCTGCTCCTGCTGCTGAAGAATATGTTGTGGTGAGGTTTTGAGGCCTTGCCTGCACTCTCTGCTGCCACTGCTGGTGAGGGTGTTGGGGTTTGTGTGGCTGAGGCCTCACTTGTGCTCTCCCGCTGCCACTGCCACTGCTCCCACTGCTGCTGCTCGTATGTGTGGTTTTGATGTTATTGTTTTCATGTGTTGTTTGTATGGTTTTAAGTAAATAAAAATATTTTTTTAAAAACAAAGCAATAAAGTATATGCAGATTTTATTCTGGAATCCCCTGGTGTGCTGCATTATCCATTGTTTGTTTTCAATGAGATCCCTAACACTTCTTCCTTTTCTGAATCCACCTTGCATTTCTTGGATTTCTCACTCTATATATGATAGGAGTCTTTGCTGTAGAATTTTGACCATAACTTTGTTTGCATGGGAAATTAGTGCAATGGTTCTGTAATTACAACAATCTTTTGTCTCTCCTCTTTTGTGAATGGGAATGTATATTGATTGCTTCCATTCTGTGGGCCAGTGCTTTGCTTTCAATATTTGCTGGCGAATTTTGCTTAGACTCTGTCTTTGTAGATTGTTGCAGTTCTATTGGTATGGTCTCTTTTCCTGGTGATTTACTCTTCCCAGTTGCTTTGAGTGCAGCTTTCACTTCACTTTCCAAAATTTGGGATTCATCTTTGTAAGTTTCTTCTTCCCATGTGTCAATTAGCCTTTGATATTTTTATATAGCTCTTCTGTGCATTGTCTCCATCAGTTTTTATTTCATCATGGTTGTGTAGCATGTCCTTCTTCAGAACATAGAGAATCCCCACTTTTGATTTAATTTTTTCTGTTATTATTATACCCCTCTAAGCAGTTTACAACTGTAAGCTAATTGCCCCCATCAAGCTAGGTACTCATTTTAGTGACCTCAGAACGGTGCAAGCCTCAGTCGAACCTGAGCCCTGGCTGGTATTGAACTCGCAACCTTGTGGTTTGTGAGTGAGTGGCTGCAGTTGTTATCTCACTTTCCCCCCCACAATTGGGATACAAAGTGTCTTACAAATTACAAGAACAATACAATTAAAAACATACAAAAAATGAGCAGGCAGATCCCAGCAGCATAAAGCTGACAGCTGCATCTCTCTGCTATTGATCCTGGACTAGAAACCCCAACCTCAACTGACTGTGAAGGCCTGGCAACACAAAAAATCCTTTGTTGCCAGTAAGACAGCAAGGACAGGGCCATGCTGACCTGTCTGAGGAGGGATTTCCCAAACCTTGTGAAAAATCCTTCCTTTTTTGTTGTAAGTTTCTATTTCTCTGCATCGATTGTTGTAATAATTTTCTTCATCCTTGTGCACTAATGATTGCACAGTAGAGTCGAAGGCTTTCATGGCCGACATCCATAGTTTTTTGTGGAGCTTTCAAGCTATGTGGCCACGTTCTAGAAGAGTTCCTTTCTGACGTTTTGCCAGCATCTCTGACGATGCCAGCCACAGATGATGGTGAAACATCAGAAAGGAACTCTTCTAGAACATGGCCACATAGCTTGAAAGCTCCACAAAAAAAACTATTGCACAGTGGCATTCATGGTTCTGATTTTATTCATGTCTGTCTTTGCTTTGCATCTTGTCTTTAATTGCTTGAAGCTTTTCATCTGTTATCCATTATTTCTTCTCCTTGTTTTTGGCCCTCCTTTGTTATTGTCTGTAGTCAGAGAGTGAGAGTAACACAGAGAGATGATAACAGCCAAAAAGAGGGAGTCAGTATATACAAGGTATATATTCAAAAACTGGAGGAGAACATTCCACAGTGCCATGCTGGGGTAATCACACAGACATCTAACTGTGACGTCTGTCAAGTCTAGATGGGATTGTGAGTTGGCTGGCTTGCACAGACAAAATGCCATTGTTGAAATTAAATTGTCTTCTTCTTTCCAGGTCTAGCCAAACCAATGGGATTAGTTGAAGGCCCTGGGGGCCTGGGCCAAGGAGGAATGGCTGCCACTTTGAGAGATGATAGCCATGAATCTGAAAGCAAGTATGAAGAATATGGCTATAATGCCCAGTTAAGTGATAGGATTTCATTAGACAGATCTATTCCTGACTACAGGCCAAAAAGGTAGGTAAACTATGTTTTGCCTTTAGTATTGAAATTCATTATATTCAGAATGATCTCAAAGGTGTAACTGTGTGTTAATGAAATTTTATGTTCAAATAACTGGCTGAAAATGCCTATTTACAGTACACTGGAGGGCTGTTCTTGTTGTTGTATTCCTTCATCCATTCCGACTTATGGTAACCCTAAGGTGAACCGGTCAAGAGGTTTCTTGGCAATATTTGTCCAAAGGGGCCTTTGGCTTCTCCTGAGGCTGAGGGAATTTGACTTGGCCAAGGTCACCCAGTAGGTTTCGAGAGGCCAGCACTCAAACCACTACACCACGCTGGCTTTCTTATGTGAAAATAGAATCATAGAATCTTAGAATCGTAGAGTTGGAAGAGACCACAAGGGCCATTCAGTCCAACCCCCTGCCATGCAGGAACTCTCCATCAAAGCATCCCCGACAGATGGCCATCTAGCCTCTGCATAAAGACCTCCAAGGAAGGGGACTCCACCGCACTCTGAGGGAGTGTGTTCCACTGTTGGACAGCCCTTTCTGTCAGGAAGTTCCTCCTAATGTCTAGGTGGAATCTCTTTTCTGTAACTTGCATCCATTGCTCTGGGTCCTAGTCTCTGGAGCAGCAGAAAACAAGCTTGCTCCCTCCTCAATATCACATCCCTTCAAATATTTAAACAGGGCTCTCATATCCCTTCTTAACCTTCTATTCTCCAGACTAAACATACACAGCTCTCTATAAAAGACTGCCATTGACAAAAGAAAATCAATAAAAGCCAAGGGAAATTTCCTAAGTCCTTTTTTGAACTAAGGAATTAATTAAATTTAACAGATATTTGCCAACATAAATATGGAGACTCTAGCTTGCATCTGTTGTTCCGGGTCCTGTTCCAGGTCCTGTTCTGTGGAGCAGCAGAAAACAAGCTTGCTCCACCTCAACATTACATCCCTTCAAATATTTAAACAGGGCTATCATATCACCTCTTAACCTTCCCTTCTCCAGGCTAAACATCCCCAGCTCCCTAAGTCTTTCCTCATAAGGCATGGTTTCCAGACTCTTCACCATTTTATATTTAATTTTTTTTAATTTTCCAGATTTGAGTAAAAGTACATAAATTTGACATTTACATTACTACAGATATATATAATCAAGTTATACAGATCATATCCCACAAACTACATAATAATAACTTATTAGAGTCCTAGACAGTTGTATAACCTTAACTAAGAAACCATAAACATAAAATCATATTATCAACCCACAGCATGACATTAACATAACATTAACCAGATTTACAACTCAAAGCAAAACTTTGGCCCGATACAGATGGGCCTGAAGAGGCACCTGGGCAGCGCCATTAGGGTTCGGGAGTGCACATCGTATACATGCTCCCAAACCCTAGTACGTAATGGCGCTGGCGCCATTACGTAACCCCGTTCGGATGGCATATGTAATGGCGCCGCCGCAACTGCGCAGCTGGTAGATGCAGCTGCGCAGTTGCAGTTGCGCAAAGATACCAAATGGCACCTCTTCACTGAATTGCGCAACAACTGTGCACCTAAAAAGGAGTGCAGTTTCCCCGCTCCTTTTTAGGTGCACAACTGTGCTGCAGCATCTAGCTGCGCAACTGCACTGCAGCATCTAGCTGCTGCGGTGCTGTTGCAGCGCTAAAAGTAGTGGCGCCAGACTGTCCTTTTTGGGCAGTCTGTACCACCCCTTCCTTTCTTCTCTGTTCTCTTCTTTTATGTAATAAATTATTGACTTTTGTGTATCTCTATGTTCACATGTATTTAATCACTAATATATCATTTGTGTATCTTCATTTATTTATATGATCTATGTGTCTAAGATGATTCTCTATAGTTCTTAAGTAATTAATCCTTGAATTTTATTTGATGTAAGATTACAACTCATACAATTTCCTTTTTCTACGTAGTGAACTGTTAGGTTTCTTCAATTAAATTGCATTTTTATTTCACAAAGCTCTCAAAAACATCAATGTTTTAAATTTGTCAGTTTATTATATAATCTTGTAATCTTACCCTGTTTCCCCGAAAATAAGACATCCTCTGAAAATAAGACCTATCTGAATTGCTCAATATAAGGCCTCCCCCAAAAGTAAGACGTAGCAAAGTTTTTGTATATAAATATATATAATAAATGTTCTTTTTTTTTTGTTCAACAATAAGTGTGAATTCTTTTTCATGGAAAAATTAAGAGATCCCCTGAAAATAAGACTTAGTGCATCTTTGGGAGCAAAAATTAATGTAAGACACTGTCTTATTTTCAGGGAAACACGGTACATACCAGTCTGTTAATTCTGGAGTATTGTTTCCAAAAGCCGGCATATGTCATCCTAGCTGCGGTGAACATATACAATAGTACTTTACCATGACATTTTTCCAAGATATCATTGATCATTCCCAGTAAAAATATTTCTGGTTTAAACTCCAGTTTTATTTGTAAAATTTCTATAATTTTTAATGTATTTGTGACCAATATTCTTTAGCTTTTGTGCAAAGTATGAAAGAAAGTCCCTTTTTCCAAGGAGCATTTCCAACAACTATCGTTGGTATTTTTGTACATTTTAGATAATTTATCAGGTGTGAGATTGCATTTTCAGTTGATTTTCTTTAAGATCCATGGATACCGTGTATTTTTGTCTTTTTTTTCAGTTATTTTCCCACTATAATAATATTTATTCGGTCTTTGACCAGTATAAAAACACATCAAAACAGCATCATAAAAACAACATCATAGGGGGGAAAAAACTTGACATAAGCTGTACACTTATGTATAAACAGTATCACATTTCGATCATTTATATAACAATAGGATTTCCATTAGTCAGTTGGGGCGCACCTTACATACAATATAGCAGTATTTAGCCACCTTCTGGGACACGGTAGGGTCATGTCCAGGAGGAGGCGTAAATAAAAGAAATCATTGTTACCTGGGAAATTACTCAATAAAGGGGTGATCAATTGATGTCGAATATCCCTGTAAAACTGGCAATAAAGGAGGACATGCTCAGTGGTTTCGATGGCACCTGAGTCACATGGACACAAACGAAGTTCAAATGGTATTTTCTTATATTGTCCTTCTAATACAGCTGTAGGTAGCATATTGAACCGTGCCAAAGTTAAAGCCCTTCTAAACTTAGGAAGAGTAACGTAAAATAAATATGGAGCTGGAGAGGAAACCAGTCCTTGGTTGCTGACTACAATATATTTTGAAAGGGAAGCAGTTTCCATTTTTCCTTCTATTTCTAAAATTTTTTGTTTAATAGTGGATTTAGCTCTATCGACATCCAATTTTAAAATTACACCTTTGTTAAAGGCCTAGCTCATTCAGTTTCTCATCTGACTGCCATCGGAAGGTTGTCTCTTATTTCTCATATTCAAGACTATTGGATTGTGGTCCAACCACAATTTTATTTGTGTTTCAACTTTCTCTACTCTATAACATAATCCTTGAGATACTAAAAAAAAGTCTATTCTCGTAATGAATCGTGCATATTAGAGTAAAATGTATAGTCTCTACTATTACCATATTTCTCCATATATTCTTTAATCCCAGTTCTTCCACTAATTCGAAAAAAAGATTGTGGAAGTTTCCCTTGATTTAGTTTTATATTTTTTTCTAGATTTTCTGTCTAATATAGGATTAAGTACACCATTAACATCTCCCATCATAATCAATGAATCAAAATTTATGTCCTCTAATTTCTGTATTAACTTTTCATAGAATTCTTTTTTGTTGTCTAATGGGGCATATATACCTAAGAGTAATATTTTTTCTGTATTCAAATCTATTTCAATTCCAACATATCTTCCTTTTTGATCATTTGATCATTTAACTCAAGTGGCGGAAAACTCGCCTCATGTCCGACAGAACTCGCCATAGGCAGCATCTTCGCGCCTATCGGGAGGCTTTGCGTACAGCGCGGAGACTCTTCTGCTCTGCATGCATTGCGTCTGCAGAGTCCCGTTCAGCAGAGCTGTTCAGGGTGGTGGGGGAACTGACGCAGGTTCCTCCTGCGCCGAACCCCCTACTTGACCCGACGACGGCCTGCTGTGACGCGTTTAACACCTACTTTGCAGATAAAATCTCTCGGATAAGAGATGACTTGGATGCCAATGTTTTGTCAGAATCCATTGGCGAGGTGTCCAGCAACTCCGTTGCTGTCAGTTTACTGGATGAGTTTCAATCGGTGAGTACCGATGACGTGGACAAGCTCCTTGGTAGTACTCAGAAGACTACATGCTCCCTCGATCCATGTCCATCTTGGCTGGTCGTCCAGGGAGGGGATTCATTGAGCACATTCCTTCGGGATGTGATCAATGCATCCCTCAGGGAGGGCACGGTCCCATCGTGTCTGAAGGAGGCGGCTGTCAAGCCTCTCCTGAAGAAACCCTCCCTTGATCCCCTGGACAGGAACAACTACAGACCAGTATCCTTGCTCCCATTTCTGAGCAAGGTGATCAAGAGAGCAGTCACCTCCCAACTCCAAGCTGTCTTGGATGAAACCGATTATCTCAATCCATTTCAAACCGGCTTCAGGGCAGGACATGGAGTTGACACCGCCATGGTCGCACTGGCTGACGACCTCCGCTTGAGCATTGACAGGGGTAGTGTGACCCTGTTGGTGCTCTTGGATCTCTCCGCGGCTTTTGACACTATAGATCACTCCATCCTTTTGGATCGGCTAAGGGAGGTAGGGATCGGGGGCACCGCTCTTCGGTGGTTCCAGTCCTTCCTCTCTGGCAGATCCCAAAGGGGGAGGCTCGGGGACAGTTGCTCTTCCAATATTGAGCTTAATTGTGGCGTCCCTCAGGGTGCCATCCTGTCCCCGATGCTATTTAACATTTATATGAAGCCGCTGGGTGAGGTCATTCGGAGGCATGGAGCTCACTGTCTTCAGTATGCTGATGACACTCAGATATACCTCTCCATGTCCAGATCGTCAGCACAGACTTCAGATGGCATCTCTCCTCTTAATGACTGTCTTGCGGCGGTAATGGATTGGATGAGGGAAAACAAATTGAAACTTAATCCTGATAAAACGGAGGTACTAACAGTCACAGGCCCGAAACCAGGCTTGGGAATACAGTCTCCAGTCCTGGATGGAGTCACACTCTCCTCTAAGGACTGTGTTCGCAGTCTGGGGGTACTCCTAGATTCGTCGCTCCACATGACTTGTCAGGTGAATGCGACGGTCAAGAGTGCCTGTTAACAGCTTTGGCTAATACGCCAGCTGCGCCCTTTCCTGGACATGACGGACCTGGAAACTGTGGTACATGCTCTGGTAACCTCACGCCTGGATTTCTGTAATGCGCTCTACATGGGGCTACCCTTGTGCTTAACCCGGAAACTTCAATTGGTCCAAAATATGGCAGCCAGGCTTGTAACTGGAACATCAAGGAGAGAGCACATAACACCGGTGCTCAAGGCTCTCCACTGGCTGCCGATTAGTTTCTGGGCGCAGTACAAGGTGTTGGTTTTAACATTTAAAGCCCTACATGGCTTGGGTCCACCTTATCTCAGGGACCGCCTCTCCCCGTATGAACCCCCCCGCACACTCCGATCCTCTGGGAGAAACCTGCTACAGCCTGTGAAAACTCGGCTGTTGCAAACCTCCCAGAGGACTTTTTCAGCTACCGCACCCAAGCTTTGGAATGGACTGCCGGATGAGATGCGTCTTATAACATCTCTTGACTGCTTTAAAAAAGCTCTGAAGACGCATCTCTTCTGGCAGGCCTTCCCTGACACCTCTTAGATCCCAGCTCCGAATGGGACCTATAAATTGAATTTGACCCCTTGCCTGGTGCTATTTTTCTCCTCAATTTAAGAACTATGGAGGATGAATTATGTTTTTAATGTTGTTGGTTTTAAATTATTGTTAATTTAATTTATTTTTAAGGGGAGGGTGGCTGGAAATGGGTCAATGAAGTGTTTTAATTTGTATGTTTTAATCTTGTTGTACCCCGCTCCGATTGTACTCACAGAGGAGAGGGCTAGAAATAAAGATTATTATTATTATTATTATTATTAATTTCCTTTGGTTCTAGTTTAGGGTTAACATCCTATCTTAGGGACCACCTCTTCCCATATGACCCCCCCCCCCGCACACTTTGGTTCTCTGGGAGGAATGTGCTGCATCCCATGAAGCCCAGGCTGACGCAGACCTCCCAGAGGGCCTTTTCAGCTATCGCCCCCTAGCTGTGGAATGACCTGCCGGATGAGATGCGTCTCATTGCATCCATCGATGGCTTCTAAAAAGCCTTAAAGACACATCTCTTCTGGCAGGCCTTCCCAGACAGTAATTAACACCTTCCGGCTCCAAATTTAAGATCTACAATCCTCCCAGCTTTTTATTCCCCATGATTCCAGCCCTTCCCATTCAGCTCTAGAATTTGTAGGTTTTGGCATTGTTTTGTTCTGTGTTTCATGTTTTAATTCATTGTTAATTTAATCGTATTTTAACGGGTGGGAGGTTGGGATGGGACTGTCCTATTTTAACTGTTTGCTGTTTTAAATATGTTGTACCCCACCCCAATTGCCTGTTCAGAGGGGCGGGCTATAATAATAATAATTATTATATTATTATTATTATTATTATTATTATTATTATTACTATCACCATCATCATCATACATAACTACTCCCTTTTTCTTTCTTTTTTTCGGCCAATACAAATTCTTTACCTAATTTAGCATTTTTCAAATATTTAACTTCATTTTTCTTAACATGTGTTTCCTGTAAGCAGATTTTATCAAGTTTTTGTTTTTGCAAGTGGTGGTATATCCTTTTCCTTTTCTGGGGAGAGTTTAAGCCTTTTTTATTCCCAGATAGAATTTTAGTTACTAAAGACATATTTAAATTTTCTCTGGGATTATCTTGAAATTAAATTACTTACTTCTCTCAAGTTTAGTTTTCTGGTGTTGAAACTTCTCAATTTCCCATTCCAGTTTTGGCATCGGGTCTAGGATCTGGTCATCCTCTTCCTCTACTTCTCCTTCTGAGATGTATTGTGCACCTTCTTCCAAGTTTCCAACTGCACCCAGCACATCTTCGAGTCTTAGTTGTTGTATACTCTCTATTTCCTCTCTGTCATTATCTATCTCATTGACATTGCCATTATCTGGTATTTCCAAGTCTTGATATATTTCCTCGTCATTTTTATGTTTGTCGTGATTCTTCCTGTCTTGTTCCTCCTTCCTTTTCTTTTCTTGCCTTTCTTTTTCTTGCCTTTCTTTTCCTCTCGGCTTTTCTCTTTTTTTCTAACCACTTCCAAAATCTTTTAGCTTCTTCTGTTGTTTTTATTATCAGTCTTTTCTTGTTGAACCAGAAGGTCAAGCCTTCTGGATATATCCATCTATACGATATTTCCATATCCTTCAAGCATGATGTCAGAAAAGTGCATGCTTTTCTTTTTCTCAAAAGTCTAGGTGATGACAATAAAATGACAATATCCCGAGGAAGTTTCTTTTGTCTGGAAATGGAGGAGTTCAAACTAAAAATCCGATCGATCTCTAGTTCAAAAATGATTTCTTCTTTTTCTAAGAATTTTGCTAATTTTGGAACAAAAATTTCCATTAAATTCTCTTCTTTTCTTTCGACCAGGCCTCTAATTTTTATACACCTTTCCTGTAATTTTTATTCTTAAATTGATTTTTCATCTAATTCCTTTTCTCTCTGTCCGCACATATATTGTAATTCCTCCTCCATTCTTCCTGTTTTTTTGTTCCAGCTTGTCTATTCTTTGATTTGCGTATGTCATTTCCACTGTTAGCTTCTCCACTGTTTGATTTATTTCCTTCAGTTCGGTTCTTATCTATTGTCTGATCTCTGTCTTAAAATCTTTCATTTCTTGTCGAATTTCCATTCTAAGTTTTCTAATTTCTTTCAGTAGAGGGTGGTTGAGATCTGTTTTTTGCTGTTCCAAAGATGGTCTTCTGGGAAATTGTAATTGTGATTGTATTTTGGAGGTGTGATTTCTCATTCCGAAGGCCATTTTTAAAAGTCCGTTCAATTTATATTTTCAATTTTATTATCACCTTTTGTCACATTGCTTGTCCAAGTTTTCAACTATTGTCTTTAATCCTGCCTTTCTCTTTACCTTTCTTACTCCCTTTTCTTTATTGCTAATATCTATTTTATATAGCTTGTGCTTTACTAATTCTCAATATTTCTTTTTTGTTTCTCTACTTCTTGTTCCTCCTCAAACACTAACTTCCCTGTTTCAGTTTCTCCCAGTTCACTGCTTTCCTTCTAATCCTCTATTTCTTTTCTAATCCTCTCTACTTCTTTTCAACTTAATGAGGTATTTTAAGTTCCACCCTACTCCAATTCTCTTTTTCTCAGGCCCATTGGTCTCTTTAATCTCTCAATTCTTTACACCCTATCTCTATCTATCTTATTTTTACTAGTTCACTTCACACTAATTTTCTTTTTCTAAGTCTATAATCGTTTCTATACTCTACTCTCCTTTCCTCTCCTTTTCCCCTATTTCCTAATTCATCCCTTCCCACTATTTTTTTTCTTCTGATTTCCACTCCAATCTGTCTTCCTCTTGTTTAATTCGTCTGTCATTTATCTTGTCTTCTTTCTCTTCTCTCCACTCTAACTTCTACCTGAAAATATCACTCCGTTCCGTCCCCTTCCCATCCAATTTCCCAGTTGTCCGTCCAGTCACCTCTCTTTATCTCTTGTGTAATAACTTCCAATAAATTGTGGTTTGCAAGCCTCACCTGTTTCTTCAGATATGCTTTTGGTCTTCTCTCTTTCTATCCCTCCCAGCTTCCTCCCCTAAACTCCATTCTGCTCCATTTTTCTCTTACTCAGTTCTATCGCCATCTTTATATTCATCTTGATTTCTCTTTTTTCAGCACTTCCTTCCGGGTTCCACTAGTCACAACTTTTCTTTCAGTCAGTTTCAGAGCCGTGCATCTGCTCCCCTACTCTCCTACTCACTGTCTTCCTCCACTTTCTGTCCCCCCCCCCCCGACTTTCTCTCTTACTTAGGTTTGTCTTTATCCAGTCTGCTTCTTCTCTTTTTCCATTTTTTTCCTCCCAACTCTCAGCTAGAAGCACTGTCTCCTTCTCCACTCTTTGCCCCGGCACCATTCTCTCCCCTCTCTACTCCGCACCCCCTCCTTCTCCTTCTCCGTCACTGGGTCTGCCATTGTCTTTCAATTGCTCTCTTTTTTTCTTGCTTTGTATCTCTATCTTCTCCAGCTCCATCCAGGTCTATCTCTCCGTTGTCCTCCTTTTCTTTCTGCTTTTCGTTATCTTCTGTGTTCTTCTCATTCTCCATCTCCCTCCTCTCAATAGGGTCCTTTCTGTCTTTTCACTCTCTCCAGTCTATAACCTTCTCTCCTATCCAATCTCACAGCCACTTCCTATTTACCACCATCCATTCCAGCTGCCGATCTACTCCAGTGTCTTGTATTCGCCACTCACAGAAGCAGGGTCAGCATCACCAAACTGCACATCCGGGTCCTCAATGACGTTTCTTCCTCTCTCCGTAGGTTTGCATTTAACTCTTTCAGTATCTTCTATTTCTTCAATAAAAAAGTTCTGAAAGTATTATATTTTCTTTTGACTTTACTTTGGTCCATTAAGTCAATTTTTATATCACAGCTTACTGGAGTAATTGCTTGTCTTTTTCCGCTTAAGCAACAACAAAAAAAGCTTCTTTCAAATTTAAATTGAGTTGCCTCATGTAGATAATCTTTGGGAGTTTGTTAAGCAGACTTCTGCTCAGAAGAGACTTTACTTCTTTATCAAATTTGCTTGCAATTCTCGCAATTTTAAAAATTAAAATGATTGGTGGTGACCCTTCTGTTTAGCACAGAGAGATACCACAGGGATAGTGACTTACCTTTCGGTCCCTCAGCATCCCTTTCCCTGTCTTCCTTAATCAGGCTTCATCCAAGGGTTAGGACATCAGTATGGACCCACAAAAGGCACCTCCGCCTTTCCTATACCTAGGGGGGAAATTTGAGCCTTAAATCAATGTCTTTTGCCTCTTATCTCCCATGGATCTGAGTTGTCTCTCTGTCAGTGTGCAGAGAAGATGATTCAGTGGGATGCCATAACCAACCGAAAGTCCTGGATAGTATTTTCTGATTCAGAGTGTTTGAACTCAGTTGCTGGAGAATCTTATGACTGGAACAGATGCCCCTAAAGGGGTGGCTTGATGCTGCCCCTTTGATCACTAGATCAGGACCGTGGCAACCACACAGTGTGGCCCTGCTCTGGCATTATTCCGGCCCAAAAAGAAGCATCAAAATGCCGCTCCTTTTGGGCGTGGAAAAAAGGTGGCTTTTCTGTCACAGCACTGGCTTTACAGGGCTCCTGCAGCCTGTGGTGTATAAATAGTGCGCTACCAGAGTCCTGCAACACTGCCTGCTGGCTGGTTGAGCAGATGGCATGACACCAGTTTGGGGACGGTGTCTGGGCATGCATCATCTAAACACCATGCCCCCCGCCCCTCCAAGCCAGCGTATTGTGCCAGTCTGTTTTGCCTCTTAATGCACAACTTATTATGTTGACTGGGAGAGGGCCGGATCCTAGTATTAATAATGGGTGTGGCCTTATACTGGTTGTCAGTAAAAGCTGCTGATGTTGTTTGGAGTTTGAAATAATTACTTTTTAGATTATAATTCCAGAATAATCCCAGTCAGTACTGTATAACTAATGTGGCCTGAGGATTTGGGGACTTGTAGTCCAAAAAAATTAACTTTGTAAGCTCTGTCAAAAATTGCCCCCTCCTCCACAGCTCAGAAAACCTGTATTCAATCAGCAGGAACTTTTATTTCAGAATAAAAGGATTTCATGGTTTTTACCTTGATTTGTTTACAAATTATAACATATCTACCCTCCCAACCATATTTGCCTTGTCCATCCAGCCCTTTGTACCCTTTCGGTCTTCTCTGCGCTTTCCATTTCCCAGAAAAGCTCTGAGAAAAATCCTTCCCCAGACATTTGCACATTCTTGTGCCAACAATCTTCCCTTTGAACCACCACTAATTGTTTACATTAGCACTATGCCATCAAGCCCCAATAATACGTGTTATATAACCTTTCTTGTTGCTTTCCAAGTCATTTCTGACTCATGGCAACCCTAATGCTATCAACCCTAAAACAGTATATTAGGTTTTCTTGACAAGTTTCTTCAGGGATCATTTGCCATCGCAATCCTCTGAGGCTGAGAGGTTGTGACTCGCCCAAGGTCTCCCAGTAGGTTTCCATGACCAATCAGGGATTTTACTCCTGATCTCCAGAGCTATAGTCCAACACTCAAACCACTACACCACACTGGGTCTAGTACTCCTATAATTCTAAAATACAAGTATAATGCTAAAATAACCAATTTAATATTTTTTTATAAAATAGCAACACCCATTTTAGGGCAGAATATGCCAGATTTAGCAATGATAAATATTTTTTATCAGCAATAAGAGCATCTGAAGCCTGAGCATGGCTGGTCATAGTTGAGGATGATGGCAGCTGGAATTGTACAAAAGATTAAATCCTGAAAGCCTTGTAAAGGCTGCTGCATGCATGGATAGACTGCTTGATCCTTCCCTTCAAGTATTGATTGAAACTCTATCAGGGTCCAGCATATAAGGAGGACTTTTTTTCTGCTACTTGGCTTAGATGCCCAAAATGGTCTTTTATTTTGATTGAAATTGGTAGCTGGCTGGTTTCGAATGAATTTTTCTCCAATGTCAGTGTTGTCAATTCAGAGGGGCTAGAGGTTGAAAGGATCCAAAAAGGCACGTTGACGTCCGTGTGAGGCAAAAGTGTTTCTTGAAGCTTACTTTGGGTTTTACCATATGGAACACAGTAGAGAGCCGTTAATTATAATGATGGAAAGATATTTGAGCTCTTCTTCCCCATCTCAATTACACCATGTGCATCAACACCACATTCTCAATCTATCTCTGCTGTCACTGTTACTACAATGTTTGAAATTGGTGTTTTCATTTAAGTATTTTCTCGTTTGAGTGGCTTTCAAAAGTTATTATATTTATATCCTTCCCATATCTCCCAGGATAGATGTCCTCCCTCCAACATCATTGGAGTGACCATTTGTAATATCATAATGCACCCAAAGGAATGCAGTAGTGCTAAACTGTCCTCTGTTGATAGGACTAAAAGGAGTACTCAATAAATTTCTGATAATCTTCTGTTTTAAAATCCCCATCGGGGATTCCCAGACATAGTTTAAAATTTAAATAAAATACCTTATTAAGTGGAGATGAAAGTTAAATCAAGCACAACAGATTTTCCTGGACAGCTCACCTCTATTATAGCTCTGGAGCATAGCTAGAAAGAAAGTGAGAAACAGAATCATAGAATCACAGAATTGGAAGATATTGCCATCCAGTCCAACCCTCTGCCATACAGGAACTCACAATCAAAGCACCCCCAACAGATGGCCATCCAGCCTGTTTAAAGACCTTAGAAGCAGGAGACTCCACCACTCTCCAAGGGAGTATGTTCCACTGTCAAACAGCTCTTACTGTCAGGACATTCTCTCTAATGTCATTGTGGAAGCTCTTTTCGTGTAGTTTGAATCCATTGCTCCAGGTACTTTACTCTGTGGCTACAGCAAACAAGCTTGCTCCATCCTCAGTATGACAACCCTTTGAATATTTAAACTGAGCTATCATATCATGCCTTAATCTTCTCTTCTCCAGGCTAAACATACCCATCTCCCAAAGTCTCTCTTCATAGGGCATGGTTTCCAGATCCTTGACTTTTGAATTGTGGTGCCCAGAACTGGATGCAGTGAGGCCTGACCAAAGGAGAATACAGTGCCACTATTACTTCCCTTGATCTAAACACTATACAGTGGTCCCCCGGGTTACAAATCCCCCGGGGTACGAAAACCCCGGGATCCGAAAGAGCCGGGGCCAGAAAAACGGCCCCGCTTTCCGAAAAAAAACCCGGGTTACGAAAAAAAAACACGGGAAATTCAAATGGCACAAAGTTTTTTCCTATACTTACAGTGGTCCCCCTGTTTGCGAATGTTTTCGGCTTACGAAAGGGGTGCTGGAACGAATTACTTTCGTAAACCAGGGGACCACTGTACTTCTATTGATACAGCCTGGAATCCCATTATCTTTTTTAGCTGCCACCTCACTCTCTTGACTCATGTTCAACTTATTGTCTACGAGGATTCCTCGATTCCATTCTCATGTACTGTTGTTAAGCCAAGTGTCTCCATCTGGGGGACATACAGCTATGTATTTTTTTTTTAATAAAAATGACCTAAGTGCAGTACCTTACATTTCTCCCTGTTGAAATTCATTTTGTTAGTTTTGGCCCAGCTTTCTAATCTATCAAGGTCATGTTGAATTTTGATCCTAGCCTCTGTTACCTACTCCTAATTTAGTGTCATCTGCAAATTTCATAAGCATGCCCCCTATTCCCTCATCCAAGTCATTTATGAAGAAGTTGAATAGCACTTGGCCCAGGACTGAACCCTGTGCACCCCACTGGTCATTTCTGTCTAGAATGAAGAGGAGCCATTGGTGAGCACCTTTTGGTTTTGGCTAACCACCTAACTTGTCTAACCCACATTTTACTAGTTTGTTTGCAAGAATATTGTGGGGGACCTTGTTGAAGGCCTATGTTGGATAGTCAAGTTATACTACTTCCACAGCATTCTCTTCATCTACCAAGCTGGTAATTTTAATTAAAAAGTGGTAAGATTTTGCTCGTAAGTATCTAGTCAGGAAATCATATTCTTCCCTTCTTTTTAATATTTCTGGTGGAACATTTTTAAATTATTTGATTTCTGAATCTTCAATCATTACTCTCTTTCCATAGCTAGCTTGAATGATCTGATCCCACATTCTTTCTCTGGTGAAGTATACCTCTATATTGCATGGTAACCTCCTTCTCTGTGTTTCCACTGAAGAAATCCAAAATATTTTATCTGTCTCAACATCCATGTAGTCTTTAGGAAGTTCTACTAAATCTGCTAAACCTGGATTATAATATCATAAGGGTTTTCATCATCTTTTTCTTTCAGATCTCTTAAGGCATTTCTTTCTCTGTCTTAGTTTTCTCATCAAATTTGCTTTCCTTTCCTGTCTCTGTTCCGTTGACATGTATTTAGTCAACTTTTATAGATCTGACGTTTGAACAAATTGAACACAATAGAGAAGGCCAGGGCATTGTTTGAAAGACTGAAAGAGGCTGAAGAAAAAGAGCAAAACAAGAAAGAAATATAAAATTTAAACAAAGAGAACTACAAGAAAGCATATTTGATTAAAGTAGTAAAAAAAAGAGAGAAAAAGAAAGACTAGTCAAGCCAAGAGAGACTCACCTGTACAACAATTTCAAGCAGACTAAGGCCCTAAACAGACCGGCACTTTGTGCTGGCCTGGGGCAGAAACTAGGGCTAAATAGTATGATTAAGTATGGAGGTGACATAAAACCTATATAAGATGGTACACTGGTGGTACTTAGCTCCAAGCAGATTGGCAAAAATCTACAAGAACTGGGAATTGTTGGAAATGTGGACAAATGGAAGTTATGTTCTATCATATTTGGTAGACATGTCCTAGAACAAATAAATTTTGAACAGAAATTCAAAAGATGGTGCAACAAATCTTTAAATTACAGATCAAACTAGAGCCAGAACATTGTTTTTGTTAAATATAGTAGAAAGTAAAGAATTAAGGAAGCATTTTAAATGTGTATTATATTGTGACAGAGGTTAGGATCTCATTTGTAAAGCAATGGAGAGGCTCTGAAATACCTAAAATAGAGGATTGTATAAATAAAATTCTGGACATGATAGAGATGGGCATACAACTTTGATAAATGGAAGATCATTTACAAACTGGAATGATGATTGGGAACTAGAAGTGAACTATTGCAAAGATAGATGGAGTTCACACTTTCTGGCCTGAACCAGAGCAAACCGGTTCATTTTGATCCAGAGCTCAGCTTCATCCTCGATTCCTCCCGTGTTGTCATGGACAACCCTACAGTCAGAAGGAAGATCAGAGAATAGTGATATAGCATGTGTTGGATAGAGTTACACTTCCTTGAAGACACAGATTTGAAGTTTCAGTATAGTTCTGGACTCAGCCTTGAACATGGAAGGCCAGTTTTCTGTAGAGTGCTTTTACACATCTAGTGCATCAACTGTGCCCATTCCTGGAGACTTCTGACCTGTCCATGATGACACATGCTTTGGTCGTATCCCTTTTAGATTATTATAACAAACCCTACACTCTTTGAAGAGTATCAGTCGACAAAACATTTTTATTTCAACTGACTTTACCAATCTTCGGCCTCCTACATGGAGTCATTAATATTAACACATTTCACCTTGTATAACATATAATTCATTATTCATTAACCTTAACCAAAATACAATTATTGAATAGCCAAAATAAACATGATCAGATTACAGTTATTAAATAGCCATAGCTACAAACACAATCAACACATTTATCATGTTATCCCTTTAATTTTAACACAATTTTGTTTTTCTTCTTATTGTTTCTCCTTGTTCCTATATTAATTTTAATATACTAGATTAATGGCAATTCCTTAAGTGAAATTAAATTAAAATTGTTTTGGTAATATTATTCTTATTAATTGTCTTCAGTTAAGGCAGCTATCTACAACACATATGTATGACGTATCTCTTTTACCTTCCATCTCTATTAGTATGCATTTTTATACAAAATTCCTACAAATCTTTCTACCCCTTTTTCTGTTGTTGTTGTTGTAGTAGTAGTAGTAGTAAATGTGATTAGTTTAGAATAAGTTTTTGTTTATGTTCCAAATTCTATCCAGTATTCTACTATTGGTTTCCATTCATGCTCTATTTTTTTGTATTGATCTATTATTTAATAGATGTATTAGTTTATCCATTTCTCTCATTTCATGGATCAGAAAATAAGTTTTTAAAGGAAGGAGCTGTTTTAAATGGACGTTGTTTTAAATGGACGTATTTTTATTTGCTTTTTTATCCTTTTGTTGTTGTTAACTGCCCTTGAGTCGATATTGACCCATGACGACCTTGTAGATGAGACATCTCCACAACTCTCTGTCCTCCTCTGTTCTGCTTAGTTCCTGCAAACTCATACCTATGACCTCCCTAATAGAGTACATCCATCTAGCATATGACCTTCCTCTCTTTCTACTTCCCTCCACCTTTCCCGCATTATTGGGGGGTTTTTGTTTGTTTTTTTCTCCAATTCTTGCATTCAGATCTCCAGCCAATATAATATGTGCTGCAGGTAATGCAGCCATTAGAGTTCTAACATAACTATTCAGTTATGTTAGAAACATAACTGCTTTATCTTTGAATGGATTTGCGGGGGGGGGGGGGGGGGTATAGACGTTAATCAGTAGTAGAAGGTTTTTGTTAAATTAAAGAGTAGTTGAAAGCACATATCATTTTGATCTGGCAGGGATGTTAGAGTAGAGAGCCTTAAAGAGTTACTGGGGTCATTAGATGCCACAGTTCGGGGACCGTCAATTACTACAGTGGAGAAGTTGGGATTAAATGTCTAAGTATCTTTAAATGTAGCTGGAATGACACCCTGTGGGTGCTGGACTGGATTCACAGCTCTTTGGGCATCTAAATTCTCATCATCCACCTCAATTGTCTGTTTAGCTAGATCATTAGCTTGTTGCTTATACAATGCTGCGGATGGACTACCTGAATCAGATCTCCTTTTTTGTTTGTTTGTTTTGTTTGTTTGTTTTTGGTCTTGGATAAGGATGGACATTCAGAAGATACCTGTGTCAATGGTCCAACTGAAGGGCAACTGGCAGGTAACAAGGAATTAACAGATTCCATTGCAGCAGTCACTGACTGTAGCACTGTTTTGACAGCCTCGAGTTTACACAGTATAAGTTGGTGTTCTTTGTGGGAGAGAGTACTAAACATCTGAGCAATATCATCTGCATCTTCTGAAAGGTTGACTGATGTCTGTATCCTTTTCGTAATTACATCAGTAGTGTTGTGTCTCTGTTTTGCACCTTGTTTCAAACCAGTCTGCTGTGTGGAAGATGGTTGACTGAGATCATAGTCTTTGAGGTTTGTGACAGTCTCCCTCATTAATTTATCTTTCTTCCCAAGACTTAGCACTGGTTGAACAGTAATATTGTGAAAAACACACTTAGGTATAATTAAAAATCTCTTTAGCAATCTTCTGTTATTTAAAATCAATATAGGAAGCGTAGTATGCTTGAATGTCAATATAATTCTCTCAGAGCCATTCCATCTGGGTAGCCAGAAATTTCTGATATCTCATTAGTATGTAATCTTTGATGAAGAAGTTGAGAAAGTGAGTAAAGAACTGCTCGCCTATTGTTCCACCTCCCCCTGTTAAGGGGATTAATTGCAACTTGTAGCAAGATTCTGTTGTGTTGAAGGATTAACTTGTCTCTATTGGTTGCCTTGCAAGTTACATCTTGTGCAGTGTGCGAATGCGAAGGATGTTCTGGATCTGCAGAGATTGGGGCTGAATTTGTAGTTGCTTTTGTTGTAAATTTACCCATTATGTCCTTAAGTTCATCTGTTTTACAGTTAATGCCCAATAGTTGCTTGAAAATTGCAATAACTGTTTTAGCAGTTAGTAAGCAATTTTTAGCTATCAGATCCAGTTCAGCATTTGATTTCCTTGGGATTTTTAATAAACTCACTCTTCTAACATCTAAAGAACCCTCTTCATCATGAGAAGAGAAATCATCCACTTCCCTGTCCTGTGAAACAGATTTATTGGAGAGAGTTATTAGTTGTGGTGGGGGAGGGGGGGGAGAAGAATGGAGAAGGGAAGATTCACTGTGTCTTTGTGCTCGAATAGATCCTCCAATCTTACTTGACTAAGAGTTGCTGCAGCCTCTGCAATTTCAATATACCGTACTTGTAGTTTTCGCCCATATTCTTCTTAAGTGTCCTCTCCCTTTTTATCTTTATGTTTTTTTTTTCCTTTTGAAATTTTACACTTCTTCCTTGGGTACTTTCCCATCACTGGCTTATTTGTTACTTTAATGCCATTGTCAGCCACTGATCTCAAAGTGCAGTTTCAAAAGAGAGGCCTCATCGTACAGTTGTTGTTAAAACTGTCACTGTAAATAGGGATAGTAGCTGTTATGGCCTCTAACACCCAAGAAGAATCCCTAAACCATGCCACTCAGCTGTTACTGCTGCTGCCTCCTGCGCCTCCACCTCAGATCCTGGCTGAGGGGGGAAGGGCCAGTAGCTTTGTACTTGGCGCCCACGCTGTGCCACCGCAGTTGCTGGTCCAGGCTGGTGGAGAGGCCCGGGAGTTAAAGGGCTGCTGCCAGTGCTGGCTCACTGCCTCCTGCACCTCCGCCTCAGGTCCCCTCCAAGGACCTTTTAATGCTTCAGCTGGGCTGGACTCCTCCCTTGCTCACGCTGCCCCTGGAAAGAGGCTGTTGGAGTGAGGCTGGGACCTTTTGGGGCTTCCGCTGGGCTGGGCTCTTCCCTCACTCGTGCTGCCCCTGGGAAGTGCACTCCCGCTGCACTTGTGTTCCCCAGCATTTGTTATCTAAAGACATAATTCCTATTGGTTTGGGAGATAGTTGATCAGCCCAGGCTAGGTGTAGGAACTGTCAGTGCCCCCCCCCCCAGCTTTTTTAGACAAAAAAGTAAAGGATCCGATATTAAACAGCTTTCAAGGGGTGTAATCCTCCATTTAAATGCTAGTTGTCCCTCTGCACCTTCTTTAGACCCCAAGTAAAATTCTTAGGAATCCTGGCTACTTAATGAAAATAATTGGGTCCACATGACAGCTTGAACTGGCAGGAAATGGGGTTGTTGTAGCTCCTAGACCCTTTGTGATCAAAAACATAATTCATAATTTATAAAGAATAGTCACTTCTCTCAGGATGAAGAGCAATCACTGATGAGCACTCTCTGGGTTCTGTCTGTCAACCAATTACAGTTTTATGTCTAGCCTACACTTGTAATGTAATGTATTCCTGTTGAAATTCATAGGCTGCTGAGTGTAGGAAGGAGAAATGGATTGCAAAAATATAGGATGTTGGCATCTGGCTTGAAAGCAGAACATGTGAAAAGGATCTAGGGGTCTTAGTAGACTACAGGCTAAACGTGAGTCAACGCTATGATGTGGCAGCCAAAAATGCTAACTTAATTCTAGACTGCATCAAGATGAGCATAGTATCCAGATCAAGAGAATTAATAGTGGCACTATTCTGCTTCAGTCAGACTTCACCTGGAATACTGTTTCTAGTTCTGGGCACAGCTGGAATGTGTCCAGAGGAGGGCAATCAAGATGATTCTGGAAATGCAGCCTTATATAGAATGATTTAGGGAGCTGGGTATGTTTAGCTTGGAGAAGAGAAAACTAAGAGGTGACATGATAGCAATCTGATGCATATTAAGTATCTTTAATTTTGTTTTCTGCTGCTCCAGGGACTAGAACCTGAACCAATGGATTCCAATTAAAGGGAGAGAGAGACTCCACCCAAACATTGGGAAGAACTTTTTTTTAACTGTTACAGCTATTCAGTAGTGGAATAAATTGCTTCGGAAAGTGGTGGGGTTTTGTTGTTGTTGTTGTTCTTGTCGTGTGCTTTCAAGTCATTTCCGACTTATGGTGATTCTATCATGAGATTTTCTTGGCAAGATTTGTTCACAGGAGGTTTTTCCATTGCCTTCCTCTGAGGCTGAGAGTGTGTGACTTGCCCAAGGTCACCCAATGGATTTAGATGGCCGAGCGGAGAATCAAACCCTGGTCTCCAGAGTCACATTCCAACACTCCAGCCACTATGCCACACTGGCTCTCTAGAGCCCAGAAGGAGATGGACTCTCCATTTTTTGAGGCCTTTAAACTGAGTTCTGTCATCTTTCAGGAATATTCATTGTGCATTCCTGCATATCAGGGGGTTGATGGTCCTTGTGGCCCTTCTAACTCTAACATTCTATGATTCTATATGATTATTTTTGCCTAGCATTCAGTTTTTTGTGAAAAAAGTAAAAATTGGCATGTGTGTACTGACCTATTGACCTTTTCATAGGGACAAAAATGTCTTGCAGCAGTTGATAGTTTTTGATCACTGATGATGAGAAAGTTTGCAATTATTCCTTACATCCTTAGCAAACCAGCCATGAAAATTGGGGACATCTATTTACCCCAGGAAAGGAAAGGAATTGTTTCCTCCTGTTGAATGCTCAGTGGATCTTACTTCTCTCTTTGTTCTCTCCAGGTGCAAACAGATGTCCTCTCTCGATGACCTCTCTCAGATCTCAGTGGTCTTTATTTTTGTAAATGAGGCTATTTCTGTCATCTTGCGCTCAGTACACAGTGTTGTGAATCACACTCCATCCCACTTGCTCAAGGAGATTATTCTGGTGGATGACAACAGTGACAATGGTGAACGTTCATAAAAGCTGTTTCTTTATTTTTCCGCTTCTTATTTGTGTACTTTTGCTTGTATTATTTGTAGTGACAGAAAACTGTTACTGGGGGTGTTTTACTTGTGCATTTCTTTTTCCTATGTGGAGATGGTATCCAGTCATGTGCTCTACACATGGAAAGAACTCTAGCTCCATGGTAGAGTACACAAAAAGCTCCATTTACTCCTTGATATATCCTTCTAGACATTGTTATACTACAGCTCCCAGCATTCCTCACCATTGGCCATGATAACACATTTCCCATTCCTGGGGTAGAATCATAGAATCATAGAGTTGGAAGAGACCACAAGGGCCATCCAGTCCAACCCCCTGCCATGCAGAAACTCCAAGTCAAAGCATCCCTGACAGATGGCCATCCAGCCTCTGCTTAAAGACCCCTAAGGAAGGAGACTCCACTACACTCCGAGGGAGTGTGTTCCACTGTCGAACAGCCCTTACTGTCAGGAAGTTCCTCCTAATGTTGAGGTGGAATCTCTTTTCCTGCAGTTTGCATCCATTGTTCCGCGTTCTAGTCTCTGCAGCAGCAGAAAACAAGCTTGCTCCCTCCTTGTTTTCTTGTTGTATAATAAACTGTTCTCTGAAAAGCCTTAACAATTACAGACACTTGGGGTAATTTTGGATTGGCAATCTGGTGGCCTTCAGACGTTTATAGACTAAAACTCTCCTAATCCCAAGATATCAGAGAAGTCAAATGTTGGACCAAGAACTCCACTTAAGAAGTGGACTATTACTTATTTCTATACTTGAAAGCAAAAATGAAAACATGCCAAATAAGGACCTTATACCACATGTTAAGTGCTGAAAGTCTAGAAATAACAGAAGCATGGAAAACAATCTCTTGCTTCAAAAGTGTTTAAATAGGATATAGTCCATAAGGAAGACTTGTTGTCCTGCTGGCAGGCTAAGACCTTCCTGTTCACGCAAGCGTTTAAAACAGTTTTTAAAGAAAGTGCTGGGGTGTTATATTGTTTTGAAGTGTTTTAAACATTTTTTATCTTTTCAAACGGTATTTCATTCTTTTAACATGCAATTTGTTTTAATATTTTAGTAATTTAATTCTATTTTAATGTACTATTTTTGTATGCTTTTAATTGTACTGTTTTTAAATATTGTAAGCCACCCTGAGATCCCTGTTTTGGGGAAAGGGGGATAATAATAATAATAATAATAATAATAGGTCTTTCATGAACATTAACATACAAAGTAAGAAGAGACATGAAAGAAGATACAATTGAGATTGTTGTTGTGTGCCTTCAAGTTGTTTCCAGCTTTTGGCGACTCTAAAGTGAACCTATCATGGGGTTTTCTTGGGAAGATTTGTTCAGAGGGGGTTTGCCTTTGTCTTCCTCTGAGGCTGAGAGAGTGTGACTTACTCAAGGTCAACCATTGGGTTTCCATAGCTGAGCAGAGATTTAAATCCTGGTCTCCAGAGTTGCAGTACTGACTCAAAAGAGATTTTGGAAAGATGATTGCTGACAGTTATGATTAATTATTAACATGTAATAATTTGGAAGACAATTTATATTTATGGAGATTGACAGGGATAAGTTTTAGGATTTATAGATTTGGGGAGGAAAGGATAAGATTTTATACTATGATATCAATATAAAAGAAATAATTATTGTATATATAAGTTGTAATAGATGTTTATTAATAAATCAATAATACATAAAAGAAATAAAAGACACCTGCATACAAAACAATAAAGGACGGGGGAACAAATTAATGAACAAATCCTAGACAGGTAAGATTATCTAATGCATCATTACCCTGCATCCCCATACCCCTCGCCATCTTACCTCGGTAACTTCCAGCACATTTCTGACTGCAGTCAGCTATTCTACCATATAGTTATTCCTAACTAACTTTCATTTATGTTAACATACCTTCCTGATCCTTATTAAAGAATTCATATTTAAACATCAAAACCAAAGTGCACTGTCTCACAATCTTTTTTCTTTTTTTTTTTTTTTACAAACTTTATAAAGGATTGGCAGGTACTCATATACACAAGTTAAATTTTCTTTTGTCAAGTTTGTCAATAGTTTTTCTGTCCTCTTATCAACATCCAGAATTTTCTGCTTCCAAAATTTTGTGCATAGTATTAAGAAGAAGGAGAAGGAGAAGAAGATTTATTTCTATTCCGCCTTCTCCAGATGGGGAATCAAAGCGGATTACAGCATTTATTAAAATAGAATACTATAAAATCAGAGTCAAATTAAAATCCTCTTGCCCTCCCTCCCCCCCCCAGAGACAAATAATATTTAAAACATTAAATCTAAAAAGGAATTAAACAATAGAAAGAGTTAAAATATCAATACGAGGGATTTAAAATAGAAATAAATCTATGTACAAAGTCCTAATGTGGGAGGAGGAAAAATATCCTTGGGGGAAGAGGCAGAGAAGGTTGTCGGGAGGAGAAAACTAAATAAGGCTAGTCTGGAAAGGCCTGCTGGAAGAGATCTGTCTTGATGGCCTTTTTAAAGGCTTCTAGAGTGGTAATGTGGCGAATCTCGTCCGGCAGGTCATTCCAGAGCCTAGGAGCGGCAGCCGAGAAGGTCCTCTGGGTGACTGCTGATAATCTGGTCTATTACTTGTAGTAGTTTCTTCCCAGAGGACCTAAGAGTGCAGGGTGGATTGTATGGGAGGAGGCATTCCCTTAAGTAGTCAGGACCCAAGCCATGTAGGGCTTTAAAGGTAATAACGAACACCTTATACCTTGTCCGGAAACTAATGGGCAGCCAGTGCAACGATTTTAGAACTGGAGTAATGTGGGCTGATGGTGGAGTGCCCACAACCAATCTGGCTGCCATGTTCTGAACCAATTGAAGTTTCCAAACTTGGCATAAGGGTAGCCCCATGTAGAGCACGTTACAGAAGTCAAGCCGGGAGGTTACCAGTGCATGTTCTACTGTTTCAAGGTCGCCTGGATCCAAGAAGGGGTGCAGCTGGTGTATTAGCCGAAGCTGTTATAATAATATAACAGATCAAAATACAATTGGCCCTCAACTTTAGCAGCTTTGACAGTCGCTGCTTTGATTATGAGTTTGTTCACGTGTGGCATGTCCTCCTCCCCCTCCTCTTCCTCCTGGGAGGGGAAGCCCAGGAGGGAGGGAGCAGAAAGACTGCATGCACACCTCTCCTGCCTCCCCCATGCTTTAGCCAGCTTGCCTCAGCCAGCTATAGCATGGGATGGAGGAAGAGGAGCATGCTCGCCTTTCCTGCTTTCCCCTGTGCTTTTAGCCAGCTGAGGGAAGCTTCTGCATAGTAATAACAAGCATCAGCTAAGATGCTACTACTGTTGTCTCTGAGAGAACAATTTCATCCTCCAATACTGCTGCCCAGTATTTCTTTGGCACATTTAGTCTGGCTCCTAAGGAAAAGTCTGTCTGACATGGGAGACCCCACCATAAGCACATCAGCATAGCCTCTCGCTTCACAGGAACATGCAGTCCCGCCATCATGGCAACATAGTGCCATTAGTTGTTAAATAATTCATAAAGTTTTTAATAAAATAAAATAAAAACTATGGACACAAAAAGGATGAATACATGGGAACACAGGGAGCTGCTTTCTCATCGTAAAGCAGCTCCCCATGTTCCTATGTATTCATCCTTTTCTGTGTCCATAGTTTTTATTTTATTTCAAACATTTGGTTCATCTAGCACAGTATTGTTGGCATGGACCAGGAGTAGCTGTTGTCCAGGATCTTTGGCAGGATTCTTTTATCTACTTTGAGACCTCAGGTATCAAACCTGGAGCCTTCTACCTGCAAAGCAAATGCTCTGCTCCTGAGTCATGCACACTGCATTGAAATATTTTAAAAAAACCTTGTGGAAATGAGTTCACTGGTGCACATGGTGTTCCAGATCATGTGGGGACATTGCAGGAAAAGCCATGAATTATTACAATGGATTTTTCCTCAAATAATTTTTAATTGGTGAGGGAAAGGTGCAAACTATTTATTAAATTTCACATCTTCAGGCCAGCATTCCCTAGGATGTGGCTAATCTCAATCAAATCCTTTTTTCCCTTTGCTTTTTATAGTTGAATTGAAATTCAATTTGGACCAGTATATCCACAAGAGATACCCAGGTCTGGTGAAAATAGTTCGCAATAACAAACGTGAAGGGCTGATCCGAGCCAGAATCCAAGGTTGGAAAGCTGCAACATCTCCAGTTGTTGGGTTTTTTGATGCTCATGTTGAGTTCAACATTGGCTGGTAAGATAATATGACAGGTAGCAAGCATAACAGCAGGTGGAGTTTGTTTTTTTTATGTATGCCCCTCTGTAAATGCTCCCTGCTCAGCCATCTGGCCATTGAATTCTGTATCAGATGAAGTTTCTGAAGACATTTCAAAGGAAACGCTTCATTTACAGCAGTACAAACAGTATAAACTAAGGAATGTGCCAGCACAGACATATCTGATATCTCCAGAAATGGACCAATTTGATGTACTAAACTTGTGAAAATGTTGTCCTGGTTGCTTTAACAGGCAATCAATAAAATAAACGGAGCCTTTTCAGTGTTCATGCTTTTATTATGTGTGCATCTGGGTCTAGATTCTAAACAGATATCTGTACACTGTATGTGGAGAAAAGAACAAAGCCAAGCAAACTTGGAGTGTTTAGAAGAAATGAACAGTGTGATGCATCGGTGTTTGTGTACACTCATACACACTTCAGCTCTTAGCAACAGATCTTGTTTTTCAGGCATTTGTCTAATCATTGTCCGTTTCCCCTTTGGGATATGCTTTGTATATATACTTTGTACCTTATATATACCTTAGGGCAAGGATAGGGAACATGTGGTCCTCCAAATGTTACTGAATTGTAACTGCCATCATGCCACACCATTGGCTATGCTAGATGAGGGTGAAGGGAGTTGTAGTCTAACAACATCTGGAGGGCCTTATGCCTGCCCAATGGACTTCTTTTAGCCAAGTACTGTCTATTCTAGGAGCACAAATCATACAGGCATCATGCAGCTTCCCAAGACTATTTTTGCAGCCTCCTTTACCCCACAAACCTCTTGACACCATAAAAAATGTGTGGGAAAGAGAGAATTGCAGCTCTGGAGTGGTGATTTTCCTTTCAAATAAGATGCAGCCCCCCACCCCTTTAAAATTTAAAAATGGCATTTTTACAAAACTGTAAGTGGATTTCCAGCCAATTCCATGTCACTGGGCCAGTGCATTGGCACTAGGTTTCAGTTTGACATCCAAGGTGCTGAACTCTCCTCAAAATAGGTTTCTCACCTTGGAAATAGGAATCTCACCTGTCTGAAAATTCACCACCCTATCAGCAAAGAAGCTCCAGCTTCTGAACATACACAGAACTTCCCACCCAGATGAATGGGAGGTAGACTGAGAAAAGGAAAATATTCCCCCTTGTTTACTTCCCTAGGAAATAACAATAGTAGACACAAGACATAGGTTTAACTGGGGCCAGTTTATTTAATTAAAGTGAGATCTACTACAGTAAAGCAGGAAAACCTTCTCACCTTTCTTCTCAGCCACTGATGTTCAAGCCACTCAAACCTACACCTAGCTAGCAATCTATTTTTTAAATGAAAACTTTGCCCTGTGAACTTCTCCAGAAAGTGTGGTGCTGCTGCAAAGAAGACAAATGCTATCTTAGTCTGCATTAATGGAAGCATAGGCCCGATACAGATGGGCAAAGTGAGGTGTGGTGGCAGCGATTTTAGGGTCAGGGACTGCGCACCAACCGCATGGTCCCTAACCCTAGTTTGTGTGGAGGGCGCCATCATTACGCAGCACCCTCCACACAACACGTGTAATGAGGACGTCATGTGCACGTCACCTCCAGATGGCACAGCACACATGTGATGTCTCTGCGCCACCACAGGACATTTACAGCAGTATGGCTGTGGCGTGGAAAGGAGCTCCTTTTCACAGCTCCTTCAGGAGCTTTCCTTAGGGGAGCTCCATTTTGGAGCTCCTTTGGGGAGATCTCCCTTGGGGAGCTCTGAAACAGAGCTCCTTTGCAGAGTGTATCGTTCTCGTGGCAATCATAGTGCCATGGGAACGATCTTGAGGAGAAAGGGGCTGCCCCTTTCTCCTCAGGGCTCCTGGGGTGTCCAGGGGCATGAAGCCCCATGGACACCCCTTTTCCAGCCCAAAGAGAAGTGGCATTTTGCTTCTTCTCTTTGGGCTGGGAAAAAGATGGATTGGGGCCGCAGGGGATGCCAGTGGGGCTGTGCAGCCCCAATCTGGCTTTTTTCCAGCCCAAAGAGGGGTGGGGTGATGAATAAGGTTTGGGCATGATGAATAAGTGGGGTGATGAATAAGCTTTGGACGCCATTTTGCTGTGCAGCTGCACCACGCCATTTGGTTGCTGCTGCACAGCAAAGAGGGATGACTCCAGCCCACCTTTTTCAGACAGTCTGTTGAGCCCCATAGTTTTCAAATCGAGGGCAGTAATAGTCACACTATATTCTGCACTAGCGAAGTACTGTATTCAGTTCTGGGTGCCTAATTTTAAGAAGGAGAAGTTGAAGCAAATTGAGAGAAGGGCAAAAAGATGATATGAGGCATGGAGAACAAAACCTATTAGCAAAGGTTGAAGGAACTTGGCATGTTCACCGTGGTGAAGAAAAGAATGGGGGTGACATTATTGCATTAATTAAAAACCTCAAAGCTTGCCACAAAGAGCTTGTTCTCTGGTGCCTCTGAGGGTGGAACCCACTAATAGAACCCAGCACCTTGAATGGCTTTTTTGAAGTTCAAACTCTGCCAAGAGCTAATGGTTTTAAGTTGTAGTAGAGTAGAATTTGATTGAATTTTATAATGAACTTCTTGACAGGAGAGTAGTTTGTCAATGAAAACAATTGCCTAGAGATGTGGGGGGGGGAGGGGGGGTCTCCTTCTCTGGATGTCTTCAGAAAGAGGCTGGACAGCTGCCTCCTTCTCAGGAGGAATATGCTCCAGGTTTACCCCAAAGATGGTTTCCTTTCCTATTGCTAGTTCCCAGAATATAAGAATTAATTCTGGAGACCTCCATTTCACCTAGTTAAATGGCAGCTGATGGCTCCCATGTCAGTGGGGTGATTAATAAGCTTTGGGTATAATTTCAAACAGCTATCCACTGTTCTGAACCTATTCACAAATAGAACCCAGCACCTTGAATGGCTTTTTTTGAAGTTCAAACTCTGCCAAGGAATGTTTCTGGGAGCATATTGCAAAAGAAATTATATTCAAGTGTGCTGATAATGTGGAAATCTTACACTGAGTTGGATGGTAACCCAAGAGGTCAACCACACAAATTCCAAATACTTTCAGATAAATAACTATGGGGTGAAACAGATTGGCACAATACTCTGGCTTGGGGGTATCATGGGGTGTGGCATTTAGATGACGCACACCCTGACAGCACCCCCAAGCCAGAATCATGCCATCCATCCACCCAGATGGTGGGAAGCATTGCAGCACTCTGGTGGCACAGCATTTATATGCTGCATGCTGCAGAAGCACCCAAAAGCCACCACTGCAGAGGAGAAGCCACCCTTTTTTCAGCGCAAAAATGAGCGGCATTTTTCTGCTTCTTTTTGTGCCAGAGAAAAGCTGGATCGGGGCCGATTGGTGCAGTTGGAGTAGCTCCAATTCAACACTCAAATGGGCAGCATCAAGCCACCCCTATACGACCATCTGATTCAGCCCTAAGTCTCTTTTGAGAAATAAAATGTGCAAATTTTCTCTTTAAAAAAACCCAGTTGCTTTACTATTTATAGGGTGGAGCCAGCACTTATGCGCATCAGAGAAGACAGGAAACGGATAATTCTCCCAGCAATAGACAACATTAAGTACAACACATTTGAAGTGCAGCAGTATGCTAATGCAGCACATGGCTACAACTGGGGCCTTTGGTGCATGTACATAATCCCACCTCAAGACTGGCTGGACAAGGGGGATGAGTCTGCACCTATCAGGTGACTCTTGCTGGTTTTTATTGGTTCATAACAGCATGAAGTTGTAGTGCTAATCTCAGTGATTTCCAAAAATGTCTGCTTGGAGAGATGATCTTTGAATGGTGCACTGTGAAATTTTAACTGCTGTATTGGATGCATCTGCAACTGCTTTTAGAACTATGTGCCAAAGGTAGAAATTATGTTTTTCTTTAGAGGCCTACCACAGGGGTCACATGCTAGTGATGGGAGCCAAAAGGACCATCTCTTCCCTCCCTTACTTCTCTTCTACAATGTTGCCTCGTCTTTTCTCTCTTCCTCACTTCCTTTCTCCACCACCTTCTTCTCTTCTCTCTTGCCAGGTATTGAGGTAGGATTAAATATCTCTTGCTAGCTATCTAAACAGATAATTTGCAGAGGGCTTTTGAACTTAGACTGGGCTGTATATGCAATCTGTGTCCAAAACCCTTTGGGTGCATGATGCTACTTGTGGCACTGTACAGCAATGGTGAGGAAAGCAGATAGTGGTTGCGATCCATACAGCAAGAAGAATGTGTATAATCAGATTTATGTGAAGTACAAAATTATCCAATATCCACAAAACAGTGATACCTTTATTGATAGTGCACATTATACATTTTGCATGCTTTCATAGCTCCACCGCTTCCTTCATTAGGCAAAGGTATTTATAATGATCCAGGACAAAGAAAAATATTTTTAATATATAATATATAATATTTTTAAAGTTTTTAATTTATATTTATTGTTTAAAAACATATATAAAGCAACATACATACAACACACAACACACAAACAACATACAATCCAGTATACTATTGGCAAGCATAGCAACATACATTTCTGCTATCCTATATAGTTTTCAACCTGGAAAGAAGTGACAAGTGGGGTGCCACAGGGCTATGTCCTGGGCCCAGTCCTATTCAACATTTTTATTAATGACTTGGATGACAGAATTGGGGGCATACTTATCAGATTTGCAGATGACACCAAATTAGGAGGAGTAGCTAATACTCCAGAAGACAGGATCAAAATTTAAAGTGACCTGAACAGACTAGAAAGTTGGGCCAACGCTAACAACATGAAATTCAATGCGGAGAAATGTAAGGTACTGCACTTAGGACGCAAAAATGAAATGCACAGATATAGGATGGGGGACATCTGGCTGAATGAAACTGCATGCGAAAGAGATCTAGGAGTCTAGGTAGACCATAAGTTGAACATGAGTCAACAGTGCGATGCGGCAGCTAAAAAGGCCAATGCTATTTTAGGCTGCATCAATAGAAGTATAGCGTCTAGATCAAGGGAAGTAATAGTGCCACTCTACTCTGCTTTGGTCAGGCCCCACCTGGAATACTGTGTCCAGTTCTGGGCAGCAGAATTCAAAAAAGATGTGAAGAAACTGGAGTGTGTCCAAAGGAGGGCAACTAAGATGGTGAAGGGCTTGGAAGTCATGCCCTATGA
The DNA here is from genome assembly GCA_034509955.1 of Urosaurus nigricauda. Taxonomy (NCBI): domain Eukaryota; kingdom Metazoa; phylum Chordata; class Lepidosauria; order Squamata; family Phrynosomatidae; genus Urosaurus; species Urosaurus nigricauda. The sequence continues at coordinate 978,622 of JAOEGL010000014.1, forward strand.
GGAGCGACTTAAGGAACTGGGGATGTTTAGCCTGGAAAAGAGAAGGTTAAGAGGTGATATGATTGCCCTGTTTAAATGTTTGAAGGGATGTCATATTGAGGAGGGAGCAAGCTTGTTTTCTGCTGCTCCAGAGACTGGGACACGGAACAATGGATGCAAACTACAGGAAAAGAGATTCCACCTTAACATTAGGAGGAACTTCCTGACAGTAAGGGCTGTTCGACAGTGGAACACACTCCCTCGGAGTGTAGTGGAGTCTCCTTCCTTGGAGGTCTTTAAGCAGAGGCTGGATGGCCTTCTGTTAGGGATGCTTTAATGGAGAGTTCCTGCATGGCAGGGGGTTGGACTGGATGGCCCTTGTGATCTCTTCCAACTCTATGATTCTATGATTCTATGTCCGACCTTTCTAACATATGTCTTATCTTCAATTGTCCATCCTACCCCATTTCAATAAACAAACATCTCCTACCTTACGGCATTACATACAATTGCAACATTCAGTTACATATCATTACTTCTTCAGTGTGTTCATTAGTGAGTGTCTTGCATGAATGATTATTTTCTCTGACTACAAATAAAATTACATTTCAATCTGCACTCTGGAATTCTGGGGGTGGGGGTGTTGGAACTGTGGGGCTTTCTAGATTGGCAGGAAAGTGTGACATGAAGTTGCCTTTACCTTAATGCTCAGCAGCTAGACTGCAAGCCCCAGGTGTGCATTTAAAAGGTACAGGGCAGCTAGACTGAGGGGTGTGGGAACGACTTATCTGAAGTCTTTTCTGTGGCTCAGCAGCTACATGGGAAGGTCTCAGAATGCTACAAACACAGGCGGAGCAGCTACATGGGCGGCAAGGAACCCAGCTTTTAGCCGGGCTGAACCTTTAAATTTTTTTCCCTTGCCGGCTGTGAATTGTGCAATTGCGCAGGTACACCATAGAGTCAAATTATCATTGCCGGCTGGGAACTGCACAATTGCGCAGTTCGCAGCCGGCTGCCGGCAAACCTGCGGGATCCGTCAAATTATCATTGCGGTTTCTCTGCCTTTTAAAACTGTGCCGTTGCACTGGTGCATCATGAATGAACCCCTTTATTTTGTGAATGAATCGACATGCTATGCACAGTAGAATAACAGTGACGGCATCCCAGAGTCCTACTGCGCATGTCTAGGGTTCGGATTTGGGGTGGACCTAGGGTTTGGGAGCTTTAAAAAACTCGCAGTTAAACCCCAGCTTTTACACCTGCAGGGCATTGAGCATTTTAATTAGAAGTGAACTCCACACCACGCATGCTCCCAACCCACGATCCATTATGCTCCGCACCTGTATCGCTGCCTTTAAATGGGCGCTTTAAAGATACAGCGGCCCCTTTAACTGCGCAACTACACCACAGCCTTTAGATGGAGCTGTGCTGTTCTGCAGTTTTTAAAAAAGAAGCTGGGAAAACCAGCACCTTTTTAAAGGCGCTTCTTCTCCCTTAAAATGCCAAAATAGCGTTTTCATGGCACACTTTCCCTTTTTCTCATCTAAAGGCTGGGCTTTCATGCAGCCATCAACATACCTCTTTTTGCCAATCTAGATCAGGCCTGTTATACACAGACTTGATCCCTGCTTTACGTGCCCTGCTTTACTTTACTTTACTTTACTGCTTTACTAGTCCGAGCCTTCTTGGCTGTTGTCATTTTAGCTAATAAAATTATCCATTTGAATATTAATTGTGGGTGCCCTTTCAAGAACCTTGCATTTTTGGGAACAGCATCCCTTAAGATGCCCATCCAACTTCTGTTTAAAAACCTCCAACGATGGAGAGTTTGCCTTTTTTTATACTTCTTTGTCCACATTAGAGGACATTCAATGTCCTATTTTTATGCAAACAGACTTAAGATCTTAGTTGTATTTTTCCACATAGAAAAATCCAATGATGTAGTATTTAAAAAAGACGAAATTAATCTGGCATGATTTATTTTTGAAAATCCCATGTTGATATTTTTATTGTGGCATTCCTTTCTAAATGCTTACAAACTGTCCATTTAATGAGCTGCTCTAGAATCTCTCCTGGTATTGATTTCAGTATTCTTTGAGTCTTGGTTTGTTTGTTTTTTTCCTTTTTGAAAATTAGGACAATATTTGTCCTCCTCCAGTCTGTTGTCCTGTTCTCCAGAAATTCTAAAAGATTATTGACTGAGATTATTCTGCCAATTCTTGATATATTTCATCTGGCCCTGGAGATATTAATAAATATAGATTAACCAAGTATTCATGTACTACCTCTTTCCTTATTCTGTGCTCCCTACTGCATCATCTGCTCCATTTTTCTGAGATTGAGCACCATTTTCCTTTTGTGAGAAGACTGAGGCAAAGAAGCTACTTTTTCCAGCTACTTCTCCACACAAGGGAGTTTATCACACGGGAAGGAAATGGCCAAATCCCATGCATAAATGAGGTTTAAACCCAGAAAAATCCCAAAGTTAAAAAGCAGCATGATTTTGCTGCTTTTTCTATGGGTTAATGTCACATTAATACTTAATTCGCATGACATGTCTGAATTCCTGTGATTTAAACCCTATTTATGCACATGTTTGGACGCTTTGCATCCCTTGTGATAAACTCCAAGGGCCCTACCATTTCCTTCTTCTTCCTTTTCCTAGGGACATAACCAAAATTGACCTTTTGGTTGTTCTTAACCTATCTAGTAGTCCTGAGTTCATTCTGCACTTTAGATTTTCTGACTTCCACCTATTGCTATTGGTTTCAATTCCTCTTTGGTGAGTTCCCTCCTTTTTCATTACTTATGCTTATGCTTATCCCTTTTAAAACTTAGCTCAGTTGAAAATTCTTCTGTCATCCATCCTAGCCTCTTGACACACCTTCCATTTTTCCTCAGTATTACCCCCAGTATTTCCCCAAGTTTACTGAAATCAGCTTTCCTAAAGTCTAGATTGCATGTCTGACTATGTTTGGCTTTTTCTTTCCACTGTATAACAAACTCCAAGAGAACATGATTACTCCCACCTAAGGATCCCACCACTTGACCAGGTCATACATGTCTTGTACCCAGAGAATATGACAAATAGTTTCTCATTAAGTGGACAAAAAATTCAAAAAATGTGAGGACAGGTTCTGGCATTGTACACATAGCACACAAAAAGTATGATGGAGTTCCTTAGAATCATAGAATCGTACAGTTGGAAGAGACCACAAGGGCCATCCAGTCCAACTCTCTGCCATGCAGGAACTCTCAATCAAAGCATCCCTGACAGATGGCTATCCAGCCTCTGTTTAAAGACCTCCAAGGAAGGAGACTCCACCACACTCTGTGGCATACTTGGACCCCTAGATCCCTTTTAGTAGTCTCATTCTGCCAGGTGTCCCCCATCCTATATCTGTGCATTTCATTTTTCTACCCTAGGTGCAGCACCTTACATTTTTTGTTGAATATCATTCTGTTAGCTTTGGCCCAGCCTTCTTTGAAGGTTTTTAAGCAGAGGCTTGGATGGCCATCTGGAGTGCTTTGTGTATTTCTGCTGGCATATGTATGGCCATATGTTGCATAATGATGGAGTGGCTAATCAACATGTGCCAATGTGCAATGGGCATTAATTGGAGCACTTTCCTATGCATATACAGACACTGGCTAGGAAGTGCTGGAGCACAATAGAGCCAAATGTGAAGTACACATCAGAAGAACCTGGTGTCATCATCTATATGTAGTGCACATTGGAGCACTTTTGTGATACGCAGTTTTTGCACTTCATTCTTGAATGAAACAAGGTTTCATTGCATCACTGCAACATAGCTCTGCAACATTCATTGTTTGGCTATAAAATCTAGGCCGTTATATTTTATTGTTCCTAACAGACTTTGTTTAAAACCTTTGTCCTTCCTTCTCTTCTCAATCAACAGAACACCGGCCATGATTGGTTGTTCATTTGTGGTGGACAGAGAGTACTTTGGTGAGATCGGGCTGCTTGACCCAGGAATGGAGGTGTATGGGGGAGAAAACATTGAACTGGGTATGAGGGTAAGTGACATGTCATTGGTTTTATTGCTGATGTTAATTGCTGTCAAGTCAGCTTTGACTTATGGGTCCCCTAGGAATTGAGAGACCATCAAGAAAGTGTCATCCACAGCCCTGCGTGTTTTCTGAAAACTCAAAACTGTATAATCCTTAAGTCTACTCACCTCTTTTCCTGCTACTGAGCATTATAATCTTTTCCAGTCAGTCATGACATCTAATGATTTGTCCAAGGTACAATAGCCTCAGCTTCGTAATTTTGGATTCTAAGGGCAGTTCAATCTTGATTTGCTCTCAGACCCATTTATTTATTTATTTATTGAGAGTTCATGGTATCTGTTGAACTCTCCTCAAGCACCAGATTTCAAATTAGTTTATTTTCTTCCTATTGGCTTTCTTTGCTGCCAAGCTTTCACAGCAATGCATGGATATCAGAAATACTCTGATATGGATGATCATTACTTTGGTAATGCTACATCTTTACACTTGAGGATCTGTTCTAGTTCATCATACAGTGCACCCGTGCCTCCACCTCCTCCTCTTCCCCAACTGTATCTCCATCCTCCTTTTCCTCCATCCTTCTCTTCTTCCCTGCCAACACCTACCTCCCTCCCTCCCTCCCTCCCTTCCTCCTCCTCCTCCTCCTCTTCTTCTTCCCAGATGGCACCTTCATCACCACCCCTTCCTCCTCCTCCTTTTCCCTCCATCCTCCTCTTCCTCCTTCCCAGACAGAGGAGGAAGGGGCAGTAACAGAGGTGCTGGCAGGGAATAGGAGGACAGAAGAAGGAGGAAGAGGATGACTGGAGGTACTAGCAGGGAAAAGGAGGAGGAGGAGGAGGAGGAGGAGGAGGAGGAGGAGGAGGAAGAAGGGGCGGTGATGGAGGTGCTGGCAAGGAAGAAGAGGAAGATGAAGGGGGGAGGAGGCGGCAGCAGAGGCAGCTGGGTGGCAATGTGCCATTTGCCCCTTCCTCCTCCATCCTCCTCTTCCCCTATCCTCCTCTTACCCCCCCCCCCACTGCCGTCTCTTCTTCCTCCTTCTCCTCCACCACCACCCGCCCACAGCCTTGCCGTCCAAAGATACATAGGGACCACTGTAATCTGTTTTCTTTATGTTCATCTGTAATACTGTTTTTTTTTTTCTTTCCTTTACTTTCTTTATGGTTGTTCTAGGACTTCACTATTTTCCATTTGTATTGTGGTGCCAACTGTATATCTTAAACTTGTTGACAGGCCTTCAAGGTAGTTGTTGTTAATTGTTGCGAAGTCGGCTTCTGCTTCCAGTGATTCTGTGCCCCTTCTCAGTCTTGAAGAGTTAGGGCCATGGCTTCCTTGATTCAGTCTAGCCATCTCTAATGTGATCTTCCTCTTTTTCAACTGTCTTCTACCTTCCCAAGCATTTTCTCTCTCTCATGCCTCCTCACGATGTGTGCAAATTAACAGTTGACAACCTCAGTTAAATCAGCTTGGCTTCTAGTAACAGTTTAAGCTTGATCTAGGACTCATTTATTTGTCTTTTTAGCAGTCCATGGTATCTGTAGAACTGTTCTCTGACACCATATTTCAAATGAGTTTATTTTCTTCCTACCAGCTTGTTTCACTGTCCAGCTTTCACAACCATACATAAAAACTGGAAATACAGTGACACAGACAATCTTTTTAATATTCAATGACATTCTATGATTCTATGATCTTTACACTTCTCATCTTGTCTGGTTCCTTCATACCGTGTTTCCCCAAAAATTAGACAGTGTCTTATATTCATTTTTGCTCCCAAAGATGTGCTAGGTCTTATTTTCAGGGGATGTCTTATTTTTCCATGAAGAAGAATTCACATTTATTGTTGAACAAAAAAAAAAAAAAAGAACATTTATTATATACTGTGTATATATTTATACACAAAAACTTTGCTAGGTCTTACTTTCGAGGGAGGCCTTATATTTAGTAATTCAGCAAAACCTCTACTAGGTCCTATTTTCCGAGGATGTCTTATTTTTGGGGAAACAGGATAGCTACCCTTCCACATCCTAGTCTTCTGATTTCTTCCGCAGTCTCCATTCTGATTAATGACTGACCCAAGGTCTGGAAAATAATTAACTATTTCAATGTCTTCATCATTTAATGTCATGTAACTCTTCTATGATCATTATTTTTCTTGACATTCAACTATAAACCTGTCTTTGCACTTTATTCCTTGACTTTCTTCAACAATAATTCTTAGTCTTCTCTACTTTCAGCTAATGGTGTGGTGCCATCTGCATATCCTAAATTGTAGGTGTTCATTCATTACCTCTTTCCTACAAGTCTAGTCCTGCTTTGTATAAGATACATACAGCAGATAAATTCAACAGAAAGAGTCATAAAAGGCAATCTTGCCTGAAGGCCTTGCCAGTTTCACTGCATTGTTTGGAAGCTCATAGGAGTTTATCAGATGGGACGAATTTCTCTTTATTTCGAATGGAGCCAACTGAAGCCAATTCGAATTCATGTGAATTCGCTAGTTTAGCGAATTTACGTGAATTCCAATTGCATTCAGAATGTGTTCAGAATGACTTCCCGTTACCCAAAAATGACTGCCCATTGCCCAAAATTGCGTGAGATGCTTTAATACGCAATAACATAAAACTCATGATTGTGTTCAAAATTACTTCCCTTTTGCCCAAAATTGTGTGAGATACTTTAATACGCAGTAACATGAAACCCCATGATTGCGTTCGAATTGCCATTGGATTATACTTCCAATTTCCGTCGTCTGATAAACTCCATAGTCTAAGAGAGGCAGGACTTCTGCTGAGTCACTTAATTGGCTGGGGGATAGAGCCAGCAGTGGCTAGCTCTACATAGCAGCTGCCTCAGTCTATGGAACTCATCAAACAGGATAAACAGGCATTTTTGTCACCATTTTGCAGGCAGGACAGTTATACCACTATCTGTCTCTGATGACTAGCATGTATGGTGATACTATTGTTGCAGATCACTGCAACTTTTGTGCCACATTTGTTTTCTTCAGAGAGGCTCTGCCAAGTTATACCTATGCAAGTGCAAGCTGCTTCTCCACTGGAACTGAAGGTTCAGCAGCTTGAGGCACATTTAGCTATATTTCAGCTTATTAGAGAGGATGAAGCTTTTTAGTGGAGCAGACTCTCCTGAAAGATGAAGAAATGATGGAAGTCTTTAGGGATGTTGAGAGCAAGTGTGGTGTAGAGGCTTACATGTTGGACAAGTACAATGTGAGACCAAGATTTGAATTAGTCATGGAAACTTACTGGGCAGCCTTGGTCAAGTCACACTCTCTTAGCCTCAGAGGAAGGCAATGGCAATCCCCCACTGAACAAATCTTGTCAAGAAGACCCTGTGATACACAGCCCAACAGCAATTTATGGCAACTTTTAGATAAACTAAATGAAGTGGCCACTGGCACTATAATAATAGGTAGTGATTCCAATGAGGTCTTGTACCCTTACCTAGATAAATCACAACCCCTAAAGCTCGAATACTGTGTCCAGTTCTGGGCACCACAATTCAAAAAGGACATTGAGAAACTGGAGCATGTCCAGAGGAGGGTCTTGAAAAGACGAAGGGTCTTGAAACCGTGCCCTATGAGGAATGCCTTAGGGAGCTGGGGATGTTTAATCTGGAGGAGAGAAGGTTAAGAGGTGATATGATAGCCCTGTTTAAATATTTGAAGGGGTGTCATATCGAGGAAGGAGCAAGCTTGTTTTCTGCTGCTCCAGAGACTAGAACTCAGAACAATGGTTGCAAACTGCAGGAGAAGAGTTTCCAGCTCAATATTAGGAGGAACTTCCTGACAGTAAGGGCTGTTCGACAGTGGGACAAACTCCCTCGGAGAGTGGTGGAGTCTCCCTCTTTGGAGGTATTTAAACAGAGGCTGGATGTCCATCTGTCGGGTATGTTTTGATTTGGAGTTCCTGCATGGCAGGGGGTTGGACTGGATGGCCCTTGTGCTCTCTTCCAACTCTATGATTCCTTGGGAGGTCAGTCTGGGAAGGCTGGGAAGAGATCCGTCTTGACAGCTTTTTTAAAAGGTGTCTAGAGAGGTGATAAGATGGATTTCCTCTGGCAGGTCATTCCACAAATTTGGAGCAGCAGATAAAAAAGTTGTCTGAGAAGTTGCAGCCAATTTGGTCTTCTGAGGCGGGTAATAGATTCTTCCCAGAGGATCTGAGAGTGCTGGGAGGATTATATAGGGAGAGGCGTTCCCACAAGTAACCTGGGCCCTAGGTTTTAAAGGTAGGGCTTTAAAGGTAATAACTAACACCTTGTACTGCACCCAGAAGCTAATTGGCAGCCAGTGGACCGATTTTAATACAGGTGTTATATGGTCAAACCTGGATTTACCGGCTACCAGTCTGGCTTCCATATTTTGAACTAATTGAAGCTTCCAAACTTGGCACAAGAGTAGCCCCATGTAGAGCGTGTTACAGACATCAAGACGAGAGGTTACCAGTATATGTACTACTGTTTGTAGGTCCCAGGTAGGGTTGCAGCTGGCGTATCAACTGAAGTTGATAGCATGCGCTCCTGGCCGTCACATCTATCTGAGATTACAATTGAAGGGACAAATCCAGGAGCACTACCAAGCTGTGAACACAGTCCTTTAGGGGAAGTGTAACCCCATCCTGGACTGGTTGGCAAATCTCCATCCCTAGATTTAGGGTCCCTATAGCAAGTACCTTCGTTTTTCCTGGATTCCACCCGAGTCTGTTTTACCTCATTACCGACCTGAAACAGTCATTCAGAGGAGAGATGCCTCCCTTAGTTACTGCAGCAGTCCAAGACATGGAGAAGCATATTTGGGTGTCATTAGCGTACTGATAACACCCTGGATGATCTCACCAGCAGCTTTATATAAATGTTAAATAGCATGGGAGACAGGATGGCACCTTGAGGGACCATAGGTTTTAACTCTCTTTTAGAAGAATAACTGTCACCATCTGGAATCTGCCTAAAAGATAGTAATGGAACCACTGGAGTGCAGTGCCCCCAAATCCCAATTCTCTCAGGCGTTCCAGAAAAGGATACCATGGTCGATGGTATCGAAGGCTGCTGAGAGGTCCAAAAGCATCAACAGGGTCACATATCCCCTGTTGATACCCAGACAGAGATCAACCATAACAGTCTCAACTCCGTATCTTGCCTGAAGCCGGTTTGAAATGAATCTTAAAGGCAATCCTCAGGGGCTTGTTTATACAGGAAAGTTCCAACCAAAAAAAGATTAGAGAGGAAAAATGGTTAGAAATAATAATAATAATAATAATAATAATAATAATAATAATTTTTATTTATATTTCCCGCCTCTCCCTACGGATCTAGGTGGGATTACATCAAAAAGATAAAACAATAAAAATTCCAATATTCCTAAAATACAATTTAAAAAACCAACAATAAAACTAATAATCACTAAAATAACGAATCATTGTCTGTTCCCATGCCATTGTAATCACAAGTGGGGATGTTTCTCGAGGTCACCTACAGAAGATTAGGTGGATAGGCCCACCGGAAGAGATCCGTCTTCAGTGCCTTCTTAAAGGTTTCTAAGGTGGTAATAAGATGGATCTCTTCCAGTAGGTTATTCCATAATTTGTGGCCACAGCTGTGAAGGCTTTTTGGGGAGTTGTTATTAACCTGGTTTTTGTATACTCTATAATGAAATAGATTCCCTTTCCTCTTCCTATAAAAAGCATCAAAAACATGAAACACTCAAAGCCCTTTTAAAGAAAAGAAAAGAACTAGAAGCTCTGGATCTTTATAAAATACACACACAATTTCACTATACCAAAGCATATTTTTATGAAAACAACAAGAAAAACTCCATGTTACTCCGTGTTACTATTACATCTCCTCATGGTGAGATTAAAACCTCCCCTACCAAAATAGTTAATGAATTCCAGAATTCTTATTTGAGCTGTAGAAGTAGAATCATAAGCACCCTGGCGTGGCGTTATGATGCCTCTCATGCACAGCACCATTTGGGCACTACGCACAAGGGATTTCATCATGGCGCACGTCATATTGACGGGTGCACACCAAGATGGTGGCTGGGCAACAAAAAGTAGGGTTCTGAGCATGTGAACTCTCAGCCCTACCGCAGCCCTAGTTCAGGTGCAGGCCAGCATAAAGTGCCGGTCTGTCAAACCCCTTAGTCAAACTATTCACCTCATTAAGCAGGACAGGGACATAACTTGGGTAGCTAAGAGATTTGATAACTCTCCTCAATTTAATTTCCCATGGATCTTCTTTACAAAACCTACCATACAAAAATATCAAATAAATTTTTAAAAAATGATTGCAAACTTCTGTTTTAATTTGGTCAAAATGGAAGCACATACTAATGCCAGATCCCTCACCCCTTCTTAGCTCATAGGCTTTTCTATTCAGCAGAAAAACTAGGCCAATTTAGCAGTTGGAAAGAACAGGGCATCTACCTTATCCATGGTCTTTTCTGAAGAGGTAAACCTAAGACAACAGAAGAGGTGGCTGCAGAATTAGCACTGTTAGAATTTGATTTCAATTATAAGAAAGACAATGAAAAAGAAAAGGATTACTGTGATGGAGATGATGGAAGACATAGAAACCATGATCTGTTGGACACAGATGCCATATGATGACAACAATCCTGACGATGAAGGAAGCTTGCTAACATGAGAAGACTTAAGTGTTTTCTTTATCTTAAAAGTCTCAAGACAGTGCAAAGTATCCCCAAAAGCAAAGTAGAATAACCCAAAAATGTTAGTCAAAATCGCCTTGTGGAATATAAAAGGCTTAAAAATCTTTCATATATTAGAAAAACTCAACTTCGATATAGTCTCCCTACAAGAAGCAAAGATCAGAGAGAAAGATGCTAAGTATTTAAGGAATCCTAAGTTGGGTCAATTTTATTTTAAGCCTCAACAGATAAAAAGAAGAGTGATGTGGCACTATACGTGAACAAAAACTACTTAGCAAAGGAAAAAAATTAAGGATAAAGAAGGGCAATATGTTGGGATGGATTTACAGATCAATTCAATGAATATACTAGTGGTTGTTATATATGGACCTCATGAAAAAAGATCCTTTTTTGTAAAACTAAATAAAGATTTGATTAATTATAATAAAAATAACATTCTCTTAATCAGTTGTTTTAATGGTGTAATAAATCCATGAGAGACAGAAAATCTGACAAATGTATAAAAAAACCAAGGCAATAATAAATTGTAGAATTTTCTAATTCTATATTTTGGGGGGGATTTAAGAATTTTTTCAAAATATGTGTCTGCTTCTTTGATGTTATTGAAAAATGATTCTAATATAAAACATTGATTAATTTGATAATAAGTGAACCATGAGCAGTTATATCCTTCAGCCAATAATTTTTCACGTGATTTTATTGCCAAGTTAGTTGAATTTTTGTCCAATCGGTCATCATCGGTAATCCATTTTTTGGGATCTAAAGGTGTTCTGTTAAAGAAGGCCTCATTTATAGAGACCCATTTTGGTATACAATTACATAAGCGTATTTTTAACTTTGTCCAAGCACACAGTAGAGATTTCCTGATATAGTAATCATTAAAGTTACTATTTGCTTTTAGTTTAATATAAAAAAAGATATCCATGCCACCCGAATATTTTGTCACATCCCTCCAAATTTAGCAGTCTTATGTCTTCTAGTTTAATCCAATCGGTGCCCCATTCTAATACACACAAATAATAATTTTAAACTTGGTAAGGCTAAACCCTCTCTGTTTATAGTATCTTGCATGACCTAAAATCTCACCCTAGGTTTTTTACCAGACCACAGAGATAATTCTCACTGCCAATTATTGAAGGGGTTATCATTTGTAATAATAGGTATGTTTTGGAATAAGTAAATCATTTTTGGAAGGAAGTTCATTTTGATTAAAGAAATCTTACCCAGCCAAGATTATTAAGATTTATTATTAAGCTATGATATGGAGGAAGAGACCGTTAAACCCCAGATGGGTAAATGGGACCAAGATCTAAAACATAATATTGCTCTCACTCAATGGGAACAAACAGGGAATTAGAGGCTAAAATATACTCTAAGCTGTAATATTAGAGAAAACTAAATGATGTACCGATGGTACATTACTCCGTCCAAATTAACCAAAATCTATTAAAATCAAAATGACCATTGCTGGAAATGTGGAAAAGAATGGGGTACCTTTTACCATCTGTGATGGGAGTGTAAACTAGCCAAAAATTATTGGAGGGAAATCCATAAAGTCATGGAACAAATACTAGAAATGCCTGTACGATTTGACCCAAAAAGATACTTGCTACTGGTATGTATAAATGAAGAGGAAGCTTTGGAGAAAAAATATGGGCAACTTATTTTTTACCTGATAACAGTGGCTCGGATTGTTTATGCAGCTAAATGGAAAGAAAAGATCACTCTGGATATACAAGATTGGTTGTTTAAGGTGTATGAATTATGGAGTCAGACAAACTGACACAAATAATTCAAAAAAGGGACCTTAAAATTTTTCAAAGAGATTGGTATCCTTTGATTAAATACTTAAAATGTAATTTGTGGGAGGGGGTGAATTGGATATTAGGCTTGAAATGAAAAATTTTGCTATATGGATATAAAGGTGTGTTACATCCAAACGTCTTTAAATTTCTTTCTCGTATAAGATATTAGATTTCTTCTTTCAGCTTACTAGTATAAGATAAGATTCAAAAGGTAAAGAAATGGAATGTATAACATAAATAGAGGAGAAAACTATTTGATCGATGGAAATACAAAGTTCGATGTCCTGGTAAGAAGATAATGTGCCTTTTTTATTTTTCAGTTTTCAATGCTAATGTTGTGTTTATGTTTTTTTTTTTCATATTGTGATGTTTGCTTTTAATGTATGTACTCTAAATTTTAAACATAATAAAATTTAATAAAATTTTTAAATACACAAGGCAATCTTCCACAATCTTTTTTTATTTCTTAGAAGAAAATTTAGAAGACATTTGGACACAAAAATATGGAAATACAAATGGATTTACATATTTCTCAGATGCTCATAATTCCAGTTCAAGAACAGATATGGCCATAATATCTAAACACCTCTTATAAAATATAAAAAAGATGGAAATCAAATCAAAATGAATATCAGATCATAATTTAATTAATATCGAAATGTCCATTCCAAATAATGAAGTCCACTGGAAATTAAATCAGAATCTTTTAGAGGAGGAAACATTTGTTGATAAGATGAAAGAGGAGTTGAAACTTTAAAGAAAATACCTCTGTAGAAGTCCAAATGAAATCTGCATGGGATGCCAGCAAGGCAGTAGCAAGGGGATTATTAATAAAATGTGGTTCAGAAATAAAAAGGAAGAAACAAGACCTGATATCAAATATAATAAACCAGATGACAACTGTAGAAAAGAAAATTATCAATTCCCCTTCAAACAATAAATTAAAAATGGCATTGAAACCATTACAAATAAAACTTGAACATCAAAATATGGATGGAATAGCAATGAAAAGTAAGAAAAACAAAGCAAACCTACTTTGAACACGCAAATAAAATAGGAAGAATGCTGGCAGAGAAACTTTAAAAAGAAAGAGAGAAAAAAACAAGAGCAGAAATCTTGGACAAAGAGAAAATCATAAACTCGCAAGAAGAGATTAAAAAATGCTTCTTCAATTTTTATCGTGAATTATTCAAAGAAGAGGAAATAAATAAATGGTTCCCATTTATTGACTTTGTTAACACAGCATCACATCAAATACAACCGCCATCAACCCACCTGAATTTATAGTTGGACATTTTAACATTGGACACCACATCAGTGAGTGTGGACCCCTCCAAAATCTGAGCGGTCTTTTTTAAAATGAAAGGAAAGCATCCTGGAAGCATGCAGCAGAATCCAGACTTCACTGCTCAAGATTAATGATATCCAGTTGTATTTATTGTTTTGTACTTGTTAAGTGTTCTTTATAATTATTTCTATGTTTTTATCTTGCATTATATAAATTTTTTTTTTTAAAGAAGAAGACCATCCTGTGATATGGTCTCCGTAGGGTCACCATAAATAAGAAATTGCTTAAAGGCACACTCACCTTTTATCTGCTACTACAGGGAGCCAGCTGGACACTGGATTGGATTGGGGGATTGTGTAATGTGAACACACTTTGTGCCAGACACTCCCTCTGCAAAAAATAATTAATTATTAGAAAATCTACAGCTATTTGAAATGAATTTTTAAAGGTTTTATGCTGGCATTGAGCATAGAAGGTGAGTCTCAGCAGCACTGCACTTAGTTATTTCTACTTGTATCAGAACATCTGAGCATTGTAAATGAAACTAGAATAAGATCAATGCACTGATATAACCTAAATAGTTTCCATTAAGCTAATAAAACTGAATTCTTGTCTGACAGTCCTTCAAATGCTCATCCCTTTCACTGGAGAAACTCTGGGCATATGTCATTCCAGATTTATGGACACTGTTCCCCTAACATTTAAATGTCTAGGTGATCTAGATTCTCTTACTGATCCTCTTATAATGGATGTCACCCACACTCGCTGTATTTTTACATATTCTTGATTTTACTTGGTTTTTGTACAGCGTCGTGTACACTTACGGCGCTTTATAAATAAAGCTAATAATAATAATAATAATAATAATGGGGTAGGATACTGGGATGAGACTGTATTGTTTTAATGTGTAAGCTGCCCCAGTGGTGTTGCACAGAGAGGCAGGATATAAATAAATTTTATTATTATTATTTATTATAACATTGTCTTTCATAAATCAAATGCAAATTTGGGTGGCTGGTGATTTACCATCCAGCTTGCTGGCAGATGTCCAGAAAAAATATATAATCCCCACACACACCAAAAATGGAGGGAAAACAGCTATTATTGTTATTGTTATATTTATTTTTATCCCACTCTTTTCCCAGAACTGGGATTCAGAGCGGCTTCCTAATATTAAAACAGTACAATTAAAAACATAGGAAAAAGTACATTAAAAAGGAATTAAATTATTACAGTATTAAAACAGATAGTTATTAAATGAATAAAATACATTTTAAAAAGATTAAAAGATAAAACTATATGTAAAAAAACTATACCAAATTTTTAAAACGGTACAACATTCCAGCCTGTTCTTATAACAATTCCTTAAAAGCCTGTGTGAACAGGTACTGTAGGTCTTAACCTGCCAGCGGAAGGCCATCAAGGAGGGAGCCCTTCTCATCTCTCTGGGCAGAGAGTTCCAGAGTCTAGGGGCAGCCACCATGACAGCCCTCTCTCGTGTCCCCACCAACCATACTTGTGATGGTGGTGGGACGAAGAGAAGGGCCTCTCCAGAGGATCTCAGAATCCAAGCTGGTTCATACAAGGAGATACAGTCTGCCAAATAGTGTGGACCTGAGCCATGTAGGGCTTTATAGGTAATAAACAACACCTTGAGTTGTACCCAGAAACAAATTGGCAGCCAATGAAGCTGTTTCAACAGGGGCATTGTGTGGTCTCTGTAATCTGTCTCTGTTAGCAGCCTGGCTCTTTTAAAACGGCTGAATTTTCCGAACACTCTTCAAAGGCAGCCCAGTGTAGAGCCTGTTACAGTAGTCCAAATGGGATGTAACCAAGGCATGTACCACCATGGCAAGATCCAGCATCACAAGGAATGGGTGCAGCTGGCACACATGTCTTAAATGTGCAAAAGCACTCCTGGTCACAGCGGAGACCTGGGCCTCCAGGTTCAAAGCTGCATCCAACAGTACCCCAAACTGCGAACCTGTGTCTTCAGGGGGAGTGTGACCCCATCTAACACAGGCTGGATCCCTATTCCCCGATCTGCCTTCCAATTGACTAGGAGCACCTCTGTCTTGTCTGGATTAAGTTTCAACTTGTTTGCCCTCATTCAGTCCATTACTGATGACAGACACTGGTATAGGACCAGGACAGCCTCCTTGGATTGAGGTGGGAAGGAGTAGTAGAGTTGAGTGTCATCTGCATATTGATGACACCACACCCCAAAACTCTGGACAACCTCTCCCAGCGGTTTCATGTATATGTTAAATAGCATAGGGGATAGCACAGAATCCTTAGGAACCCTACAGGCCAATGGCCAGGAGGTCAAACAGGAGTACCCCAGCACCACCTTCTGGGTTGACCCCTTCAGGAAGGAATGGAGCCACTGTAGAACAGTACCTACTGAGTAGGTCATCCACCAAGGTGACCACGGCTGTCTCTGTTCCATAGCCAGACATGAAACCAGATTGAAATGGATCTGGATAATCTGTTTCATCCAGAATCACTTGGAGTTGGGAAGCCACCACACGTTCCAGTTCCTTGCTCAAAAATGGTAATTTGGAAACTGGTCTATAATTATCCATTACAGTGGGATTCAGAGATGGCTTTTTAAACAAAGGTCTCACAAGTGCCTCTTTTAGGCATGTTGGGACTTTGCCTTGTTGAAGGGAGGCATTGACTACCTCCTTCACCCACTCAGCCAGTCCCCCTCTGGCCTGCTTAATCAACCAGGGAGGGCAAGAATCTAAGACCCACGTGGTGGCTTTCACTTCTCCAAGAATCCTGTCCACATGATCAGACTGGACAAGTTGAAAAGTATCCATTAATGCTGGACACACCGGTGCCAAGGTTATATTCACTGACACTATATCAACTACTGCATCCAAGTCAGAGTGCAACTGAATGACTTTATCTGAAAAATACCATGCAAATTCTTCACATCGGGCCTCCAAGTGGTCTGCATCTTCCACTTGAGGGTGAGTGTGTAAAAGACTCCTGACCACTTGGAACAGCTCTGTTGGACGGCTCCTTGTAGATGATTTCTTTGCTGCCCACATTGCCACAGAGTAGGCTTTCAAATAGGCTCTAGCCCATGTTCAGTCAGATTGACTCCGAGTCTTCCGCCAACATTGCTCTAGTCTCCATCTCATTTGCTTCATCACCATCAGCTCCCTGGAGAATCAGGGGTCTGGTTTGGCTCTACTCCATGAGAGGGGACAATAAAGAGTAATTGTGTCCACTGCCCTGGCCATTTTCTTATTCCAAAGGTTGGCCAGGGCTTCAACAGAATCACCTGCCGAGGTGACAGGAAACTTCCCAAGAGCCCTCAGAAATCCATCCAGATCCATCAGCCTCCTGGGGCGGATTATCCTAATCAGTCCCCCACCCCTGCAGAGGTTCTGAGTCCCAGTGAGTCTAAACCTGAGCATAGAATCATAGAAATGTTAATGACCAAGGGGTTGAATCCCAGACGTTTAAGAGATAAGCACTCAAAGGATTCATACATGGGTCTTCATGATTAGGCTTCTTTCACATTTTATCCGGGAAAGCAACCAAATGGCTGATCAAGCCAGCCTACATCCCAAACAAACAAACCCCTGACTAGCAGAGTCAGGGCAAGCAACACAGTCTTTGAGATTATAGGCAGTATCAGAAGAAAAATTACCAAAAGAGTTGTCAAACAGTCCAAGATTCAAGAGGTTTGCCCAGTCCTCTTCTAAAGCTGCCCAGGTTAGCAGCCTGGATCATAACTTGTGGCTTTCCATGGAGGGATCTTCTAATGCCCTGTATCTATAATAATGGGTTTCATGCCCACTACATTTTAAACTGGATTGAATCTAATTGCTGAAGCGATTCGGATTGGGGGGGGGGGCATGTGCTAGACCGATTTAACCTGTCCAGGAAAGCAGCCAAATGGCTGATAGGCCAGCCTAGTTCCCAAACAAACAAACCCCCAGCTAGCAGTCAGTGCAAGCAACACAATCTTGGAGATTTAAAGGCAGTATCAGCAGAAGGATTACCAAAAGAGTTATCAAGCGGTCTGAGATTCAAGGTATCAGATAGGCAGGTCAATAAGGCAGTCCAAGGTCAAGGGTCCCAGATAATCAAGATAGGTCAGCAGTCTAAGAAGCAAAGGGTTTGGTCTAAAAAACCACAGGAGCCAGAGACAAAATAGCTTACAGTTGTAAACCGCTTAGACACTCATTAAGGGTATGAAGCAGTATATAAATGAAGCTGTTTGTTTGTTTGTTTGTTTTCCTCCAAGAAGGTCAGATAGTCACTGGCACCAGACACACCTGCTCCAGCTGCTTAAATAGGCAGGCAGCGGGCATTCAGGTGTGTCTGATTATGAGCTCGTTTCTGATAAAGCCTCCATAACTTCAAAGGCCCTCCCTTTTGGTTTGATGCTCCTTAAAGGTGGACACATTTCCCTGATCCTCCTCTATGTCCACAGCCTCAGCCCCAGGCAGACTCTGCTACAGCAGAGCTAGGGCCAGCCTCAGGCTCCCCAATTGCAAGTTCAGGTGCCAGAGGCTCTGGCTCATCCTCTGATTCCTCCAAGTCATCATCCAGACTGGGCATTACACATTTGAATTTTTTTCTTTCTGTTTGTGCCTGTAGGACAAGTTGGTCCTTGGTCGTGCATGTAGTGATAGCCTTTTGCTCTAGAACTCCCTTGGAGGGTGGTGGAGTCTCCTTCTTTGGAGGTCTTTAAGCAGAGGCTGGATGGCCATCTGTTGGGTATGCTTTGATTGAGAGTTCCTGCATGGCAGGGAGTTGGACTGGATGGCCCTTGTGGTCTCTTCCAACTGTATGATTCTATGATTCTAACTCCTTTAGTCAGAATAAAGCTTTTCTTTAAAGTACTCTGCCTCTTTACACTCCTTAACTTGGCTAGTTCCTGACTGAGTTTGCAAATACCAATGGAATCCCTGACAATGTCCCAATGTATTGCTAAGATGTAATAAGTTATTTATTGTGGGGTGTCAGGTTTGTTTCTAGATAAATTGTGGTCTCAAGGGGTTCCCTCCAGCTCAGGAGTGGAGGGGGACTGTAGAAAACCTTCACACTTCCAAAGCACAGTTAACTAGTATAACAGTGATCAACTCTTTACTAGACCTCCCTAATCCTATGGCTCCCTTGTGTTGTTTGTCATAGGTTTGGCAGTGTGGAGGAAGTATGGAGGTGTTGCCTTGTTCCCGGGTGGCCCATATTGAGCGCACAAAGAAACCGTACAACAATGACATCGACTACTATGCAAAGCGGAATGCTTTGCGTGCTGCTGAGGTCTGGATGGATGATTTCAAGTCCCATGTGTACATGGCATGGAACATACCAATGACGGTAAGAGGGAGGTGGGATGGAGCTTTTAAAGTAGTTGTGCTAGAAGTCTTTGCATATTCTGATACCAGTCAATCCAATCTGCATCTGATTTTGTGTTCCCTGGCTTTTCCTATACCATTTTCAGCTCAAGAAACATACACAAAATGTATTAAAACACATATTTTATCACAAAATCCATTTAGAAGTAAGCATTTAAATGTCATTTAAAAAACATTTAGGAAATGCAGGCTAATTTGGAAACAGGACAGAACAGCTTTATGCATTAAAACATACAGAGCTGGCATACATGAGGCTGATCTGTTCTGAACAAAATTTGGAAACATATGGGTTCTGCAGAGTGCACTGGCCAGCATAGACATGCAAGATGTGGAATTCTAAAAGACATAATGCAAAAAAGTAACATTTCTGAGCTCTGGTTCCAAAGGAATTCATCTTATTAGAAAATAGTGCTAGCAGAAAGCACGATTCTGCTCCTTGCTACATTTCTTGCTACTTATTTTGCAGCACAGTGGCTAACAGACATGGTTGTGGAGGGTTTGGTCAATCTGCCCCACTCCCAGAATATTGACCACTCTTAGGAAGTAGTGAAAGAAACTTATTTTTGCTTTTGTTGTTATGTTAAGTGGGCTTCAATTTATAGTGATCTCCACTAGACCCTCCCCTACTCCATTACTGCAACCTTAATATTGCTAAACTATTTTAATCTCAGAGAATCTGAGGGTGGTATATAAGTAAAAGCTGCTGAACAGCATAAAGCAGTACACTCTTTAAATCAAACAGAACAATTGGGATTATAATGCACTGGTCATGGAGGAAACACAATGTGTACTCTAGAGTCCTGTCACCATGAATGGACAGTTATAGATCCATCCCCTGCCTCCAAATATATGCATTTGAAAAGTGCACATAGAAAAATGTGCATATTTTGGATAAATGCAAAACACCCTTTACTGCTTAAATACAACTTTCTGGGGTGGGGATGCATTCAAGCAGTGTGCCTAATTTCAAACATGCACAAATATGTGCATTTGAAAAAATAAAAAAGAAAAGGACAGTCTCCTCCCATAAAAACAAAACACCTGGGTGTGTACTGGACAGAGTTAATAAATGGATTGGAATGTATATTGATTGCTTCCAATTTGTGGGCCACAGCTATGTTTTCCAGATTTAATGGCATATTCATGTCCTTCTTTGTTGCCCCTGTTATATGGAGACCCATGCTTTTTATATAACTCCTATTATTAAACAGCTACCCGGAAGACAGAAGAACTTTTATGTCAAACATCTTCTAGCAGACTGCAACAAATATGTAACCAGTAGAGTTGCTAAATTCCTGGCAGCTGCTATTACTCTCCGTATAAGATATTTGATTATAAAAATGTTTATAGATGCTATTATTACTGCAAACACTATGTTACTTGTATGAATTTTATCTGTTTTTATGAATTGACTGATGATGTCAGTCTGTATATAGATGGGATATGTCTTTTTATTATTTTTTCTTAATTTTTAATTTTTAATATAAATTCTTGCTTGAACAAACACCCCCAAAAGAGTGGATATCACTGTCAACTGATACTTGAATTATTACTGTATCCCCTTTTCAAATGACACACGACAGAGTTTTATGCCATTCTTGATCTCTTGCTGATATGTATACACATTATATTGTGTTTATGTGGATATTTGATCACTATGGTATTTTTATCCTGGCTTCGTGCCGTAATAAATTGTTGTTGTTGTTATTTGAAAATGGCATATTTTAGTTAGAACTTTACATGATTAAACTTTCTCTGTGGATCGTAGCAGTGGATTGTAGCAGGACCACACAGAGGAAGTTGCTGGGGAGGAATAGGTCACTTTATGTACACAGGAGGAAGGCAGCTGGTGGAATGTGACACACAAACGAAGAGAAACCAGGGATCATTATGGGAGCTTGCAGCTATAGAATCGATTTGAAGCTCTGTCCCTTATCAAGGAGGATGAGGAAGAGCAGCATTGCAGACTTCAGGGACAGAGCAGGGTAGCGTGGGGGTCCCACCGCAGGGAACAGTCCCTGCTAAGCCTCGGAGGAGGCGTGTGGTCATGATGGAGGACTCCTTGCTGAGAGGTACAGAAGCAATGGTTTGTGGGCCTGACAAGATGTCTCGGGAGGTGTGTTGTCTCCCTGGGGCAAAGATCGGTGATGTGACAGAGAGGCTGACAAGACTGGTCAAGCCAACTGACCAGTACCCCTTCCTTTTGGTCAACGTGTGAATGAATGACACAGCAAGACACAGCCTTCAGAATATCAGAAGGGATTACAAGGCTCTGGGAAAGAAGCTGAAAGAAATGGATGCACAGATTGTCCTCTCATCTCTTCTGCCAATTAAAGGGCATGGTCCAGGAAGGGAGAATAAAATGGCAGATGTCAACAACTGGCTCCACAGATGGTGTCACCAAGAACAATTTGGATTGTTAGATCATGGGCTGCGGTTCCATGAGGGGGGACATCTGGCAAGGGATGGGCTACATCTCACGCCAGTTGGCAGAAACGTTTTTGCTAATAGTCTCAAGAATCTGATCAGGAGGGCTTTAAACTGAGTTATGTGGGGAAGGGAGACAGCATTCTGGAAGGCAAAAGGGCTGGAAAAAATAGTCAAACTGAAATAGAGGGAACAAGGCAAACAGTGCAAGGACCCAACAGTGGGAGGCAAAAAAACATGCACAGGCAGCAAGTAAAGGGGACCCATGGTCTTAGATGTCTCTACACTAATGCACAAAGCATGGGAAATGAGCAAGATGAACTTGAACTCCTAGCGCAACAAGGGAAATATGACATAATAGGCATCACTGAAACCTGGTGGGATGCGTCTCATGATTGGAATGTAGAAATAGAGGGATATAGCCTTTTTAAGAGAAACAGGCCAAACAGGAAAGGAGGAGAAATAGTATTATATGTCAGGGATATTTAATAATAATAATAATAATAATAATAATAATTCATTTATAGCCTGCTCCTCTGTCAATCAACTGGAGTGGGTTACAACAATTAAAAATACAAGATAAACTTTACAATGACCTATACCCAACCACCCACCCCTTAAAATTAGATTAAACTAACATCAAAGTTAAAAACAACATAATTAAAATTCTCACAGCATAAAACAAGAGTTGGATTGCATGGGCATCAGGGGTCGACGTGTTAAAAATTGAGGGGAGAGCTTGACCCACTAACAGAGCCGTGAGTTAAAGACTTTCTGGGAAGGCCTGCCGGAAAAGATGCATCTTTATGGCTTTTAAAAAGCAATCAAGAGATGTAATAAGTCGCATCTCATCTGGCAGGCCATTCCATAGTCTGGGTGCGGCGGCAGAGAAGGTCCTCTGAGAGGTCTGCAACGGCCTAGTTTTCATCGGCTGCAGCAAATTCCTCCTGGAGGACCAGAGTGTGTGGGGGGGGGCTCATATGGGAAGAGCCGGTCCCTAAGATAAGATGGACCCAAGCCATGTAGGGCTTTAAAAGTTAAAACCAACACCTTGTACTGTGCCCGGAAACTAATCAGCAGCCAGTGGAGAGACTTGAGCACTACATGCTCTCTCCTCGATGTTCCCGTGATAAGCCTGGCTGCCATGTTCTGAACTAATTGAAGTTTCTGGGTTAAGCACAAGGGTAGCCCCATGTAGAGCGCATTACAGAAATCCAATCATGAGGTTACCAAGGCATGTACCACAGACTCCAGATCGTTCGGATCCAGGAAAGGGCGCAACTCGCGTATCAGCCGAAGCTGATAACAGGCACTCCTGACCGTCGCATTCACCTGACTAGTCATGTGAAGCGACGAGTCTAGGAGTACCCACAGACTGCGAACAGAGTCCTTCGAGGAGAGTGTGATTCCATAGATGTATTCCCAAACCTGGCTTCGGTCCTATAACTGTTAGAACTCCGTTTTGTCTGGATTAAGCTTCAACCTGTTTTCCTTCATCCAATCCATTACTGCCGCATCTGAAGTCTGAGTCAATGATCTTGTCATGGAGAGATATATCTGAGTGTCGTCAGCGTACTGAAGACACTGAGCTCCATGCCTCGGAATGATCTCACCCAGCGGCTTCATATAGATATTAAACAGCATTGGGGACAGGATGGCGCCCTGAGGGATGCCACAATTTAGCTCGATCTTTGAAGAGCAACTGTCCCCAAGCCTCACCCTTTGGGACCTACAGGAGAGAAAGGACCAGAACCACCCTAGTGTGGTGCCTCCGATCCCCAACTCCCTCAGCCGACCCAAAGGAATGGAATGAGTTACAGTGTCAAAGGCACCAGCAGGGTCACACTACCCCTATCAATGGTCAGGCGGAGGTCATTGGTCAGAGCAACCATGGCAGTCTCAACTCCATGTCCTGTCCTGAAGCCCGTTTGAAATGGATTTAGATAATCGGTTTCATCCAAGAAGGCTTGGAGTTGGGAGGCGACTGCTCTCTCGATCACCTTGCTCAAGAAAGGGAGCAGGGATACTGGTGTGTAGTTATTTCTGTCCAGGGGGTCAAGGGAAGGTTTCTTCAGGAGGGGCCTAATGGCCGCCTCCTTCAGACAAGATGGTAGAGAACCCTCCCTAAGAGACGTATTGATTGTATCCCGAAGGAATACCCTCAATGCGTCCCCTCCCTGGACGACCAGCCAAGATGGACAAGGATCGAGAGGGCAAGTCATCTCCCTCAAACTTCCAAGGAGCTTGTCCACATCCTCGGTACTTGCAGGTTGAAATTCATCCAGTAAAGTAACATCAGTGGAGTTATTGGACACCTCATTTATGGGCTCTGACGAAACATTGACGTCCAAGCCGGCCCTTATCTGAGAGATTTTGTCTGCAAAGTAGGTGTTAAACGCATCACAGCAGGCTGTTGTTGAGTCAAGTAGGGGATTTGGCGCAGGTGGTACCCATGTCAGCTCCCCCAACACCCTAAACAGTTCTGCTGAGTGAGAATCTGCAGATGTGATGCGTGCAGAACAGAAGGATCTCCGTGCTGCACGCAAAGCCTCCTGATAAGCGTGAAGATGCTGCCTATGGCGAGGTCTGTCGGATAAGAGCCGAGTCTTCTGCCATTTGCGTTCTAGTCGTCATCCAACCAGCTTCATTTCCCTAAGTTCCTTTGTGAACCAGGGTTTGCGGTTAGAAGCGGGTTGGAGAGGATGCTCAAGAACTATTGCATCGAGAGCCTTGGGAAGATTGGTGTTCCAAGTGTTCACCAAGGCTTCAACAGAGTCACCGGCGCTACCAACCATTAAACCCTCTAAGGCCTTCTGAAAACCAATTGGTTCCATTAGCCTTTCATGTCGGACCATTCTAATGGGTCTGCCACCCCCGGGGGGATGGAAAGTGGCTTTTAGTTCCATCTTGATCAGGAAATGATCCGTCCATGACAATGTGGAGGTTTTGGTTACCTCCGCCCACGGATACTCCTGTTCCGTGCTAAAGATCCCATCGAGTGTGTGACCATCACAATTGGTGGGCCCGTTGACCAATTGGGATAGGTTCATGCCAGTCATGGATTCCATGAACTCCCGAGCTGCTCCAGATAGATCAGAAGGGCTGGTCTTGAGAGGAATGTTGAAGTCGTCCAAGACAAGAAGTCTGGGCGACTCCAACAGCAACTTAGAGACCAGCTGAGTCAGCTCGGTTAGGGAGTTTGTTAGGCAACATGGTGGCCGATATACCATCAGAATCCCCAAACTATCCCTGGTCTTCTGGTTAAGGTACACACTCAATGTGGGTCGTTTTCCAGACAAGTTTCCTGATCAAGGTTAGATTGGTTTTGTGGACTATTGCCACGCCGCTGCCCCCCCCCCCCCCCGCCCACATTCCCTTATCTGCTCACTAACTGTGTAGCTGGCTGGGAGAGCTTGTGCCCACGTAGCAGCGCTGGCACTCCCAGCCAGGTCTCCGTGAAGCATGCCAGGTCGGCCTTTTCATCCACGAGGAGATCATGGATAATATGAGTATTACCTTTGGCCGACCTGACATTTCAAAGGATCAGATTAAGGGATTGTGGAACAGTTGGTACGCTCTTCACATTATCCTGGGAAACAGAGTGAACTGAAGAAGGAATAGATACCAAACTTCAATCTCTACTTCTTTTGTAACATATGTTCACTCTGTTGCCACCATAACTTCCCTGCCCCCACACAACCTCGATTCCCACTCACAGGTTATTCCCGGCTCCATCATCTACTGGTGAGGATAAGTAATCCGGCTGAGGTTTCTGTCCCACAATAGGACAACCGTATCTGACAAACAATGGACATGTGTTGGCATCATCACATGTAGTCAGCTCTCCCATTATAAGCATTGTGCCAAAAAAAGCCATATATCTTTCCACTGAGATGAAATGCTAATCTTTGTAGCTCTCCTCGCCATGCAATATTAGAAGGGGGAGCGATGTTCAGCAGTATCCTGGCTTGTCTTTGTGGCCCGTACCGCAGTGCTGGTGGGGGGAGGGTGGCCTTGGTAGGCCCAGGTGTTGCTACTTCTCCTCCCTGCCGGTTCTCCATGCCACCGCTGTGAGGAAGAGTGTTGGGGCTTGTTAAAGAGCCCACCAATGTCCCGGCTCCTCCTCCTTTGCGGCTCGTGCCGCGGTGCGGGTGGGGGGAAGGGTGGCCTTGGGAGGCCCAGGTGTTACTGTCTCTGCCTCCCCGCCGCTGCCACTGCTGACAAGAGCATTGGGGGCCTTATGTAGGCCCAGGGTGTCCCGGCTCATCTTCTCAGCCCGTGCCAGGTGTTAAGAGAAGGGAAGAGCACTTCAGCGTCTGGGCTAGCTGGCTGACTCTCAGCTGCCTGATGTTCCAGAGGGGGAGGGGGTGGAGGAATCCCCTTTTAAGGCCTTGGGCTCCAAGCTACACCCACTCACTGTGCCAGTCTGCTGCTGCTGTTGTGCCCATCTTCAAAAAGGGGGAAAAAGAGGATCCCAACAATTATCGTCCAGTTAGTCTGACATCAATTCCAGGAGAGATTCTGGAGCAGATCATTAAACAAAGGGTCTGTGAATATCTAAAAGATAATTCCATAATCACAAAAAGTCAACATGGGTTTCAGAGAAACAGGTCATGCCAGACAAATATAATCTCTCTCTCTCTCTCTCTCTCTCTCTCTTTTTTTTTTTTTGGGGGGGGGGGGATAAAATTGCCAGCTTGATAGGTGAAGGGAATGCTATATAGTCTATCTTGATTTCAGTAAGGCCTTTGAAAAAGGTTCCCCATGACATTCTTGCAAACAAGCTGGTAAAAGGTGGGCTAGTCTAGGTCACTGTTAGATGGATTTTTAACTGGTTGACTGGCTGCAACCCAAAAGGTGTTCAATAATGGTTCCTTTTCATCCTGGAGACAAGTGGGGTACAAGAGGGTTCGGTACTGGGCCCAGTGCTATTCAACATCTTTATCAATGACTTGGATGACAGTATCGGGGGCATCATTCTCAAATTTGCAGACAACATCAAATTAGGAGGAGTAGCTAATACCACAGAGGACAGGATCAAAATTCAAAAATAGACTAGAAAGCTGGGCCAAAGCTAACAAAATGAAATTCAACATACAGAAATATAAGGTACTGCACTTAGGGCGGAAAAATGAAATTCACAGTTAAGCCACATCAATAGAAGTATAGTGTCTAGACCAAGGGAAGTAATAGTGCCATTCTATTCTGCTTTGGTCAGACCTCACCTGGAATACTGTGTCCAGTACTGGGCGCCACAATTCAAAAAGGATGTGGAGAAACTGGAGCGTGTCTAAAGGAGGGCGACTAAAATGGTGAAGGGTCTTGAAACCATGCCCTATGAGGACTGCCTTAGGAAACTGGGGATGTTTAGCCTGGAGAAGAGAAGGTTAAGAGGTGATATGATAGCCCTGTTTAAATATCTGAAGGGATGTCACATTGAGGAGGGAGCAAGCTTTTTTTATGCTGCTCCAGAGAACAGGAGCCAGAACAATGGATGCAAGCTACAGAAAAAGATTCCACCTCAACATTAGGAAGAACTTCTTGACAGTAAGGGCTGTTCGACAGTGGAACACACTCCCTCAGAGTGTGATGGAGTCTCCTTCCTTGGAGGTCTTTAAACAGAGGCTGGATGGCCATCTGTCAGGGATGCTTTGATTGGGAGTTCCTGCATGGCAGGGGGTTGGACTGGATGGCCCTTGTGGTCTCTTCCAACTCTCTGATTCTATAATTCTATGATACTGGTATGTCATCTGTTCCTGATGATTTATTCTTTCCAGGTTTTTAGAGTGTGGGCTTCACATCATTTTAAAAAAATTAGGCTTCATCTTTGTAAGTTTATTTTCCTCACGTCATTCATCCCTTCACAATTTTTATATAGCTCTTCTGTGTATTTTTACCATTTTTAAATTTTCACTGTGGACCTGTATCATGTTTCTCTTCTGATCATAGAGTATCCTCACCCTTGTTTTAAATTTCTCTTTGAATTGCCAGATCTTATGGAATAGGTTTTAGAATTCTGTTCTTCCTTTTTAGTTATCATCTTCTGTTTCTCTGTATTGCGTTGTTTCTCTTTATCCTTGCTCACTAATCGTTGGATAGTATCATTCATGGTTCTGATTTTGTTCTTGTCTCCCTTTTCTTTTGATTTTTTGTCTTTCTTTAACTGCTTGAAGCATTTCATCTGTCATCCATTGTTTCTTTTCCTTATTTTTGGCCACAGATGTCTTTCTGCATTGATCTTTGACTATGTCCCTGTCTTCTGTCTGTAGTTCTTCTGGTTCTCAGTTAATTAGTCTTAATAGTTACAATCTGTTTCTCACACTTTTTAGAATTCTGTTGGAATGTTCTTCAGATCATATTTTGTTTTTGTGATTGATTTTGTGTTCTTCTTCTTCTTTATTCTAATTTTGAATATTAGCAGGTCATGGTCTGTGCCACAGTCTGTGCCTGGTCTTGTTTTAGCTGTAAGAATGAAGTTTGTCCATCTACTGTTGCTTAGAATGTAAAGTGCTTGATTTTTGTGTTGACCATTTGGTGATGTCCATGTATACGGTCTCCTCTCCTTTTGTCTGAAGAAGTTATTTGCAATAAATACATTGTTAGTCTCACAAAACTCTGTCAGTTGCTCTCCTGGTTCATTTCTTACCTTGTCCAAATCTTCCTACTGTCTTTGAAATAAGCAAATATCAGTTAACGGCATTATATGCAATATGCTGTTGCGTATTACATGCAGGGGTTAGGAACCTCAGAAACTGACAGCCCTGTAGAGTTACTCAATTGCCCACAAATTTTTCCCCATTACACCAACATTTGGTGGTTCAAGAAGTAATCTGAATTTAAATAGACTGAAGGAGGGTCTCACCTGTGTGCAACAGTCTGATATTTCTGATATTTCTCTGATATTTCTCTGAAGATCTCTGAAGATGCCAGTCACAGATGCTGGCAAAACTTCAGGAATAAACTCTTCTAGAACATGGCCACATAGCCCCAAAAACCCACAAAATACTGTGGATGTTGGCCATGAAAGCTTTCGACTTCACATTTCCATTATTGTTTGCAGTTCATCTTTAAAGTTTTTTCCCATGCTCGTTTCTGTACTGGCTACATCTCTTCAAGAAAATAAATGGAATGTTGCTGTATTTAGCTTGTTCTCATTTTCATTACCCCACCAGCTTTCTCTCACACTTCTCCCTCACACTTTTGAGAGTTCAATAATAGTTATTTCTTATTCTCAAGGACAGATGTTGATTCAGTAGCTATTTATGCAGCAAGATCTGTGAAGAGGGTAGGCATAGGAATCCACTTGGAAATGAAATGAACAATGAGTGTTGTTCAAGTAATCAAACTGATAACCTAATAGAATTGCTCAGTTTATCTATTCCTACTTCCACAGAACCCTGGAGTTGACTTTGGAGATGTTTCTGAAAGAGTGGCTTTGCGTCAACGTCTTCAGTGTCGGAGTTTTAAGTGGTACTTGGAGAATGTTTATCCTGAAATGAGGATCTACAATAATACCATCACTTATGGAGAGGTAATGCATGGTGCTAAATGGCCACTGTGGAGCCACAGTAATTAGATTCAGTAAGAGGAGTCTGCAGTCTTCCAGGTACTAGTTCTAGCTGGTGTCAATGGCTGATGATGATGGAACTTGGCAGATTTTATTTTATTTTAATTATTTAAAAAAAACAGAAATTAACATCAGAAAGGTAGAGCAATAGCACAAAAATACTGACAATGCTTACATAGAACATAGGACATGAGTTATGTTATCTTGATCTTGAAATGCAAAGCAAATCCACCTACAATTATTGGGACTTGCACTTGAGAACCATCTGCAGTGCCAAGGTTTGGCAATTGTGGGTTGAATCTTTGTTTTTCTCTTGTCATAGTCAAGTAATTGAAGGAAAGAAGGAAGCAGAACTGTGTTTGTTGGTAGTGCCCGAAAGACCTATGCCCACCCCAATGTCCACATCTTAAACTGTGATGACCATAAAGAGCCTGTTCCACACTGAACAGAAGAAATGCAAGAATGGAAGCCACAAATAGAACCAGTGCAGTGTAATAGTTGGAGTATTGAACTTGAACTTTGGAGATCCAAGTCAGTACTTAAGCACTAGTTGACCTTTTCCTGGTTACTCTCTCTGTCTTACATTATGGATAAAATAATGAGACTGAGAACCATGTGCTCCCCCTTGAGGCAAGATTTAAAAGTGACTAATGAAAATAATAAATGAATAAAAGGGCTAGGGTTGAATGGGCATTAGATTGTCCATCGTTTGTCTTCACGTAATTTCTAACTTACAGTGACCCAAAGGTTAATCGATCACAGGGATTTCTTGGCATGACTTTTAAAGGAGGTTTGCCTTCGCTTCCCCTCTGAGACTGAAAGTGTGTTACTTCACTAAGATCATCCAGTGGGTTTCTATGGCCAAGGGATGTTAATTCTGGTTTTCTGAGTCCTAGTCCAACATCCAAACCACTATGCCATGCTGGCTCATAGACATTAGATTACATTACCTCAATCCAGAGTAGCCCAGGCCACTCAGATGTTGACGTAATTTCCTTCCAGATGGTGTGGGGCTGCAACTCCTCAAATTCCTCAACTAGGACAACATCTGAAGAATCAGACTTCCCCACCACTGAACTAAACAAATGTATTTGGTAAATTAGAGGAACGAGTAGCCCTGCTAATGCTGATGCACCTCATGAGGCTTAACCAGCATATATCAAGAGATAATATTGATCACTTACAAGCCATTAAAATGAAGGACTTCTAATAATATGCCAGTGGAACAGAAAATCCCAGTGTTTCTTAGGAAGCTGATTTTTTAAATATGGAAGGTTGTTGTTTTCTTTCATTCTATGTTTAGTCAAATCTTCAGATCACCTGAGTGTGCAAAAAATTGTAATGCTAGTATAGGCCTTATTTAGACAATGCTTAGCTGTGCATTAGTCATCTGCATATTAAGGAAGATCTAAGAATCTAGGCAGATCCATCCTAAGGAAAGTTTTTATAGCCCATGTTACTTCTTTGGAATTCAGTCCCACTGTGGTTAATGGATCTTTCATGTTTGCCTTGCAGTCTTTTCTGAGTTATGGCAACCCTATCAAAGGGTTTTCTTGGAAACAGTTGTTCAGAGAGGGGTTACTTTGTCCTTCAACTGAGGCTGAGATATGGGCTTTTATCAAAGGGGCTTTACAGACTGCCCAAAAAGGGAGGTCTGTAGCCACTCCTTTGTGTGGCAGATTGGGGCCAGGGCAGCCTCACCAGCTGCCCCAGAGGCCCCAATCCACCACTTTTCCAGGCAAAACACCCCTTATCCGTGGCCTGGAAAGGGCTGTCCTTGGGGCTTCATGTGGAAGCAAGGGGCCCATTTCTCCCTGCCTTCGTTCCCATGGCAATCTGGTTGCCATGGGAACGATGCACCAGAGGGAAAGGAGCTCTGTTTTGGAGCTCCTTTCTGCACAGCCATCTAAATGCAGCACACACCATGAGGTCATGGCAGCGCATGCGTATGGAAAGCACACTGTAAACATGGCATACTCTGTATGCGTTAGGGGTGGGGAGTGTGCGGTTGCTGCACGATCCCGAACCCTAATCACGGTGCAGGGACGGCCCTTTTGGCTGTCTGTATCGCGCCATAGTTACCCGGTGGTTCGAGAGAAGATTTGAACCCTGGTCTTCAATGTTTAAACCTTTACACCACCCTGGCAGGGTCAGACCTGATTAATACTTGGATGGAGGACCCCATGACATTCATAGGGTTACTGTAAATTGGCAGGGAATGTGAAGGCATGTATATGCACACTTTCTCTACCTGAAAGGGACTTAATAAATAATAAAATATATTTGGCTTTGGAAATTAAGAACTCACAAGATGGCCAGCATATGGGAGATGTTTTTACACTGCATCTCTCATCCACATCACAACATCATACATTTATGTATATACTGCCTTTTTCCCAGTCCAGGACTCAAGGTAGCTTATAATAATAAAAACAAATATAGCTTTAAAGTTAGTACACAAAAGGATCTTGTAGCACCTTTGAGACTAACTGAAAGTTATTCATTTCAGGAATTATGTTCAAGTCTACAAAGGCTCATGCTACCAGCTTCTTTCTTTTAGTCTTCATCTACACTACAGAAATAATCCAGTTTGACACCACTTTTTAAAAAAGTTTTATTATTAAAACAAACATATAACACAAACAAACAAACATACAAACCTATGTAATCAAAATTATACCCAAACAGATATATACATTAAAGATTATTTGTTATCTATCTATCTATCTCCATTCTATAAAAATAACTTTGCAGTACCTTATAGCCATTCTTTTTAAAGAATATTTCTGATTTTCTGTTCACATTACTTAAATCTAGGTCTCTAAGCATGTAACATTAATTATGTTTTTCTATAATTAGCTAATTGAAAGATTCTGATGTCTTTCAAATTATTTTCACTATTTTATCCTTTTCATGTAACTAAAAATATTTGTTAAATATTCCAATAGAACCATAGATCATATGAGAGAGAGGAAGTCTTTGTTAAATTTTCACTTATAACATCAGATCATATAAATGAGGGAGGGGGAATAAAAAAAGGAAAAATTAAAATAAAATAAAAAGAATAAGCTTCTCCATTATTATTATTCTTTTATAAAAACAATATGTTATACATATTCTCCCCCTTTATTAATCCTTCTCCAAAGATTTCCAGTAGCTTTTCGCTCTTCTCCATTTCTCTTCAACTTCTTTTGACTT
The DNA here is from genome assembly GCA_034509955.1 of Urosaurus nigricauda. Lineage (NCBI taxonomy): Eukaryota > Metazoa > Chordata > Lepidosauria > Squamata > Phrynosomatidae > Urosaurus > Urosaurus nigricauda. The sequence continues at coordinate 1,010,987 of JAOEGL010000014.1, forward strand.
CCCTCTGACTGAAGCAGACAAAATATCCATATGCATTGTCCCTCTTATTTTTACAATCCATTCATCAATCAAAGGAATACTACATTTCTTCCAGTTTTTTGCAAAGAGAAGACTTGCCATGGTGGTCATTTATAATACCATCCAAGTGTATTCTTTCTCTTTAACATCATGCGTCATATTTAATTTCAAAAAAAATTGGGGCATAAAAGGAATTTTAATTTGCAAAATCTCTACCAACTTTTGTTAAAAATTATTTTTAATAATACAAACCAAACCTCTCTCTGTGTGTGTATAGAATTTTCAATGATAGCAAGATATAAAGTAAAAAAGAAAGAGAGAAGAAAAAAACAAGAAAGGGGAAAAAAAGGAAAAAAATACACACAAAAACTCACACATGAGGGGTAGTAGAAATATAAAAGGAGCTTCCTTCCCATCAGTTTGGAAATTCATCTACCATACAATATCTAATGTCTTAATTACCTTAATTGAAAAACAGCAATAGATCCCATCTTAAAACATTTTATCATAATCTAATTTTGTCAATCTTCCTTAAATTAACATTTTAAACATACTTAAAATAGTTATAAAATCATTCCTTAAATCCCTAAAACAAAGATTCCTCACATTCTTTGCTAATATAGTTATTCACTTGTTCACAACTTTGTGCAAATAATTTCAGTTTGTTTTCTTTGACAGAACAAGTCAGTTTGTCCAAATTGGCCATTTCAAATAATTTAACTGTCCAATCCTGTATTGTTGGTATAGTTGAATTTTTCCAATTTCTAGCATATTCTAATCTGGCTGCTAATATAATATAAAAGTCTTTCTTTATCTTTATCTAAGTTCTCATCCAACATCGTCAATAGATATAATTCCAGAGTCTTTTGTAATTTTATATTCAAGATTTTCTCAATTTCCAAATGTATTGAATTCCAAAATTTCTTTGCTTTTTTGAAAGACCACCATTGATGGTAGAAGGAACCGTTCTCCTCAGAACATTTCCAGCATAATGGGTTCATGTGTACATACATTTTTGATAGTTTTAATGGTGTCATATACCACCTGTAATGTATTTTTAATATATTTTCTCTTAAATTTTGTGCCAAAGAGATTTTAATTTTTTTTCCAAACTTTTTCCCATTTTTTTACTTTTATAATATGTCCAATATTTCAGGCCCATTGAACCATTGAATGTTTAACTAATTCTTCCTCTGTCTCCCACTTTAGCAATATTATATATATTTTAGAAAGAGTCTTTGAGATTTTTCTTTTATCAAAATATTTTCTAATTCTGTTAGATCTTTTCTTAGCCCATTCCTATTTATTTCAATTCTTTATTTTTCTCTTAAATGTCTATATAATAATCAATGTCCCGATATCCCTTTTTTGTCTACTTCTTCTTGTGTTAAGATTTTAATTTGGTCTCCTTGGTAGTTAACTAAATCACCAAATTTTATCCATGTATCTTTCATAAAATTTACTATTTTATATAAAGCCTTGTGCGGAGAAATCCAGATTGATGTTTCAAGAGAACATCTCTTTTTGTATATATTCCATATTTTTAATAAGGATCTTCTAATAAAATGGCTATTAAAATCTTTGTTGACTTTCTCTTTTTCAAACCATAAATATGCATGCCAGCCAAATTCACACTCCAAATTAATCAAATTAGTATTTTCCAAGGTAACCCAACCCTGAATCCACACTAGACATTCTGAAATATAATTTTAAATTTGGTAGTCCTGCCCCCCCCCCCCCTCTTTGGCAGCTTGCAATATTTTCATTTTAATCCTCAGTTTTCTGCCAAGCCAAATATATTTAGAGATTTCTCTCTGACAATCAGAAAAAAATATATAAATTATAGAAATTATTTGGAAAAGAAAAAGTAACCTAGGAAGGACATTCATTTTTATTGATGCAGTTTTCCCTGTAAATTATAATTTCAAATCCTTCCATCACAGTAAATCTGCCTTGATTTTTTTCATATTTTTTCATAATTATTTTAAAACAAATCTGAATTATTATTTGAAATTGTAAATCCCAAATATTTTGTTTTGTTGCTTACAGTGAAACCGGTTGCCTCCGACAATTTAGTTTCCTTCAGTTTAGTCATATTTTTCACTATTATTTTTTTCTTTATTTATCTTTAATCTTGACACTTTGACAAATTCCAATAAAATATATTTAATTTTTCCAATTTTTCAATGGATCTTCTAAAATTAAAGCCAAATTGTTGGCAAATGCCTTATTTTAATTTTTTTCTTAATTTTAATTCCTTTAACTTCTTTATCATTCTTTAAATTTCCAATTAGAGTTTCAATAACACATTAGAATAAAAGCAGAGACAATGGGCAGCCCTGTCTAGTGCCCCTACAAATAGAAAGTTGGTCTGATTTTTTCCCATTTATTATGATTTTGACATACTGTGAATTATATATTGCTTTTATCCGTTGTAAAAAAAAATTCTACCATCTTTTTATAAATGGAATTCCAAATTCCAAAATTTCTTTGCTTTTTTACAAGACCACCAGTTTACACTTCCACCAGACATGGAAGAAATCTGCTTGTGGGTCAGAGCATTTCCAGCAATTTGTATTACCAGTATTATATAAAGTTTCATAGGAGAGAGATACCAGTGATGCATCATCTTTATAAAGTTCTGTTTGCAGTTTCAACATAGAGTGAATTTGTTCGTATTTTTCCATGACAATTTCCAATGTTTAAGTTGGATGTTCTCACAAATGTCCTGTGACCATCTTACCATGGTGTGATTAATTAATTCTTGTTCCATGTCTCTTTCTTTTGGGATTTTGTAATATTTTGCTATATTTCCTTTCTCTTCCTCAGCAATGCTTTTATCCAAGCTGTTTTCTCCTTCTGTAATGCCTGTATTATTCACATCTTGCTTAAACCTTTCTATGGATTGCAGATACAGGGCTGGTACAGACCGGCCCTTTGAGGCACCCTGTCACATGCTAGTGTTGCCTCGGGGCGGGTCTTCCACACAGGGACAGTGTCGCTATGTATCGCCATTTAGACAACATATGTAGCGCCATTGCGCCATCGCAGCTGTGCAGTGTTGTATGGACGCTGCGCAGTTGCGACAGTGCAAAAGCACCCTATGACGCCTTTTATGTTTTGTGTGTTGCAACTGCAATGCAAAAAAGAAGGGTTTTCCCCGCTCCTTTTTAACTGTGCACCTTCGCCGTAGCATCTAGCTGCTGTGGCGAAGGTCTGCAGTAAAAAAAAGTGGTGCCAGACCACCCATTTTGGGCGGTCTGTACAGCCCCACTGAAACCACTTGTTATTTATATTTTCTCTCTCTAGTTGTTCTCTTGTTTTCATTCTATATTTTTTTTCTTTTATCAAGATGTTCCTGTATCTGATCCAAGGTTCTTTTTCTATGGATCTGCTGAAAAATGGTTCTTGTGTAGAAACCCAAGTTGGTAGACATCGATAGAATTTATTTTTTATTTTCAGCCAGACTTTCATAGGCTCATAGAATAATAGAGTTGGAAGAGACCACAAGGGCCATCCAGTCCAACCCCCTGCCATGAAGGAACTCTCGATCAAAGCATACCTGACAGATGACCATCCAACCGCTGCTTAAAGACCTCCAAGGAAGGAGACTCCACCACCCTCCGAGAAAGTGTGTTCCACTGTTGAACAGCCCTTACTGTCAGGAAGTTCCTCCTAATGTTGAGGTGGAATCTCTTCTCCTGGAGCTTGCATCCATAGTTCTGGCTCCTGTTCTCTAGAGCAGCAGAAAACAAGTGTGCTCTAATTACTTTCAATAATTCTTGAGCCCATTGCATTACTGGGAGCAACTGCTGGGAGAAGCCAAACCTCTTAAGCTACACAAGGCTTGGAGAGGCTGCATTTTCCTTTAAGAAAGGAGAAGAAGGAGGAGGAGGAGGAGGGGGCTTTAGTCCATGTGCTTGGGTGAGATCTAATCTAATTTACTCTTGAGCCCATTGCATTACTGGGAGCAACTGCTGGGAGAAGCCAAACCTCTTAAGCTACACAAGGCTTGGAGAGGCTGCATTTTCCTTTAAGAAAGGAGAAGAAGGAGGAGGAGGAGGAGGAGGGGGCTTTAGTCCATGTGCTTGGGTGAGATCTAATCTAATTTACTCTTGAGCCCATTGCATTACTGGGAGCAACTGCTAGGAGAAGCCAAACCTCTTAAGCTACACAAGGCTTGGAGAGGCTGCATTTTCCTTTAAGAAAGGAGAAGGAGGAGGAGGAGGAGGAGGGGGCTTTAGTCCATGTGCTTGGGTGAGATCTAATCTAATTTACTCTTGAGCCCATTGCATTACTGGGAGCAACTGCTGGGAGAAGCCAAACCTCTTAAGCTACACAAGGCTTGGAGAGGCTGCATTTTCCTTTAAGAAAGGAGAAGAAGGAGGAGGAGGAGGGGGCTTTAGTCCATGTGCTTGGGTGAGATCTAATCTAATTTACTCTTGAGCCCATTGCATTACTGGGAGCAACTGCTAGGAGAAGCCAAACCTCTTAAGCTACACAAGGCTTGGAGAGGCTGCATTTTCCTTTAAGAAAGGAGAAGGAGGAGGAGGAGGAGGAGGAGGAGGGGGCTTTAGTCCATGTGCTTGGGTGAGATCTAATCTAATTTACTCTTGAGCCCATTGCATTACTGGGAGCAACTGCTGGGAGAAGCCAAACCTCTTAAGCTACACAAGGCTTGGAGAGGCTGCATTTTCCTTTAAGAAAGGAGAAGAAGGAGGAGGAGGAGGGGGCTTTAGTCCATGTGCTTGGGTGAGATCTAATCTAATTTACTCTTGAGCCCATTGCATTACTGGGAGCAACTGCTAGGAGAAGCCAAACCTCTTAAGCTACACAAGGCTTGGAGAGGCTGCATTTTCCTTTAAGAAAGGAGAAGAAGGAGGAGGAGGAGGAGGGGGCTTTAGTCCATGTGCTTGGGTGAGATCTAATCTAATTTACTCTTGAGCCCATTGCATTACTGGAGCAACTGCTGGGAGAAGCCAAACCTCTTAAGCTACACAAGGCTTGGAGAGGCTGCATTTTCCTTTAAGAAAGGAGAAGAAGGAGGAGGAGGAGGAGGGGGCTTTAGTCCATGTGCTTGGGTGAGATCTAATCTAATTCACTCTTGAGCCCATTGCATTACTGGGAGCAACTGCTGGGAGAAGCCAAACCTCTTAAGCTACACAAGGCTTGGAGAGGCTGCATTTTCCTTTAAGAAAGGAGAAGAAGGAGGAGGAGGAGGAGGGGGCTTTAGTCCATGTGCTTGGGTGAGATCTAATCTAATTTACTCTTGAGCCCATTGCATTACTGGGAGCAACTGCTGGGAGAAGCCAAACCTCTTAAGCTACACAAGGCTTGGAGAGGCTGCATTTTCCTTTAAGAAAGGAGAAGGAGGAGGAGGAGGAGGAGGGGGCTTTAGTCCATGTGCTTGGGTGAGATCTAATCTAATTTACTCTTGAGCCCATTGCATTACTGGGAGCAACTGCTGGGAGAAGCCAAACCTCTTAAGCTACACAAGGCTTGGAGAGGCTGCATTTTCCTTTAAGAAAGGAGAAGAAGGAGGAGGGGGCTTTAGTCCATGTGCTTGGGTGAGATCTAATCTAATTTACTCTTGAGCCCATTGCATTACTGGGAGCAACTGCTGGGAGAAGCCAAACCTCTTAAGCTACACAAGGCTTGGAGAGGCTGCATTTTCCTTTAAGAAAGGAGAAGAAGGAGGAGGAGGAGGAGGGGGCTTTAGTCCATGTGCTTGGGTGAGATCTAATCTAATTTACTCTTGAGCCCATTGCATTACTGGGAGCAACTGCTGGGAGAAGCCAAACCTCTTAAGCTACACAAGGCTTGGAGAGGCTGCATTTTCCTTTAAGAAAGGAGAAGAAGGAGGAGGAGGAGGAGGGGGCTTTAGTCCATGTGCTTGGGTGAGATCTAATCTAATTTACTCTTGAGCCCATTGCATTACTGGGAGCAACTGCTGGGAGAAGCCAAACCTCTTAAGCTACACAAGGCTTGGAGAGGCTGCATTTTCCTTTAAGAAAGGAGAAGAAGGAGGAGGGGGCTTTAGTCCATGTGCTTGGGTGAGATCTAATCTAATTTACTCTTGAGCCCATTGCATTACTGGGAGCAACTGCTGGGAGAAGCCAAACCTCTTAAGCTACACAAGGCTTGGAGAGGCTGCATTTTCCTTTAAGAAAGGAGAAGAAGGAGGAGGAGGAGGAGGGGGCTTTAGTCCATGTGCTTGGGTGAGATCTAATCTAATTTACTCTTGAGCCCATTGCATTACTGGGAGCAACTGCTGGGAGAAGCCAAACCTCTTAAGCTACACAAGGCTTGGAGAGGCTGCATTTTCCTTTAAGAAAGGAGAAGAAGGAGGAGGAGGAGGAGGGGGCTTTAGTCCATGTGCTTGGGTGAGATCTAATCTAATTTACTCTTGAGCCCATTGCATTACTGGGAGCAACTGCTGGGAGAAGCCAAACCTCTTAAGCTACACAAGGCTTGGAGAGGCACGCGCCTAACGGCGCACGAATTTTCATTTTTGTTATCTAGTCAAGGAAGCTTTTAGACTATAGAAGGGAAGCTGGCCTGAAGCATCAGAGGAAGTTAATCAGAGACTTGCCTCTGGAAGAAGCTATTAGCCAGGAGCTCACTACATACCTATAGGCCCCGTGACTTGAACTCAGTGTCAGAGCTTGGGAACAAAGGCCAAGTCTAACAAGGGAAGCCCACAGTCTTGTTTCAGTGCCTCTTTAAGACTTCTCAGTATGGACACTGAAGGCCCTGCAGCAGTCACCTGCAACACTTGTGGGATGTTTGTCTTCTTGCCTACAGAGGTGGGGAACTACACCTGCCCCAAGTGCAAGTTGGTAGCCCTCTTAGAAGAGAAAGTACAGCAGCTAGAGGAGCAGATATCTGCACTCCAGCATCATAGAGAGCAGGAGATTCTCCTGAACAGAACAGGCCAGAATGTCTTGGGTGGGAAACACACAGAGGAAGCTGCTGGGGTGGAGGAGGTCACTGCACATAAAACAGAGGTAGATGCTTGGAGGAAGGTCACACACAGAAGTAAGGAAACCAGGGAACGTTCTGTGAGCTGCTTGCAGCTGCAGAATCACTTTGAATCTCTCTCTGTTGTCAGAGATGATGAGGAAAAACAGCAGGGACAGACATCAGGGACAGAGCAGGGGAGCCTGAGAGTATCACGAAAGGGAACAGACACTGCTAAGCCTCGGAGGAGGCGCATAGTCGTGGTGGGGGACTCCTTGCTGAGGGGTACTGAAGCAGTGGTTTGTGGGCCTGACAAGATGGCTCGGGAGGTGTGTTGTCTCCCTGGGGCAAAGATCCATCATGTGACAGAGAGGCTGACAAGACTTGTCAAGCCTACTGACCATTACCCCCTTCTTTTGGTTCATGTGGGAACCAATGATACTGCAAGGCACAGCCTTCAGAATATCAAAAGGGATTATGAGGCTCTGGGAAGGAAGCTGAAAGAGATGGATGCACAGGTTGTCATCTCATCTCTTCTCCCGGTGGAAGGGCATGGTCCAGGAAGGGAGAGGAAAATAGCAGAGGTAAATAACTGGCTCCGTAGATGGTGCCACCAGGAACAGTTTGAATTCTTGGATCATGGGCTGCGGTTCCATGAGGAGGGACTTCTGGCAAGGGATGGGCTTCATCTCACGCCAGTTGGCAAAAACATTTTTGCCAACAGTCTGAAGAACCTGATCAGGAGGGCTTTAAACTGAGTTATGTGGGGGAGGGAGACAGCATTCTGGAAGGCAAAAGGGATGGAGAAAATAGTCAAAATGCCATAGAGGGAACAAGGCAAACAGTGCAAGGACCGAACAGTGGGAAGCAAAAAAAATTGCACAGGCAGCAAGTAAAGGGAACACATGTTCTTAGATGTCTCTACACTAATGCACAAAGTATGGGAAATAAGCAGGATGAACTTGAACTCCTAGCACAACAAGGGAAATATGATATAATAGGCATCGCTGAAACCTGGTGGGATAAGTCTCATGATTGGAATGTAGAAATAGAGGGATATAACCTTTTTAAGAGAAACAGGCCAAACAGGAAAGGAGGAGGAATAGCATTATATGTCAGGGATATTTACACCAGTGAAGAGATCCAGGAAGTCAATACTGTAAGTCAGGTGGAGAGCATCTGGATAAAAATTAAAGGAGAGGGAAATAACAGGGATGTTACTGTGGGAGTCTACTACAGACCCCCAACTCAGGCAGAGGAATTGGATGATACCTTTCTAGAACAGATGAGCACACACTCAGAAAGGAGAGATGTAGTAGCGATGGGGGACTTCAACTATCCTGATATTTGCTGGAAGTCAAATTCAGCCAAATCCTCAAGGTATAGCAAATTCCTCACTTGCCTGGAAGACAATTTCATTGTCCAAAAGGTGGAAGAAGCAACAAGGGGATCAGCCATCTTAGATCTTATCTTAACCAACAGGGAAGACCTAGTTGATGGGGTGCAAGTGGTCGGATCCTTAGGTGGAAGTGACCATGTCCTCCTGGAGTTTGCTATACAGTGGAAAGATGAAGCTAGGCATAGTCAGACACGAATTCTAGACTTTAGGAGAGCTGATTTCAATAAACTTAGAGAAATACTGGAGGTGATCCCATGGTCAAGAATACTAAAAGAGAAGGGAGTTCAAGATGGATGGGAGTTCCTCAAAAGGGAGATACTGAAAGCACAATTTCAGACAGTTCCAATGAGGAAGAAAAATGGGAGATGTCTCAAGAAACCGGTATGGATGACTAAGGAACTTACAACTGAGCTAAGTTTTAAATGGAACATGTATAAAAAATGGAAAAATGGGGAAATCACCAAAGAGGAATTCAAACAAATAGCCAGCACATGTAGGGATAAAGTCAGAAAAGCTAAAGTGCAAAATGAACTCAGGCTTGCTAGAGAGGTTAAGAACAATAAAAAGGGCTTTTTTGGATATGTCCGCAGCAAAAGGAAGAAGAAGGAAATGGTAGGACAACTGCGTGCAGAAGATGGCAAAATACTAACAGGGAACAGAGAAAAGGCAGAATTACTCAACACCTTCTTTGCTTCAGTCTTCTCAGAAAAGGCAAAAGGTGCTCAACCTGAGGACAGTGAAGAAGGGGACAGAGTGGGGGAATTTGAGCACAGAATAAGTAAAGAGACAGTACAGGAATACCTGGTTAATCTAAATGAATACAAATATCCAGGACCAGATGAACTACATCCAAGGGTATTAAAAGAACTGGCAAAGGTAATATCGGAGCCATTGGCAATAATCTTTGAGAACTCCTGGAGAACAGGAGAAGTCCCAGCAGACTGGAGGAGGGCAAACGTTGTCCCCATCTTCAAAAAGGGGAAAAAAAGAGGATTCCAACAATTATCGTCCAGTTAGTCTGACATCAATACCAGGAAAGATTCTAGAGCAGATCATTAAGCAGAGAGTCTGTGAACATTTAGAAGCCAATGCCATAATCACAAAAAGCCAACATGGGTTTCAGAGAAAGAAGTCATGCCAAACGAACCTGATCTCTTTTTTTGATAAAATTACCAGCTTGGTAGATGAAGGGAATGCTGTGGATATAGTTTACCTCGATTTCAGTAAGGCCTTTGACAAGGTTCCCCATGACATTCTTGCAAACAAGCTTGCAAAATGTGGGATAGACAAGTTAACTGTTACATGGATTTGTAATTGGTTGAGTGGCCGAACTCAAAGGGTGCTCAACAATGGCTCCTTTTCATCCTGGAGAGAAGCGACCAGTGGGGTCCCACAGGGTTCTGTCCTGGGCCCAGTGCTGTTCAACATCTTTATTAATGATTTGGATGACAGAATTGGGGGCATACTTATCAAATTTGCAGATGACACTAAACTAGGAGTAGTAGCTAATACCCCAGAGGACAGGATCAAAATTCAAAATGACCTGAATATACTAGAAAGCTGGGCCAATGCTAACAAGATGAAATTCAACACAGAGAAATGTAAGGTTCTGCACTTAGGGAGGAAAAATGAAATGCACAGATATAAAATGGGGGACACCTGGCTGAATGAGACCACATGTGAAAGGGATCTAGGAGTCCAAGTAGACCATAAGCTGAACATGAGTCAACAGTGCGATGCAGCAGCTAAAAAGGCCAATGCAATTTTAGGCTGCATCAATAGAAGTATAGTGTCTAGATCAAGGGAAGTAATGGTGCCACTCTATTCTGCTTTGGTCAGGCCCCACCTGGAATACTGTGTCCAGTTCTGGGCACCACAATTCAAAAAGGATGTGGAGAAACTGGAGCGGGTCCAAAGGAGGGCAACTAAGATGGTGAAGGGTCTGAAAACCATGCCCTCTGAAGAACGCCTTAGGGAACTGGGGATGTTCAGCCTGGAGAAGAGAAGGTTAAGAGGTGATATGATAGCCCTGTTTAAATATTTAAAGGGATGTCATATTGAGGAGGGAGCAAGCTTGTTTTCTGCTGCTGCAGAGACTAGGACGCGGAACAATGGATATAAATTGCAGGAAAAGAGATTCCACCTCAACATTAGGAGGAACTTCCTGACAGTAAGGGCTGTTCGACAGTGGAACACACTCCCTCGGAGCGTAGTCGAGTCTCCTTCCTTGGAGGTCTTTAAGCAGAGGCTGGATAGCCATCTGTCAGGGATGCTTTGATTTGGAGTTCCTGCATGGCAGGGGGTTGGACTAGATGGCCCTTGTGGTCTCTTCCAACTCAATGATTCTATGATTCTATGATTCTATGATTCTCTTCTAAAAATGTGGTGTTCAAAGTCTTTGTTATATTTCAATTTGCCAAACCAATTTGCCAAGCATGCTAGCCAAAACGTATATTGTCACTTTCCAAGTTCAATATTCTTTCTTTATTAAGATGAATCCATTCTTGTATCCGTTTTAAAGCACAGGCTTGGTAATAAAGTTTAAGGTTAGGTAGTATGCAACCACCTCTCTCCTTTGTATCTGTAAGATTTTTCCAGCTGACCCTAGCTTTTTTTCCTTCCCATAAAAAATTATCAATTCCTTCTTCCTGATGTTAAAAATAAATATACCAACCTTAGCAAAACATTCATTTTTGGTCAGGTTAACTCATCCCAAAAAGCAGAGATGCAGCTTTGTCCATCTTGTCAGATCCATCTTAATATCTTTCCAGTTTTTTTCGGAAGTATTTTCAAACAAACCTAAATTATGTCTGGTTAGATAAATACCAAGATATCTGATCTTATTTACTATTTGAAGTTTTGATTTTTATTCTATTTCCTTTTCTTCTGCTCTTGTTAAATTTTTAGAGATAATTGCAGATTTATCGTAGTTGATAATAAATCTGGCAAGATTTCCATATTCTTTTATAGTTTTCAACAATTGTTCTGTGCTTTGTTTGGGTTTTTCTAGAAAACAAACTAAAATGTCTGCATAAGCCAAAATCAAATATGTGTGACCTCTGAAGGTTACTCCTTTAATATCTGGATTATTCCTTATTCTGTTGTTCAATACCTGTATCCCCATTACCATTATAAACAATAAGGGAGATAAAGGGCATCCTTGTCTTGTTCCTTTATCTATGTTTATGTATTCTGTTCATCTCTCAAATTTTTCTCCTGTCTTCATTCATTTTAGGACTTCTTTCATAAAGATCCAGTCCACCTTGTTGAAATCTTTCTCTGCATCACAGAATAGCATAGCGAGCTGTCTCTTGTCTCTTTTTGAAATATTCTATTATATTTAAAACGTATCTCAGATTATTTCTCATATAACTGTTAGGGAAAAATCCATTCTGGTCTTTGCTAATATTTTTTTAATCGTTCTGCTATAATGGACACAAATCACTTATAATCAACATTAACCAGGAATATGGTTCTATAATTTCCTATTTCATTTCTATCTCTGTTCTCTTTTGGTATCAGGGAAATACATGTATCTTTCCAAAAGTTTGGGATACCATCCTGTAATATATTGTTTAATGTATCTCTTAGAGGAAAGATCAGTACCTCCTCCATGTAATAAATGGCTGAAATGCCATCTGGGCCTGGGGCTTTACCTGTTTTGGCTTTTGCAATTACTTCTGAGATTGCTCTAATTGAATTTTTTTTATTTAACATCCTATTTTGTTCTTCATTCAACTTTGAGATATTTTGCTTTTCTAAATATACAGTGGACCCCCGGGTTACGAATCCCCCGGGATCCGTAATCCCCGGGATCCGAAGGAGCCGGGGCCGGAAAAACGGCCCCGGTCTCCGAAAAAATCCTGGACCACTGTCTCTTGCTTGACTTACTTTCTGACCTCGGGTTCTCCGACTCTGTTCTCAACTGGTTCAAATCTTACTTGTCAGACCGATCCTTTGCCGTGGTCACAGGTGGTCAGACTTCCTCCTCTGTCCCCTTATCTGTTGGAGTTCCTCAGGGCTCTGTCTTAGGTCCCCTTCTGTTCTCTCTTTACACACTGTCCCTTGGTAAACTCATCAGTTCTTTTGGCTTCTCCTATCATCTGTATGCCGATGACACTCAGCTGTATCTTTCAACCCCTGACCTTTCGCCGGGGCTCGAACAGCAAGTCTCCTCTTGTCTGGCTGCCATCTCTCAGTGGATGCGGCATCGGCGCTTGAAGCTCAACATGTCTAAGACAGAGCTTCTCATCTTCCCACCTAAGCCCACCCTTCAATACTCCTTTTCTGTTTCTGTTGACGGCATTTCTATTCAGCCGGTTCAGCAAGCCCGCAGTCTTGGCTTCATTTTTGATTCCTCGCTGTCATTTACTCCCCAGATTCAGGCCACCGCCAAGACCTGTAGATTCTTTCTTTACAACATTGCTAAAATCCGTCCTTTCCTCTCAGCCTCCACCGCCAAGACTCTGGTCCATGCCCTAGTGGTATCACGACTAGATTATTGTAACCTCCTTCTGACAGGGCTTCCTCTCTCTCATCTCCATCCTTTAATCTCTGTCCAGAACTCAGCTGCACGTATTATCACATCTGCTCGCCGCTTTGACCATGTTTCTCCTCTCTTATCCTCCCTTCACTGGCTCCCCTTCCCCTTCCGCATCCAGTACAAGCTTTTGCTGTTGACTTTCAAAGCCCTCCACGGACTGGCCCCTCCTTACTTGTCTGAACTTCTTTCTCCTCACACTCCTTCTCGTACCCTCCGTTCTGGTAGTCTAGGTCTCCTATCCCAGCCGAGGATTTCCACTGCCCCATCCCGGATTCGTCCCTTCTCACTTGCTGCCCCTCACTCCTGGAACCTTCTTCCCCCACATGCACGCCTCATCACTTCCCTAACCAGGTTCAAAACTGAGTTAAAGACTATATTATTTAGGGAAGCTTTCCCAGGACTGTGCCATCCGCCCCAGGATGCCTCCTTTTAACTTTGTATTAAGAAGCCATGCCCTCCCTCCTGTCCATCTGCCTTGGTCCTGGCCCCAGAGGGAGAGAAGAACCACTGGACCTCACCCCCTTTCCCATCACCTTCCCCTCTTCCTTTTGTGTTGTCTCTTTTAGACTGTAAGCCTGAGGGCAGGGATCCGTCTAATTTATGATTGTATGTACAGCACTGTGTAAATTTACAGCGCTATATAAATAAAGGTTAATAATAATAATAATAATAATAATAATAAAAAGCAACCCAGGCCCTTTAAAACAGCACGCTCCGGCGCACTGTGCAGCAAAAAAAGCGGTCCCTCAGGTATCGAATACTTCTGGGTTACGAAAGTGATCCCGGAATGGATTACTTTTGCAACCCGGGGGACCACTGTAATTGCATTTTCTTTTCTTCTTTTTTCCATTCTTTCCTTTCTTACAGTAGAGATTTTAGTAATATTCTTTAAATGCATTTTTGACATGATTTTGGTCGGATATTATTTTCCCTTTATATCTTACGTCAGTGATTTTTTCCCCATTCTCTATTTACTGGCTAACAGCTTTCCAGCTTTATTACCCCATTCAAAATGTTTTTGTCTAATCTGTCTTAATTTTTCTTCTATTTTCTTCTATTGCTTTTACCATAGGAGATCTGTTGTTGTAGCGTTTTTTTTATTTTTGTTCCTTTATCCCCTATTTTTTCCATTCTTCCTCTTTTCTTCTCAGTTTTTCTTTTAGTTCTACTTCCTTTTTTCTTTCTTTTTTCTTTCCTCTATCTGTAGTTTTATGAGTGTTCTCCTGATGACCACCTTGCTAGCATCCCATATTGTATTATTCATCATTCCTTCTATTTTATTCTTTTTAAAATATGGCTTCAGAGTCTACCATATTATCTTTCATCCTCCAATTATACTCTGTTCTCTTGGTCTTTAGTTTCAATTTCAATGGATTGTGGTCTGAGGTGATTTTCTGCAAGATGTTCATCAAATATATTTGAGATAACAGATTTTTCATGGCTACAAATAGGTCTGTGCTAGAAAGGAGTCATGTGCTTTTGAGAAGGTGAAGCCCTTTTTTCCCTTTATTTGAGAGCCTGTCCACCAATGGATCTATTATGGCAGTGAAGTCACACATCATTAGAATATTGTTATAATTTGTTTCATTTAGCTCATTCAGTATTTTTAAAGTTTTTTCTTTGGTGTCCATTGGCACATAAATGCCCATGATCAATATTATCATATTCTTTAGATTGACTTCAAATGCTAAGTAAGAGCTGTTGTTATCATTAAAAATTTCTCTTGAGGTATATTTCTTATTTATATAAATCAATACTCCTTTCTTCTTTCTATCTGATGTAGATGTATAACATTGTCCAAGTTTCGAATTTCTTACATACTTCACATCTTTCTCTTTCATCCTTATTTCTTGGAGGCATATTATACCGCTGATGGTCTTTGCTAAGTAAGGAAATACAAAATTACACTTATATTTTTAGTTAAGACCTTTTACATTCCATGAAATTGTTCTCATATCCATAGTCCTTCAGATATTTCCCAAATGAGAAGTATATATCTGTTAGAATCCCTATAGTCTTCTATCAGATATCTGGTTAATGGAGTTTATGGGGAGGATAGGTATTAGAGTGTATGAGTGTATAAGTATGCCAGGTGGCTGTTATCAGTCGACCTTGTAACTGCTCGGCTCAGAGGCTTGGAATGTAACAGCACCAGTGTCTGGTGGGATGAGAACTGGCAAGGAGGGAGTGATGGGGGAAACAGAAACTGATGGGAAAGAGGTGGAATGTGTTAGTTGGCAGTGGGGGGAGGAGTAGGACTGTGGGGGCTATTTGGATGTGTTCTGGCGGGAACTGGTCAGTTTCAGCTAAGAAGCTGGATGTTGTGGTAATGCTGATCCTGGAGCATCAATAAAGTCCTGTTTATTCTGCATGAAGCCGACTGGTTGTTTGTCTGGGATTCTGGACCCCTGTCCTGACAATATCCTTACTTAGAGATAATTTGTTACTATTTACTTCTTTTGGTTTTCCTCTATTTCTTTTTATTTTTAATTATTTTTGTTTGTTTTTGTTTCTGTTTGCCTTCCCTTCCACCCCTTATTTTTATTTGTGTGTCTTATCCTGCACTATCTATCAATTGTCTTTTCTTAAGAGTCCTAGTTCTTTGTCACTATCATCTTCTGTTTCTGATTCTGATTGTTTCAGGTCAACTTTTTGCCTCACATTTTCTAGTTCTTCTGTGTCAGTATCTGACTGGTCTGTCCTATTCGCTTTCTTTCTTCTCTCCCTAGATTCTTGAGTTCTTTTTTCTTTGTCAGATTTTGGATTTTTTCTGCTGTTCTTCATTTTCCTCTCCATTATCTCTTTTTAGTCTTCTGTCCATCTCTTTAGCTTTTTCTACTGTGTCAGTTTTATATCTTCTTTGATTATAAGTAAAGGAGATCCCTTCAGTTCTATCCCATTTAAATTCGATTCCCAAGTTTTTTAGAAGTTGTGTCAGGAATGTATACTTCTGTCTTCCTAACGTAATTTGTGGGGGGATATCTTTAAATATTTTAATTTCATTTTTCTCTTTTCAAAACATAATAACTTTTGTAGAATATCAGATCCCTCGTTCATGTCAAACAAATCACGATATCCCTTGGTACTTTCTTGTCTTTTGCTTGCCTTGAGTTCACTCTAAATAATTTATCTGTTTCCAACTCCATATGTTCAGTTGTGTAATCTATATATTTTGCCAAGGCCGGTATTATTTTCTGATAGGTCTACATTTGTTCTTTCTAGTAATCCTCTTATCTTGAGACACTTATCTCTATATCTTAATTCATTTCTCCGTTATTTTTTGTTCTTGCTTTTGATTTATCTCTTTTGTTGTTTTCAAATAATTTCTTATTTCTGTTCTTGCTACCTTAATCTCTTGTTTACTGACTAGATTCTTTAATCTCTCTTTTCATCGCATTCATCTCATTTCTTAAATCTTTCACTTCTTGTCTGATTTTTCTTATCTCCTCTAATAACCGCATATTTGTGTCAGTCAGTATGATATTTTCCTCAATTGATCCTCTTCTTTGTGTTACAATCTGTAGTTGTGATTGAATCATATTCTTTCTTCCAACTGCCGTGGCTCATTCTTTTATTTTGTCTTTGTATTCTAAACTCTGTCTATTCCTCTGTTCCGTCTCTTTCTCCCTTTTCTCATTATCCACATACTTTCCTTTGGTCTGCGTCTCCATTGTTGCTCTTCAAGTTTGATACTATTCCTTTTTTCTTCCTTCCTTTTTTAATTATTCCCCTCTCTCTTTCCCTAACCCTAGTGCATGGCAGCGCTGGCCTCAAGGCAGGCTCCCATCCACATGGGGGCCGCCACGACACCAACGTGACACGCAGCAACTAAACATCATGCACAGGAAGTGGTGTCATAACGGCACCACTTCCCAGTTGCGGCACCATGATAAAGAAGCTGCTCTAGGTGGCTCCTTTTTGGTGCACGGCACCACGCACATTGTTCCCACAGCAACTACACTGCCTTAGGAATGAAGCCGAGGGAGAAAGGGGCCAGCACAAATATAAATTTCCACCGCAAGTTGTCAAATGCTTTTTTGGCATCAAGTAACACAAAGTGGCTTAAAGCTGTCTTTTCTGAAGCCACATTGAACCCACCAAATGCACCACCAGCTCCCAAGGCAGCTGGAGTGACATGGCTTCAAGCCAGGAAGAAGCGGGAAAAAGCTGCTTGTTTTTGAAATGGCTTTTCTCTGCATAAGGACACTTTTCTGCTGTCTTTAATGCATGTGTCATTTAACACCACGCCTACAAGCAAGCCTAAAAGCACCTCTTTTTGCCTGTCTATTGGCCCCTTTGTTTCATGGCCGTGTATTGATTTTTCAACTTTTCATTATTATTTTCCTTATATAATTTTTCTTCTAACATTTTAAGTCATGTGTGCATTTAATTTTTTCCTGTTTGTTTTTTTAACTTCTATATCTCGTTTTATCAGTAATCCCCGCATCACCAATTTGAAGGCGTCCCACATGATTTTACTTTTAATGCCTACTGTGTTTTCTTTTTTAAAGAAGTTTATTTCTTTTCTCATTTTTTCTATAAATTCTTTATCCCTAATATTTTCATTTAACTTCCATATCCACTCTCTCTTTCTAGGGTGTGCTTCTATTGTGATTTCTATCATAATATAATCTAATAATAGCCTAGCAGCAATATCAATTTTTTAAGCTTTTGTTATTAATTTTTTCGTTATAAAAAAACATGTCTAATTGTGTGTCTCCAATTGAAATGTATACTTTTTTTCCTATATATAAATGTGTCCAAGTATCTACTAAACTATGTTCATCCATCATATCAAAACAGGATGATAGCAACTTCCCTTGATTGTTTTTAACTTTTTTCCTTGATTCCCTGTCCCTCTTTGGGTTTAATACTCCATTAAAGTCTCTGACAATTATTGTGTTCATTTAACTCTTTATTCAATTTTTGATAGAAAGCTTCTTTTCTTTCCAAAGGTGCATAAATTCCGACAACTTCTAATTTTCAATCCCTGTATCAACAAACCTGTCCTCAGTAACTTTTAATATCTCTTTTGTTTCATATTTTTATTTACATAGATAGCCACTCCCCATCTCCTTTTCTTTTCGTCTAATGAACAAAACAAATGTCCTAGTTTGGGATTCCATAAATATTTTATTTCATTATTTCTGATTTTAGTCTCTTGTACACAAATTATATCAAACCTATTTTTTTCTAAATAATGAAATATTTTGTGTCTCCTATGATTTTTGTTTAGTCCTCTGAAATTCAGTGATCCTATTTTTATTCCCATTTTTCCACTTATTTATTTGACTTATCTTCTTACAACCGATTTCAGTCTATTTCCTCTTGCTTAGAATCACCTCCTCCTTCCTCCTCATTTGTTAGGTTTAGATTATCTTCGTCAATGTCCAGTATTTCCCCCACAATTCTTATTCCTTTCTCGTCTAAATCTTCTTCATTTCTTTCCTTTCCTACCTCATATGTACTCTTCTTTTCTACTTCTCCCCTTTTTCTTTCCCTCTCTGCCTTTTGTTCTGTAATTCTCTTATTTTATTTAGTATTCTTTTGTAAAAATCCTTTGCCTTATCTATAGAGTTTATTTTGTTCTTCCTTTCCTTGTATGTTATTGTAATCCCCTCTATTTTCTCCTGTCTATATCTAATGTTGTTTTTCTGAAGTAATTGAGTTAAGAATCTGTATTCCAGTCTTTTCCTCAAAATCTGTGCAAGGACATCTCTAAATGCTTCTATTTCCTTCTCATCTATAATCAGACTTTCTCTATAACTTTGTTGACATATTTTTTCTCGTATTCTAGAATTTACAAAGCATATCGCAATCTCCCTTGGTAAATTTCTTTCTTTAGCCAATGGTTTTTTTTCTACTTGTAAATACAATAATACATCTGACATGTTCAAATATCTTGCTAGTGCAGTGATTAGGCTTTCCAGAAGTGGTTCATTTTCTTTTTCATGTAAACCTCTAAGTTTCACACATCTTTCTCTATGTCTGATTTCTTGAAGTAATATATTTTGTTTCTCAGTTTACTGATCTTTTGCTATCCTTTCTGTTTTTCTATCTAAGTCTTGAGCTTTAACAGAAACCTCCTCTACGTCCACTTTTACCTCTGTTATTTCTTTAATTATTTTATCTATTTTTCTGGATAAACCTTCAATTTCTTTATGTACATCTGCTCTTATTTCATCCTTTGTTTCCTTAATCTCTTGTCTATTTTGTATTTTATATTCTCTTAATTCCTTTAATATCAATCAATCAATTTTATTAATGCATGAGCCAAAGGCCATTCGTATGCTCCTTTAATATTGTCATACTAGTATTCATTTGTTTATTTGGCATATCCATAAAGCCACTTCTCGAATTAGAAAATACTTGAGTTTGTGCCAATACTTGTGTTTGTGTTCTTGACCTTGTTCCTGAAGCCATAATTATTCTCCAAGCCACCTTCCCTACTTTGCCAGAAAAAAACAAAAACAAATTATCCAATCAATTCAGATCCAGCTTGATCTAAAAAATAAATCATCTTTCTCACCCAAATTAACTTATTACTTTCCTAATCACAAAATTTTAACTCAATCACAATCCTCTTCCTTTCAACATCTATGGATATATATTTTTTTCAATTTTTCTTCTTTTATTTTTTCTCTCTAAATTTCACCAAAGAGTAATTCCTTGTCTGGGCTTATTTGTCCACTTTATTAATTGATGTTAAAAAGGGATATAAACAAATTGGCGCTCAATAGCTATCTCCGGCAAGATTGGTTACTCTGCAGCTCACTTCCTCTCGACCTCTTGGCCCCTCCTTGAAGGTTGCTGTTAAACAGAGACAGCAATAAGCCCCCAACGAGTCCCTCAACAATGCCACTCCTTCTTTGGAGGGGCAACCCCAGATTCAAACAAAGTGAATTTGTACCATCACTGGAGAAGAGGCCAAGAGTCGTGCTCCTTGTCTGCCTTCCCTTCCCATTCCCACAGCTGGTAGAGGTGAAGATGGTCTGGGGATTGGTCCAAGGAACTGCGCCCAACACCTTGCTGCTGCACTGCTGATAAGGCAGGTATTCCAGGGGTTGTCTTTATGCCTCTCCCAAAGCCTCACCACTGCACTGTCAGAGGAGGAGGAGGTGCTCCGGGCATTGGCCCAGGGAGCCATGCCCAGTGCCGTGCCGCTGCGCCACCAATAAGGCAGGTGTTCTGGGGGTTGGCTTTATGCCTCTCCCAAAACCTTGCCACTGCGCCATCAGAGGAAGAGGTGGCCCAGGGAGCCACACCCAACACCTCGCCACTGCATGACCAGTCAAAAGGCAACTGTTATTCTAGCCATCATACTGGAATGAAGGGGTGGTACAGACCACCCAAAAAGGGTGGTCTGGCACCACCTCTTTTTGTGCTGCAACTGCGCTGCAGCAGCTAGATGCTGCGACGCAGTTGCACCACAAAAAAGGAGCGGGGAAACTGCACTCCTTTTTGCTGCACAGTTGCAGCACAGCAAAGAAAAAAGGTGCCATTAAGCGCCTTTGCACCACCACAACTGCACAACTCTGTGCAGAAGCTGCGCAATTGCGCCGGCGCCATTACGTATGCCATGTAAACAGCGTTATGTAATGGCGCCAGCACCATTACACGTTAGGGGTCGGGAGCATGTAAACAATGTGTGCTCCCAAACCCTAATGGCGCCGCCCAGGCACCTCTTCATGCCCTTCTGTATCAGGCCAAAATTTCTTAATTTGAAATTAATTAGAAACAATAGGTGATTACCTATATTAATATTGGGCAGTTTCTCTCAAGTTTCTCTAATTGAGTCAAAAGCTGCTGCTAAATCAAGAAAGGCAACAAATAAATATTTGGTAGGACCAGCATTTCCTAGCTGGGATAAAAAAACAAATAAAAAATAGAGTCAAATAGTGCCAGCCAGTTCAGGTTGAATTACACACACACATATCAAAAAGCAAACCTTGATTTTGCCATTTCATATAAAGCACATTTTACATCCATTGGGTAATGGATTTTGGTATCCACGGGACATCCTGGAACCAAACCCCAGTGGATACCAAGGGTCACCTCTGGCACCACCACTGGCACCACAGGACATCTCATGACCACTCCTTTTGTTTCCCAGTGAGAACAATTCCAAAAATTGACATCGTTTTTAGTTAAAACTATTTCAACAAGGGAAGTGGGAAGGGCTGTGTGTATTTCACTTCTTTCCTGTACAAAGTATGGTGTACAGGGGTGAGGGCATCCTCTTGATATACTGGTATAAAAAGATCTAACACTGATAGTATCTCTCCCTCTATCTTAATCCATAGCTCAATGCTAAGCTTATTCTTTGCTAGCCAAAGGACCCATGTACCATTCTCAAAATAGAAGTAGGAAATTCACCTTCTTTGGAATGCTGCTGTCATGTTGACGATACTATGTAAAGCAGTTTCTATGTCCCATCATGATTGCCTCTTATGTCATTAGCATCCCATTAGAGCTTGGAAGGTTACTTTTAAAAAGTAACTGTTTTTGGCTACACTTGCAAGGGTCTCCAAGTACTTAAAGGTAAATGGTAAAGGTTTCACCTTTGACAAAATTATCAAGTCATGTCTGAATGTAGGGGGTGGTACTCATCTCTGTTACTAAGCTGAGGGAGCTAGCGTTGTTAAAGAGACCAGTATGACTGCACAGAATGCTGTTACCTTCCCACCAAAGTGGTACTTACGTATCTACTTACACATGCTTTCACACTGCTAGGTTGGCAGAAGCTGGGACTAGTGACAGGAAGCCACTCCAAGTACTTACTTACCATTATATTTACAACTTGCAGAGTAAGCATGTATACATATATATTCTTCTGTCCTGTCCATCATAGGATTTCAGCACAGTGTACAATATGAATCATTTAAAACACTCCCAGAATAAAAACATAAATAATTTGAACATGGTAAAAATATTTTAAATGTCAAATGAAAATACATAATACAAGATTTTGATGTTTCACTAGCTTCATCATATAAATGTGTTTCTCAGGCTTCCTCTGTAAATAAGCTAGGATCGTGGAATGGAAATATAATATGACTATACTTATGAACTCTAATTTACTCTCCCCCTTCCAATTTTGATTTCAGGTGCGTAACAGCAAGGCCAGTGGCTACTGCTTGGACCAGGGAGCTGAAGATGATGACAAAGCAATTCTCTATCCATGCCATGGAATGTCCTCCCAGGTAGGCACAATTTAACATCGATTATCCCCTAAATTATGACCTAAGGGAGAAGACTGAAGAACCAAAGTTATTTACAGGATCTTCACTGTATAATTAACAGGAGTGTTGGGACTAGATAGGGAAATGTAACGAAAACTCAGTTCTAAAACAAAGGCTTTTTAGAGCTGTACAAGTCTCCATTCTGGAGTCCAATTGAGATTGGGCTTCAATCTTATACAGACTGGTTCAGGAATTTATTGTGCTAGATAACTTTAAATTTGCTTTTTAAAAAAAATTAATATGTTCTTAAAGCTCAGTTGATTGGTCAGTCCTCTCAGGGCACTCTGCATTCTGCACTCTAGTATACATGATGTCTGTGTTTTCTTCAGCAAGACTGTATTTGTATCTGTATGAGCTGACAACTCACAGTACCAACAGACACACTGGGGAATAAAAAAAAGAAGATGGAAAACCATCATTTATGGGCAGAGCCCCTCTAGTATTAGAGACAGAGCTTAAGGTTTAGAATTCAAATATTGTTGTATTTAAAAGCATAGCTAAGACCAAAAGAAAGATCAAAACTAAATTATTTCACTGAGAAGCAGTATAATGAGCACTGGTTGAGCTGCCAGCAGCAGTTGGCACACTTGTGTGATTCACTCCCTCATATATATATGCTAAGACTCATTGGGCCGATTTAGACAGCCCCCTTTGGGGCGGTCTCTACCCGCCTCCAGACACAGCGGGATGGGGCCGAGGCTGCCAGACCGGCAGCCTCCGCGGCCCCATCCTGCTGCTTCTGGAGGCCGCGGGGAAGCGGCAAAGTGCCGGTTCCCCGCGGCCTCTAAACGGGGTGCAGCAGGTGCCCTGGGCGCTCGCTGCACCCCGCTTGCGGAGGTGGGGCGGAAGGGAGGAAGGGGCCGCCACCGCAGCCCCTTTCTCCCTTGGTCATCTAAAGCCGCAGCAAAGACCCACCGCCAAAAAGGAGTTCCGTTCGTTGTGGCACTCTTAAAATGGCGATGTCCATATGCTTTAGGGTTAGGGAAGGTGTAGATGCTATGCCCTCCCTAACCCTAAAGGCACACTAAAGAGACCTAAAGGCGCTCTTTAGTGCCAATCTAGATCGGGCCATAGAATCATAGAGTTGGAAGAGATCTCAAGGGCTATCCAGTCCACCCCCAGGCATGCAGGAATACAAAATTAAAATGTGTCATATGTATGTCATGTATATGGGGCTTTACAGACCACCCAAAAAGGGTGGTCTACAGCCTCCTTTTTCTGCTGTGCACCGTCGCCGTAGCAACTAGACAGCCAGTGAGGATGTGCAGAAGAAAAAGAAGCGCCGAACTTCTTTTTTGCTCCTTTTTTGCATCGCACTTAGAATTATAGAATCATAGAAACTTAGAGTTGGAAGAGACCACAAAGGCCATCCAGTCCAACCCCCCCTGCCATGCAGGAACTCCCAATCAAAGCATACCCAACAGATGGCCATCCAGCCTCTGCTCAAAAACCTCCAAAGAAGTAGACTCCACCACCCTCCGAGGGAGTGTGTTTCACTGTCGAACAGCCGTTACTTTCAGGAAGTTCTTCCTAATGTTGAGGTGGCATCTCTTTTCCTGCAGTTTACATCCATTGTTCCGAGTCCTGTTCTCTGGAGCAGCAGAAAACAAGCTTGCTCCCTCCTCAATGTGACATCCCTTCAAATATTTGAACAGGGCTATCATATCATCTCTTAACCTTCTCTTCTCTAGGCTAAACATTCCCAGCTCCCTATGTTGTTCCTCATAGCGCATGGTTTCCAGACCCTTCACCATCTTAGTCGCCCTCCTTTGGACACGCTCCAGTTTCTCCACATCCTTTTTGAATTGTGGTGCCCAGAACTGGATACAATATTCCAGGTGGGGCTTGACCAAAGCAGAATACAGTGGCACTGTTACTTCCCTTGATCTAGACACTATATTTCTATTGATGCAGCCTAAAATTGCATTGGCCTTTTTAGCTGCTGCATCGCACTGTTGACTCATGTTCAACTTGTGGTCTACTTGGACTCCTAGATCCCTTTCACATGTGGTCTCATTCAGCCACGTGTCCCCCATTTTATATCTGTGCATTTCATTTTTCCACCCTAAGTGCAGGACCTTACATTTCTCTGTGTTAAATTTCATTTTGTTAGCTTTGGCCCAGCTTTCTAGTCTATTCAGCTCATTTTGAATTTTGATCCTGTCCTCTGGGGTATTAGCTACTCCTCCTAATTTGGTGTCATCTGATAACTAGGCCCTCAATAATTTCATCCAAGTCATTAATAAAGATATTGAATGGCACTGGGTCCAGGACAGAACCCTGTGGGACCCTACTTGTCACTTCTCTCCAGGATGAAAAGGAGCCATTTTTGAGCACCCTTTGGGTGTAGCCAGACAACCAATTACAAATCCATATACCTTGCTTAGTCCACATTTTACAAGCTTGTTTGCAAGAATGTCATGGGGAACCTTGTCAAAGGCCTTACTGAAGTCAAGATATACTATATCCACAGCATTCCCTTCATCTACCAAGCTGGTAATTTTATCAAAAAAAAGAGATCAGATTTGTCTGGCATGACTTGTTTCTCTGAAACCCATGTTGGCTTTTTGTAATTATGGAATTATCTTCCAGATATTCACAGACTCTCTGTTTAATCATCTGCTCCAGAATCTTTCCTGGTATTGATGTCAGATTAACCGGACGATAATTGTTGGGATCCTCTTTTTTCCCCTTTTTGAAGATGGGCACAACATTTGCCCTCCTCCAGTCTGCTGGGACTTCTCCTGTTCTCCAAGAGTCCGCAAAGATTATTGCCAATGGTTCCAATATTACATTTGCCAGTTCTTTTAATACCCTTGGATGTAGATCATCTGGTCCTGGAAACTTGTATTCATTTAGGTTAACCAGGTATTCCTGTACTATCTCTTTACTTATTCTGTGCTGAAATTCCCCTATTGTGTCTTCTGCTCCATTATCCTTAGGTTGGGCACCCTTTGCCTTTTCTGAGAAGACTGAAGCAAAGAAGGTATTGAGTAATTTTGCCTTTTCTCTGTCCCCTGTTAGCATTTTGCCATCTTCACCACACATTGGCCCTACCATTTCCTTCTTTTTCCTTTTGCTGCAGACATATCCAAACAAGCCCTTTTTATTGTTCTTAACTTCTCTAGCAAGTCTGAGTTCATTTTGCGATTTAGCTTTTCTGACTTTATCCCTACACATGCTGGCTATTTGTTTGAATTCCTCTTTGGTGATTTCCTCACTTTTCCATTTTTTATACATGTTTCGCTTAAAACTTAGCTCAGTTGTAAATTCCTTAGTCAACCATACTGGTTTTTTGAGACATCTCCCATTTTTCTTCCTCATTGGAACTGTCTGAAATTGTCCCTTTTGTATCTCCCTTTTGAGGAACTCCCATCCATCTTGAACTCCCTCCTCTTTTAGTATTCTTGACCATGGGATCACCCCCAGTATTTCTCTAAGTTTATTGAAATCAGGTTTCCTAAAGTCTAGAATGCGTGTCTGACTATGCCTAGCTTCACCTTTCCATTGTATAACAAACTGCAGGAGGACATGGTCACTCCCACCTAAGGATCTTACCACTTGCACCCCATCAACTAGGTCTTTCCTGTTGGTTAAGATAAGATCCAAAATAGCACTTGTGACTCACAGATGTGACTCACAGAAGCTCCTCCTCCTCTGCAACAGACACACTCCCCCAAGAGATTTTAAAATTCCACACACCACTTAAAATGGCCGCCAAGAAGCTGCTCTTCCTCCTTCTCTCTCTCACTCCAAGTGGTCTGCAACTACCTCTCTGAGCAGTTCTATATAGCTAGTCTCCTTTTTGCAACGCAAAAAGCACAAGCAGCGCCTTTGGCATGTCACAACTGCACAGTGCCATATGGATACTGTGCAGCTGCGCCAGAGTTGCTACGTACGCTATCTAATGGTGCTACATAGCGACAACACCCCAATCACATGCTAGGGTTGCAGGGCATGTATACGCTCCACCCTGAGGCAACCCTAGCACGTGATCGGGGCGCCCTATAGCGCCCATCTGTTTAGGGCCTATGTCTCCTACATCCTGGAGCGTATCTACTTTTGCTAGCATATGCTGGACTCCCCACCAACACCAAGAATTCTGGCCCTGAATTCCTCCTGAATCCACCCCTTATGTTTTGTGAGTTTTCAGCAAATGACAGGCGGCTGCCTTCCTACACAATTCCTGTGAGCTGGCTGGCGCACTTACTCTGAAGTCAAAACAAGACACACAGCCTCATACTGACCTCAGATCAGTTTGTGCCTTCAGAGTGACTCAGACAGGATGCTAGCAGGGACCACAGGGGCAGCCACACATTCTCACCACATGATGCTCTGGGTTTCTGGAAAACCAGGAGCAAAGGTTTTTTTAATGCGGAACAAGAAGTGGAACTCCAAGTTGCATCCAGATGTTGTGAAAACAACCTGAAGCCGATTTATAGGTTTCAGCCTGCATAACTTGAAGAGCACTCAGCAAGCCCAAGACTGTTCAGTTACGGAAAGTGATCAGGTACGGAATACTCTTAGCCTTTATCTTCTTGATGCTGTTGTAGACATGACTCTCCTTAATATTGACACATCCATTTCATGTCCATCTCAGCTGCCATCTGAATAGACCTCTGTGACCACTATCTGCAGTGCATCAATACTAAACATAGTACAACCATCTACAGTTAACTCCTTAATGGCACCAGATCTCTCCACTGTGGTATCAAGGAAAAGATTTGTATCCTCCTCAGATGATTCTGATTCTTCATTTGAACAGGATGACCAGTGTGGGAAACAAATCCAGTGATCCAACACATTCAGTCTGATCCTGTGTTTCCTGTGATGCTGCCAATTTTACCTGTACTATCCAAACTTTAATAAATTTTCTTTAACACCAACTTCTCAGTGTGTAGGGAACAGTAAACCTAGAAAGAGGGAACAATAAACTTGGTTGGAAGGGGAATAGAATGTTGAAATCCCACCTCGATCCGAAGGGAGAGGTGGGAAATAGAAATTAATAATAATAATAATATCCTGGAGGGGTAAGAGGCCAACAAGGATAATGAATCAGCAGAAAAAGGTAACTGGTCTCCACAAATTGATGGTCTGAATTTATACATGTGTTAGCCAGTATATAAACCAGTTGGCCTTCTTTAGGGACTACATTGAAAATTAAACAAAGGGACAACACAAAAGGATAGCACAATATACAATAAAGTTTTAAAGCAGAAAGAAATTAATTAGACAAGATACTGGAAGAAAAACATATATAAAAATATATAAAATTCTGTTAGAAAGAAAACTGGAACATGATGTCATTACGAAGTCAATGCTAAAATGAAAAACTGACATAGGCAAAGAATTCTATATAGACAGGTGGACTTGAACTAGAAAAAAGGCTTTCCAGTTTACAAAATCACAAAATATAAGGGAAAACTACTTAAACATGGCATCTAACTCTGGTAAAAATAGCTAAAATTTACAAAACTGAGCAAGATACAGGGGGGTATCCAAAGGTTTTAATGATCACCTTTTTAAAAAATTGACAGAAAGTTTGTTTTGATTTGTAGTTGTTAACTTATCTCTATGTAGTCACTATCCAGATTTACACATTTTCCCCAGTGTTTCTTGACCCTCCAAATACCATTATTGTAGAAGTCTGCAGATTGCGCCTGACAAGGATTTTACACTTTAGTCACTTCTGGCACAGCCAGTCACAAAAATAAAGGACACAATTAGTTGATTTTCTCCGCAACGTTTCTCCGCAACATTCTTAGGGACCAATGATGGCACTGACAAAATTTCATCAATATGCCATAATAACTTCTGGGTGATAATTATTACTTTACAATACCCACTCGTAAGGCACAATCTGCAGACTTCTACAATATCAGGTATTCAGAGGGTCAAGGTATGCTGGAAAAAATGTATAAATCTAGATAGTGACTATATATAAGTTAACAACTACAAATCAAAACAAACTTTCTGTCAATTTTTTAAAAAGGTGATCATTAAAACTTTTGGATACCCCCAACGGTGCAGAAAACCAGCAGGTTCATAGTACCACATGTAGTTGAATTGTCCCATAATAAAAAGATCCTAGCGAAGCATTCACACATTCATCTGTGAAATGTTGAAAATAAGCTTCCAAATGGAACCTGAAATACTCAATATGACCAGCAAGATGTCAAATCTAACTGGGAAAAATAACTTGGAGGGGAAATATGGTTTCCGTAGTGAGAATACTCCTTGCTCAAAAATGGAAATCAATTTAACATGCCAAGAGTTGATTACTGGTTATTAAAATAGGCAGATACAAAGGAGATGGACAAGTTGACCTGCTGGATAATTGGTAAGGCCCTATAGAGATCGGCACTTTGTGCCAGTCTGTGGGTGGAGTTAGGGTGCAGCATCCACACACTGGATGCCCCTAACTCCACCCCTAGGGCACCATTTCGGTGCTTTCCAGTCTACACGGTGTGGATCATCATGGCACAACCCCGACGCTGCATCTACACAATGCAGGGCTGAAGGCACCCCTTCAGAGCATAAAATGGAACTCTTATTTGCAGCTCCTTTTTGGGCTCTCCAGTGGCCGAATTGGGGCCGCAAGGTGAGGTTGCCGCAGCCCCGATTCAGCCAGTAAAGGGGCAGCTACATGCCGCCCATCTGTACACCCCCTAAGTCCTCAGAAGAAACAGAACTAGAATGGAATATAATTATAGAATACTGTAAAAATAAATGGAGCAGTAAATGACTTTAAATAGAAACATAAGAAACAGAGATATAAGAAATAAGAAACATAGGAGAACAAAAAGTCAAAAGAATAAAAAAATAATAAAGTATACTGAAATAGGGGTTGGACAAAATATATAAGGATTAGACCAAAAAAATGGATGTAGACAAAATTCAAGGAGAAAAGTCACACAAACCGGAAGACACTAGGAAGAACAAGATAGCAGAACAATCTTATGCAAACAGAATATGTTTTAAATTATTTATTCCTTTCAACAGATAGTCAGAAATGAAAGAGGTCCTATAGAATGAGGTGCAACTAATTTCCAAGACATCTGATGTAATCTGAGTGAAAAATTATAATACTTTTTTAAATGTTTTGGCTGGCCCTACACATGATCCAGGTGATCCAGATCTTCATTGAGACCTCAACTTTAAAATCCATCCCACTTCCTTTCTTATCTAAACTATCTTTTCCAGCACCCCAAACTTGAGGTCTGATGTAGAGTGTTGTAGTTCCTCAAAATGACTAACCCCAATATAGCCTTCCCCATCCTGGAGTTTGCCAGTGGTTTTGGACTACAACTCCCAGTACAGTGGGCCCTTGGTTTAGTCCCAGGAGGACCTCCCATGGATACTAAAATTAATGGATTCTCTCAAGACCTAATTAATACAATGGGATAGCAAAAAGGTGTTCCTTTTTATATTTATTTATTTTAAAAATATTTTCAAGCCATGGATGGTTGAATTCATGCATATGGAGGAATAATATTAATCTTGAAACTACTGTAGCCATGCTTTCGGGAGCTGATGAAAGCTGACGTTGTTCTCCCTGGTGATGCAACATATCTATGTTTTACTTCTGTTATGCATAAAACTGCATTATGCTTTTAGAGCAAACAGTGATAAATATTACAGTATATTGCAATTGTTTGTTACCCATCATTTGAGACAATGACGTATGAGGTGTGAGAATCACAAAGGCTGTGAAAGGCACTTATTGAATTTGCAACTCACAGAATCCCTTTCTAATACTAGAAGACACCAGAGAAAGTATTTCCCCATAAATATGCTAGGTACCATCCATTTACCATATAAGTGTGGGGGAGGCAAACCAAGTGAGAGCCAACATGGTGTAGTGGTTGGACTCTGGAGATCAGGGTTCAATGCTCCATTTGGCTATGGAAACACACTTGGGCACCTCTCACACACCTCTCAGCCCCAGAAAACCCCAGGATAGGTTTGCCTTATGGTAGCCATAAGTTGGAAAGGATTAAAAGGCACACCACAACAACAACTCTTTCTTGATGTGTTGCATTATATTTCCCATCATTCCCAATTATTATCTATGTTTTTGTTGATGGGGCTGTAGTCCAACATCTCTGAATATGGCAAAGGTGCTGGTTTGCCCATGCCTATATATGTCCTTGCATGTGTAGATGTTTAGTACATCATATATTGTAAACCAGCAAGTGGAAGAGACTGCCCAGGGAGGAGCAGGTGTTCTTTTTTGTTTGTTTATTTGAGAAAGTAATCAGTATTTACTTGGCTGCAGTATTGTTTTTCCTTGTTCCACCCCACCCCCACCCCAGCTTGTTCGTTACAGTTCTGAAGGACTCCTGCAACTGGGTCCTTTGGGATCTACAGCCTTTCTTCCTGATTCCAAATGTCTCATTGATGATGGGAAAAAAAGGACTCCAACCCTTAAAAAATGTGAAGACACTCAGAAGCCAGCTCAGAGGCTGTGGGATTTCACACAGGTATTTCAGGGAGAAAATATAATAGTTGATATTCTACCTCAGGATTACATTGCATAAACCTCTGTATACTGAAGTACACAATTATTGTGCTAGACACTTCTTATGTTGAATGTCAGTGCTGTGCAACTGAATGCACACACAATTTGCTACCTTATGCAAAACAGATTTTCATATGAATGCATGGCACATGCACAATGGTACCACGAGTACAATTCTGTTACCTTGAACAGCCATTATGCATCAGGAAAAAAAGTGCAACTGCTTCTGCAGAGGAACAATGTGTCAGATGCCAACAGGATTCCGAGTATTGAGAGCAGCTGCAGGGCTTTGGAGTCATAGAGTATTGGACTGGGACCGGAGGGATTCAGTTTCAAGTCCCCACTGAGCATGAAATTCAGTAGGGTCCAAAACACACTGCAGAAATAATCAAGTTTGAGACTGCTTTAACTGCCCTGACTCAATGCTAGGAAATTTTGTGAACTGTAGTTTTGTGAGACATTTAGCCTTCTCTGAGTGTGGTGGAGTCACCTTCTTTGGAGGTCTTTAAACAGAGGCTGGATGGCCATCTGTCAAGGATGCTTTGATTGAGGGTTCCTGCATGGCAGGGGTTGGACTGGATGGCCCTTGGGATCTTTAGCCAACTCTATGATTCTCTCAGAGTGCTCTGGTGTTACAATAAACTACAGTTCCCAGGATTCCCTAGCACTGAGCCAGGACAGTTAAAGTGGTCTCAAACTGGATTATTTCTGCAATATGTTTTGGACCTAGGTGATCTTAGACCAGTTCCATTCAATCTGACCTACCTCACAGGATTGTTGTGAGGGGGAAGGGAGAAGGAAGGGGAGAGCCTTGAGGTTTTTGTTTTTTATGAAAAGGCAGAATAAAAAGATTGAGTCTTCCTTTTCTGCAGTTCTGAAATTGAAAATACTCCAAAATCCCAAATTATGAAAATAGTGACACATTTGCTTTCTGTTAGCTCAGTGTACACAGATTTTGTTTAATGCACAAAATTATTACAAATATTATGTATAAAATTATCTTCAGGCTATGCATATAAGTTGTATACAACACATAAGTGAATTTAATACTCTGGGATCCCATCACAAGTTTGTGAGTTCAGTACCAGCCAGGGGTTCAGGTTCAACTCAGCCTTGCATCCTTCTGAGATTTGCTAAAACAAATACCCAGCTTGATGGGGGCAATTATCTTACAGCTGTAAACCAATTAGAGACTGCTAAATGCCGTATTAAGCAGTATATAAATGAAGCAAAAGAGATTCATTATGTATATACAAATATTCAAAATATCTGAAAATATCTGAAATTCATAACATTTCTGGTCCCAAGACTCTCAGCTGATTTTGTTCTCCATTTCTGCAACCTTTGAATGGCTTTGATAGTTATTGTCACAGCTTTCATCATCAATGTTGCCTTCCTCTTCCTTTTTTATTCACAATCACCATCATCTTTGAATCATAGAATCACAGAGTTGGAAGAGACCACAAGGGCCATCCAGTCCAACCCCCTAATAACTGAACCAGGAGCAATATGGGCAGTTGTGCCATTTGAAGAAGAGTATGGAATCCCTTTCCCATGCCACAGTTTCCCTCCCAGCTTCTTTTTCATCAGCTGAGATTCCAGATGTTTTTTGATCTAAGCATTTAACTTCTTATTTAATATAATATATTAAATTATCATCAAAAGCTAAATATTCTGACTATAACTTACACTATAATAGCAGGTTCATTCCATTTCTCAGAAACAAAAACATTTTGTTCCCTTCTCATCATTTATGTTAACTGCCATCCACCTAGGAACCCAAAGTTAGGGTACCCTGCTCTGTGCAACCCTCTCGCTAGGTGAGCCCTGGTATTTCTGCCTGGATATAATCATATGGTTTAAACTGCACTATGGGAAATTAAAAGAGCAAATGTTTTCCTCAAGAGTGGCAAGTACCAATGTTACCTTTGGGGTTCTGGGAACCCTAAAAGTACCTTACCTAATCTATCTATCTTATCTAAGGATACCAGATAATTATGCCTGTTGCTGTTTTAGTCAACTGTAAAATTAGTTATTTCTCCTCTATAGTAACAACCTACTTAATATATTCCAACAAATTGATCAGTGGATTTATCAACAGGTCATACATTTATTATATTATATCTTTATAATTATATCTTTCTAATTATTTTTCTTTCCTTTTAAACAATTATTACTTTGTCCAATACTTTCAGTATCCTTTATCTTGATTCATTGCAGAATGGTCCAATCATCAGTCGAGACACTGGACGGTGTCTAGAAGTAGAAATGTCCAAGGATGCCAATTTTGGACTCAGATTAGTAGTACAAAGATGCTCAGGTCAAAAATGGGTGATCAGAAACTGGATAAAATATGATCAACATTGAGTTTGGACAGAGATAAAGAGGAAGAGTCTGCAATCCTTTCATGGAATTAATTAATGGGCACATCTCCAGGAGCTGTAAGTTGCAGGGGACTATTAGGAGACAGCTTGTTAAAGGCAAAGGTGACCATGGTTATGAATTGTTGATCATGATTTTTTTAAAAGGAGCTATAGAGATTTTCACAAATTTAAGGCCATAGGGATATTAAACATGTGTCTATGGTGTACCATTATAAATTGGAGATGTAAGTTCATATGATCAAATGCTTTTCCGTTAAAAAAATATTCCTCTGTATAGAAAGCTGGAATTTCTGCAAAAATGTTTGATTGACTAAGTCCATTTTCCTTCATGTGCAGGTTTTTCATGTTTGGAGAAATGTTTTGTATGGAAGAAATTAAATTATGTGAACCCCCACCTGCAGTCCTGAAATAAGACCTTGATTTCTCACTTCTATGAGGACTGGACCTAAAGTATCCTCATATCATTGGGTGACATGGAAAGATCTGTGCAAGCTTGGTGATGTTTGGAAATCCTTGAAATGACTGAAATGGACCACAAAATCAGGCTTTCCTTCTGCTTTCACAGAAGAAGCAGGAGGGGAGCCATATCTGAGATGAGTTTGCAGGACAGATCAGTCTCCTGCTTCAAGCTTTAAGTTGCTGACTGATAGTGAACTGTGCCTTTTCTACTGTACTTCCTATGTGTGGACTGGGAAATCCCATTGCTTCAACATATGGCATTAACTATTCTGAACAACAATAACAAAGTACCCCATAAATAAATTAAACCACCAAAAAGGTTATACATATTACATTTCCAGGGTTTGCCTGGGAGTTTCCATTGATAACAGCATTGAATAAAAAAGAAAAGAAAAAAAGAAGATGATAAGGACAGATGTCATATTATTCAGTGGTTCTCTTCGCTTTTCCAGGGCAAATTTCGAAAGAAAATAAAGGAGGTGGTCTCTGCATATAACTGAAGTCAGTTCTGAATGGTTCTGGTGGCTGGTAACCACCCTTTCTCCTGTTAATTTGTACAGCAAAATTGTAATTTGTTACCAAAAGAAAGGTGGGGGACTGGGGCATCCCCACCAAGTATGTCAGTATTACTTTAATTGTTGGGGAAATTAGCTTTGAAAGAGGCTGGGTAACCTTTAGGATACTGGTAATAACTGAGGAGAGCTCAGTTATTACCAGATGAAGAGAGTTTTATTTAGAAAAATGCATAGGGCTTGCATGATACCATGATAGCAATTCACAGAGAAACAGTATTCAGAGCTAATGGAAATAGAAATGGAAATATGAAAACTGGATTTTGAGGGGTTTTTTTTTAAAGAGGGTGACACTTATCTGTCTGAAGTATAGTATGACATAACCATTGATTGGATCAGGATGGATGGACAGGGAAGTTTGGCTGGGAACACAACAAAGCATAGGCACAAAGAGCTGGCTGACTTCCTCAGTGCATTGAGACTTTCTTTAGTCCAAAAGGAAACGCAGAGAGCTTGGGGGAAGGAAGGAGCAATTAGTGCACACTTTTAAATTTGGTTGTGTTGTTACCTGGATCATCCATATGCCTCAGGTCTTTACTCCGTTTCTCCTTACCTAGTGTTCCTAAAAGCTCTGGATATGAAATCCCAATGAGCACTAATATTGTGGACATCCATAAGCTTTTATTACCAGAGCTTTGACAAGGTATATTTTGGATTTGTTCTTGTTTCCAACTTCCAACCTTAAGATGAACCTATAATGGGGTTTTCTTGGCAGGTTTCTTCAGAGTTGATTTACCATTGCCATCTTCTGTGGATGAGAGAGTGTGACTTGCCCAAGGTCATCAAGTGGGTTTCATAGTTCAGCAGGGATTTGAACCCTGATATCCAGAATCATAGTCCAACACTCCAACCACTATGCCAAACTGACGAAATGTTAAAATGCCCCCCAACATAGCTTCCCAAGCTTTTTGAGACACACATAATGGCACTGAAAATCCAAAAGCTGGAAGGACTGCTCTGAGTATTCATCTCCAAATATCCTGCAACCAACATGGCCAGTGCAACATTTTATTTCAAGTCCCATGTAACTGCATGTCATCTAGATGGATTTAAAACATAGGACACCAACTTGCTGTTTGTGCTAGTTTAAAAATGAAAGTTTATGCTAGTTTAAGAATGAAAGCATACCAGTTTGACATCATTTCTTATCAAAATTTTCCCCATTATAGCAAGTTGGTGATCCATGGCCACATGATCGATTTTCCACATTGCCAAATACTGCCTTCTGGGAGGAAGGGTGGAAATGAGCAATCACAGGGAAGCTTTGGCAGCTTTAGTCACTGCTTCTCCCCTGTCCTGAACACAGTGCACATTCACACAGCAGTCTTGCACTTTGGGGATGGGGGGAGACAAGTGCACTGGCTACCAACCACCTTTGAACACAGCAGCTGACTTTGGGAACCTGTTGGCAGCCACAATCACTGCAAGGAGAAAGCAAGGAGGAAAAAGAGAGGAGCTGGATCAGGTCCACTCACACCACATGACTTCCTGAGAAATGGAATTGCAGCAAGAGGGACATGTCACACGAAGGCAGTAATAGATAGCAGCAACATTGAGAGCCTATTCACTGGTTTTCCCATCAGTGAAAAGGTACACTTCAGTTACAAATGGAATGCAAGGCAGCAGCATGACAGACACAATGAACTTTATTGCACTCCTTTTCCTCCCTGTTATGGGAACGGGAAGGAGACAGTCATGTGTGCGTGCGCAACCGGGAAAGAACGGATTTTATCACACACCTAAATGTCTTCAAAAGGGCTCCATTCCGTTCCGTGCTGCCAAGTGTCCCCATTCAGTGGTGAGGCATATCATTTTGGGTCCAATGGAAAACTTCCATTAGACAAAAAATGACGCTGTAGCAAGGCTGTAGCAAGAGAGCTTTCAAAAGCAGAGTTAACAAAAAGGAAGAATTAACATGTTCTGTTGTATGCAGTCTGCATTCCAGTAATCATAGAACTGGTGGAATCTATGAAGTTGAAGGAACAAAACACAAATAGAAGCAAGTGTTCAATTTTTTTCTTAGTTTGGAAGGCCACAATAATGCTCTTCAATCCAAATCTGAATGCTCTCCTACAAAAAATTCAGACAATTCTCCTTTCTGCCCACTTTTGGGTTGGGAGAGGCACACTAGTGGTCTTGAAGCCTACATGCAGCCCACAAAGTGAATGACACTCACCCTCATATATAATCTGCATCAACTGGAAGTGGATCTCCAGGTTTTCAGACAAGATCTTTTTTGAGCTTTCTCAAATTCAAACAATCCTACCGTATACAGCTCTTATATAATTTGCAAAAATTAACATGCCTCCACCATCAAATCTAATTTTGCCCCACTATTCTGGTGACATTGTAATGTCATCCTCAGATGCATTTTCCATCTCTGTCCTTCACATGACTTTCTTTACATGTAATTCTTCAATCACATGTTCAGTAATCATGAAATGTGCTTGCATGTACAAATGCATAGAAGAAAGTTTTACAGTGGCCTTACTGTAACATAAGGAAAAAGCCAACAAGAAATTGTTGTTGCCTGCATTGATGATTTCTTGTGTGAACAGCTTCATAACAAGGAATCTCTGTACAATGTAAATTTCTGAACAATGTAAAAATAAATCCACAATGGGGAGGGGGGGGCAAGGAATAGTGTGACAAACAACTACTGGGCAGCAGCAGTGATAGTTCTACTGGTCCTCCCAGTAGAAGCTCCCAGTGAGTACAGCAGCGACATCATAGCTAGCACAGCACACATGTTGCGCAGAGGGAGACAGTCGTGAACCACCTTGAAGGAACTTTTCACAAAACTGTACAAGGAGATGAGGAGAATAAAGGGCAGGACCAAGACACAAACAGAGAGAGGAGATAGTCACAAATAGAGGATTAAACAAGGGCACAGAAAAACACAAAAAGACAGGCATCCAAGCTGCAGAAACACCCAACAAAGTAAAGAACATCCATTGTAGGAACATTGAATGTGAGAAGCATGAGCCAAGGGAAACTAGTCAGGAAATGGAACACACAAACATAGCAATACTAAGGGTTAGTGAGCTAAAACGTAGCAATACTAGTGATTTAAAATGGACAGGAATTTTGATTCAGTTAACCACACTGTGTTCTACTCAGGAAATGAAAAGAAATGAAGAAACGGGGTGGGTTTCATGATCAGGAAAGACGTAACAAAGGTAGTCAAAGATACAACGCAAAGTTGGACCCAATCATGTCACTAAGACTTCAGGGAACACCTATAAATATTACCATAATCCAAGTAAAGTATATGTACCAACCACAGATGCAGAAGAAGAAAAAACTGAGATGTATGATGCAGTCCAGGACAACACAGCAAAACAGGATTGCTTGATAAAGATAGATGATTGGAATGCTAAAGTAGGGAGCAAAGAAGATTCAAAAACTGTAGGAAGAGTTGGACTAAGAAGAAGAAATGAAACAAGAGAGTGACTGATAGAATGTGAGTGCTATTCTATTCATTGAAAATACATTCTTCATACAACAAGAGAACATGGACATTCCCAGATGGCCACTGCAAGCAAACACTTTTATTTAAAAAGGCATTCAATCATACCAAGGTGGTTTTTGTGGAGTATGTGTGTTTTAGTCATGCCTTTTATATATCTTAATTTCATGTTATACAGTTTTTAGACGATTTTAACTGTTTAAAATTTTTTGTATGTTTTTAAATTTTTTGTTTATCTGTTTACCTTGGGTCCCTTTTGGAAGAAAAGCAGCATATAAATTAAATAAATAACTCTAAATACATAAACTCTGGGCTGCAACAGACTGCTGGAAAAGCTGGCTTCTAGATGGCTTGGGGACATAGTGTTTTGAAGTTGCACGCCCCCAAGAGGCCCAGAAGCCACTCAGCCAATCAGATGGGGGTGGCTTCAAGACACTCCAAGGTGTGGTGTTTTGATATCGCATGCCGCCAGAGCATGCAGAAAATTTCATCAGGGTTGCCTGAGACAGCCCAAACCTGGCCCAAATAGGAGCAGGTCTTTTCCGTTCATATTTGGGCCAGTGGTGGAGGGTGCCTTTGGGCCTGTGGTGTGTGTTTGCTGTGGTCCTGAGGCATCTTCGGTGGGGAGGTGCCTTCAGCGGCCCTAAATCAAGGAGAGCACAGGCCTGAGACTACATAACCTTAGACAGATAAGGAATAGGGATCATGGAGTCGTTTCATTCATAGGGTCGCTATGAGTTGAGGTCAACTCGAAGACATTTAACAACAATATAAAAAATCTCTACGTGGATTAAATTGCAGAAAAAACAGTACTATCAATTGATATAGTGGAGATAGTGGACATCTGCATTAGTAGAAAGAACTTAAGTCATTGTGCTGACTGTTCATGAGCTTAAATATCTAATCTGTATATTAGGTGAGAAAAGTTTCAACATGTTTTGTCATTATGTTAATTCTTAACATCAGTGTTAGCAACCATACAACTCGACAGAAGAACATGTGTATCAGTTTACACAACTGCTCACAAAGGGCACATTCTGTGGTCGTTTAAAAATGCTCCTTTTAGAGCTCAGTTGTCTTAACCTTACATTTTTCAAATATGTATAAATCTGACAAATGTAGAAAATCCTAGCTAGGAGTAGGGGCATTTGTCATCTAATGCATCTAGAACAGTGGTCCCAAAAATTTAGGGGATTTCCTCTTGAGCAACAACCCTAGTGCTCCCCTCCTCCCAAGTATTTCTTGATATTGTTCTACTTCAGATTCAATACAACAAATCTAGGTTCACACCTTGGGAGCCAAAACTTAGCAGCTGCCTGAGGAGTGACCAAGCAACTTCTGTCTTTTGTCGGCCTTGTGGCAAAGGCTGTTGTGGCTTCTCAGTCACTGCTCGACCTAGTTGCTCTGTTGCTGCTCCCTTTGCCCCTAGTCACCCTGGGAGCAGCTGGCCAAGCAGTGATGAAGAAGCGTCTCAATTGTGCTGGCCTGGTAACAGAGGCCAGTGTGGGAAAGAGGCCTCTCAGTTTCTACTCACTCATTGCTCGTTTGCTGCTCCCAAGGTGACCATGAGCAAAGGGAGCCTTCTTCCTGATGAGGAAGGGCTCTTCATATTTCTTTGCACTGGAGACAGACATAGCAGTGTGTGTGTAGGAGACTGGAGATTGGCAAGGATGAGGAATGAGAGATTTTAACTACAGGAGCTGCTCCAAGGTAAGGACTCTTTTCAAGAATCAATCTCAGATACGTCTCCTTTGACCTTAGGCGTCAGACACTCACAACCTCAGAGGAAAGCAAAGGAAAACGTCTTCTGAACAAAATATTTCCAAGCCTTATGTCAGATAGCCTTATGTCAGAAACTGGGCCTGTACAGACAGGTGCTTTGTGCCAGCCTGGGCCTGAACTAGGGTTGAGCGGGAGCTGAGCGTTTATATGCTCAGCAACCCTACTGTGCACCGTGGCCACCATCATGGGCGCACCATGCTGATGTCCGCACGGCACAGCACCCACACAGCATTGTGCCATGAGGATGTCATCATGGTGCACAATTGCACCAATGGTGCCCCACACACAACCTAAAAAGAACCCTGCGGGTTCTTTTCAGACCTCCTAGAGGCGCGGTGTTTGGTTGCCGCAGTCACCATCTGGGGCAGAAAGGGGCAGCATCTTGCCCCCCCTTTCTGCCAATCTGTCCAGCACCATAGTAAAGACCCACAACAACATCACCCAGTTCCTCTGACCTCAAGAAACCTATTGAGGGGTAATCAAACTACATACAGCAAACTACAATATACAGCATACAGCAAACTACAACAAAATCCTTTTTTTACCAGTACAACACCTAAAGGATTTTTCAAATGTACCAAGACTCCTTGGGTGCATACACACTGCAGTTTGACACTACTTTATATGCCATGACTCCATCCTGAAGAATCCTGGGATTTGTAGTTTTATGAAATACCAACACTCTTTGTATTATAATCTTTATTACAACAGTCTATGTAAATCGTAATATACAGGTGTGCTCACTTAAAAACATTAAAACATGGGGGAGGAGATAGCAATGGCGGTGTGAAAAGGATTTTTGCATTGCTCCGTGAAAATTCTCGCAAACCTGCAGCGTTTTAACAGTCTTGGTGAGACTGAGACTGCAGAGAAATTGTCCTGGACACAGGAACTGCGAAGCACCACACGAAGATCAAACCCACCCAGAAGTAAACCCAGAAGAGATGGAGAAGCAAAAACATCAAGGCAGAAGGTAGAAAAGAGTATACAACGCAGGTCTTGGGAGAGTGGAGATCCAGGGTGAGCTGTCACAGGCGTCGGCATCTGAAAGATCGGAATTAATGCCGTGGCTAGCATACAAGTTATACAATTGAGATTTAAAGGTCTGCAAAGCTCTATGTGAAATATAAAAGTCTAAATCCATACTTGGCTGAGAAGATAGGTATTTAACAATTATAATATTTACAATATTTGTAAGAGAAGCAGCCATCTGAACTATATTTCCCAGTCAGAAGGTGGCTCAGGTAGGGAGTGGAAGTGAGTAAAAAAGGAACACCAGGAGGCTAAGAAAAAATGAAAGTGATAAGAAAGTTGTTATAAAGTTAAAAAGTTAAAAACAACTGCTCTAAGAATTAAAAGGAAAGCCTGGAAATACTTGTTGTTTGGTTGCTGAACATACAAAGAGTAAGGGACTTTACAATTTAAATCTAAAAAGACTGAATTTGAAATTAAGCAACTGAACCTTAATTTTAAAGAACCAAAGAGGAAAATAAAAACCAAACTACAATCTGATCTGAAACGGGGGAAAAGTAATAAAAGAAAAGATTTCAAGGACAATTTAGTAAATATATTAGGTTAATTCAACACTCAGCAGCTGGTGTAAGAACCTTCTCCTGGCTACAAGACAGCTGAACCCAAACTCAAGATTGCTGATAAGAACAAAAGAAAAAGGAAGGTCAGGCAAAATAAAATGAACACAAGATATTACTCCAGAATGGAAAAAGGACATCTTCAGAAAGACTAACTAAAGAAAATGAACAAGCAAAATGGCAAAAAGATATGGACATGATGAAAGCTCTGAGAGCCGATGCAAAATCTGAATGGAAGGAAATGAATAGAATGATGGAACAAATAGCAAGCGACTTGAAAAGTATAGATTTAAGGAGGAGAAAATAAAAGATATAGAAGATAAAGCTGAGAGACTGTCCTATGAACAGGAAAAAGTGTAGGAAGAGAGAGATTTATTGGATTTGAAAATGAGAGAGACTTCACTAAAGATAAGAGGGCTACCGGAGGGGAAAAAATGAGGACGCATTTGAACTGATAATTCCTCTAGTAGGTGAAATTACGGGTTTGGAAAAAAATCTTACAGAACTGGAGATAAACAGAATTTTCCAAGTTTCCTCTTCTTGGGCCAAACAAAAAGGATTTCCGAGGGACATTGTTCTACAATTTGGTCGTTTTAAGCTTCGAGATATGATGCTACAAAGAGACTTTGAAAAAATAACTAAAAATAGGAGAGAATCAAATAAAAATTTATAGGGATATCCCGCTGAGATTGCTGAGAAAAAGAAGGGACTACAGTTTCTTAGTGAGCCAATTGATAAGATTTGGGATCCCCTACAGATGGGAAAAGACTGAAGGGTCTCATTTCACTACCAGAACAGATGGTTCAGGATTGACTCGGTGGACAAAGCAAGAAATTTCTGGTCAAGGTACAGAAAAGACTTGGAAAAGAAATACCAAGGAAACAAAGATGGTAAAGGAAGAAGCAGCAATCCAGAACTGACAGAAGAAGATAAGCAAGACAACCTGGAAGAAGACAGCAGAGGAGCAGTGGGAGGAATGCTTGAATAGACTAAATAAGAAAAAAACTCAATAGGAATTAGCTGATACAAATTCAGGGGATAATTGTATAACGAAAATAATAAAACATTAAAATGGATATTTTTTCATGGAATGTAAAAGGAATTAATTGGGCTTCAAAAAGCAGTAAAATATTCCATTATCTAGAAAAATTGAAATTTGAAATAATCTGTCTACAAGAAATAAAAATT
Organism: Urosaurus nigricauda; assembly: GCA_034509955.1. Taxonomy (NCBI): domain Eukaryota; kingdom Metazoa; phylum Chordata; class Lepidosauria; order Squamata; family Phrynosomatidae; genus Urosaurus; species Urosaurus nigricauda. Next base: position 1,053,113 of record JAOEGL010000014.1, read on the forward strand.
TAAAAAGGTGAAGAAAAATATTTGAAAAATAAAAAAAAATAGGAGATGAGTTTATATCGGCTAATACCAAAAAGAAAAAAGGGGTGGTGATGTATGTAAAAACCACAATTCCAGCTAAAGAAATTTTTTCGGATGTAGAAGGTCACTTTATAGGGATAAAAATAGAAGTACAAGAACAGAAGATATTGGTGGTGGGAATTTATGCTCATATTTTGGCTTCAAGATTAAAGAAAATATTACAAGATTGGATTGGCAGGGGGAAATGCAGTTTTTTGCCAGGAAGATGAATAAGAGATAATTTAAGAATTATTTTAAATCTAATTGAATGTGCAAAAAACACAGGCAAAAAATAGCTTTTATGTTCTTAGATATAGAAAAAGCCTTTAACTGTGTGAGTTGGAAATTTATGCTGGAGGTGTTAGGGAAAATGAAGATGGGGAAAAAGTTATTCAATGGATAAAAACAATATATAACTTACAAAAAGTTAGAATTATAATAAATGGAGAAAAATCAGAACAATTCTCAATTTGTAGAGGAACTAGGCAAGGATGCCTGCTGCCCCCATTATTGTTCTTATGTGTTATTGAAACTTTAATTGGAAAGTTAAGAAATGATAAAAATATAAAGGGAGTTAAAATTTTAAAAAATGAATTAAAAATAAGAGCATTTGCTGATGATTTGCCTTTGATAGTGGAAGACCCATTAACAAATTTGGAACAGTTAAATAAACATTTGATGGAATTTGATAAGGTATCAGGATTAAAAATACATGAAGAAAAAAATTACAATAATAACCAAAAATATGAATTCAGAAGAAGAAAATAAAATAGTAAAGACAAAAGGATTCAAGGTTACTAATAAAACTAAATATCTAGGAATTACAATTACAAAGAACAATTCAAAAATAATTACAAAATATTATGGAAAAAATTAAAAAGGAATTATTACGATGGAAGGATCTAAAATTCTCATTGAGAGGAAAAATTGTATCAATAAAAATGAATGTCCTTCCCAAATTACTTTTTTATTTCAAACGATCCCCATAATTTATAATGAAAAAATAATTAATGAATGGCAAAAAGAAATCTCGAAATTTATCTGGTCAGGCAAAAAAAAAAAAAAAAAAAAAACGAGGGTCAAAATGAAAATCATGCAGGATATAAGAGAAAGGGGAGGGATGGGAGTACCAAATTTAAAATTATATTAAAGAGCAACTTATTATGGATTCAAGAATGGGTTACCCTAGAAAATGAAAATTTATTAGTTTTGGAAGGAGGCAAAATGCAAGAAGGATGGCACTTCTATTTATGGTGTGGAGAGAGGAAAGTGGATAAGGAATTCCAAGACCACTATATTAGATTTTTAATAAAAGTCTGGAATACCTATAAAAAAGATGTTCTCCACTAACTCCAATGTGGATTTCACCATATGAGGCTTTCTACAAAAATGAATATGGTATGCATAAACCTTGGATAACAATAGGTGACTTAATTAAATACCAGAACGAACAAATAAACATCTTAACACAAGAGTAATTAGTAAAGAGAGGACTAGTTGGACACTGCTTATTATTTAGACAATTAAGAGAAAAAGTAAAGGGGGAAATCAGACAGAATGCGCTAGCAAAAGATTAACAGAGTTAGAGAAAATATTGATAAAAGAGAAACCACAGACTCTCTTGAAAATTTATAAACTCTTGTTAAAGTGGGATACCAAGGAAGAACTGGTAAAAGACTCAATGGTCAAATGGGCTCAGAACATTGGATATAATATAGAACTAAATAAATGGGAAAAGGTATGGAATAAAACAATTAAGATCTCACTAGCACAAAATGTAAGGGAAAAAGTATTAAAATGCATTATAGATGGTATATAACACTGCAAAAATTATCAAAAATTATCAAAAATGTGAACCCGCTATGTTGGAAGTTTTTAAAAGAAAACAGGACTTTCTACCACCAAACAAACATTAAACAAACATAGAAGAAAGCCTCCAAGATCTTTTGGTTGAACAAGATGGACTGGGTTATATGCTTAAGAGAAACAACTTATATGCAAAATCATGGACTTCAATAATGAAGAATGGAGCTAAGAGAAATAATAAAGGGGGGAGACAAGAATCTGTAAAAATTGAATGTATACATTTGGACTATTTGTATGTATTTAAAAAAACACATTAAAACAAATAATCCTGATTTCCCCTTAACTTTAAGAAAATGTCGTATCTTATTAATCCTTGTACCGCCATTAATTCGATCGCCTCTTAACATTGCTATCTGCGTATCCCATTTCTAATATTGAACTTCATCACATCTTTCTTTCTATGCAACCACAATTAGTTAATCAGCAAAACTAGAAAGGTAAAGAATATAGTAAAGTCATATAGTAATGGCATATACTGAAAAATTCCAGTTTCATTGAATTATTATGTCCATTTAGCCTGATAGGTCCTTACAATCAATTCTTTCCATTTTTCCTTCCAATATTTCACTAACGGAAGCCAGTCACTTCTATCTAGCATATCAATAAGTTTTATTAACCATTCCTCTATTGTTGGGGATATCTTTTTCCTTCCATTTTTTAGCAAAAATAATACAAGCTCTTGTAAACATTAATAACTCTACTTTCCAGTGCTTAATTTCATCTTTTTTATCTAACATATCTGCCATTTTAAAAAGAACAACTCAGGTTTCATTGAAAAAATTATCCTGATGCTTTGACACATTACTGAATGTATTTCTTTCCAAAACTTCCTGGCTATTGGACAACTTCACCAACTGTGAAAAAATGTTGCAGTTGTAGCATTTCGGATCTACCACCCTGCACATTTTGTACATCAAATACCACTTATATACTAGTTCCATATAATTTCCTTTAAGATCTTGTGACATTGTAAATTGTGTTTTCTTCCAGGAATTTTTCAAATTGCTTCAGGGTTAATGAATGTCCCATGTTTTGGGCCCATTTAATCATGGCGTCACTTACTGTTTCTTTCTCTAAAGAAGTTTCTTTCTCTTCCCCAACCATGACCACATGCCTCCTCCGAGGCTTAGCAGCGACTGTTTCCTGCAGTGGAACTCCCAGGCTCCTCTGCTCTTTCCCTGAAGTTTGTCCATGCTGCTCTTCCTCATCCTCATTGATAAGGGAAAGGGCTTCAAAACGATTCTGTAGCTGCAAACTCCCAGAATGATCCCTGGTTTCCCTGCTTATCTGTGTGACATTCCTCTAACTGTCTGCCTCCTGTGTATGTGAAGTGACCTTCTCCTCCCCAGCAACTTCCTCTGTGTGGTCCCCTTCCAAGACCATTCCTTCTGTTCTGTCCAGGAAAACCTCTTGTTCCCTAATATGTTGAAGTGTAGCTACCCTGGATTCCAGGCTGCTGTACTTTCTCCTCCAATAGGGTTACCAACTTGCACTTGGTGCATGTGAAGTTCCCCACATGAAGACTAACATCCCACAGCTCCCCCAGAATCAGACTGGAATACTGATAGAGAATTCTCAGTCAGACAACATCTGTACTAAAGGAAGGACTATGCAGAAATGTAAGGTCCAATTTATAGGACTGAGTCCAAATCCAACCACTTGGAAACATTTTCATACTTTGAACTTCGGAGTGGGCAGCATATATTAATCAGGAAAAGTTGTATCCCACTGGGCCATTTAATTTGGAGGTTAAGATATTACCACAAAATACAAAATCCACCTGAAGAATTTTCAGATTAGACTCGGTGGAGATCAAGGAAGCCAAACAACTATGAGAGCGGCCTTTAACCTTTGCTTTGATAGCTGGGAGAGAGTGTACAGTATAACCTGGAAAGGAAGGAAAATCAGAATAAAGAACCCAGGTTTCTTGAATACAAATAATTTCATAATTTATACAGAAGTCTCTAAAATGTAAGCCAACCTGCAACATTCCAGGATAAAACTTTAAAAGTGTTGTGGGCTGTTTGTGGATTGTAAAGTTGAGCTGTTGGCTGAAACTTAGCACAGGAAGTTTGGCTATTATCAAATGGTTTTAAAGGTCAATTGAGTTCCACTATTTGATTAAGCTCATCACCTTTATCCATATATATAGCCCCACCCCCAACTGAAGGGTTAAAGTAGTCTTGCTGGCAGAAGGTTTGGCTGTCCAAGTTCATCAGGCAATAAGAATCTTCTTTGTAGTCATTCCTCTGAGGACATGGGCGATTTTGTTAGTGAGACAAAGTTGTATTAATCGGATGAGGATGGACCTCATCAAATTGGGAACTTTTTCGTTCTTCCTGTTGAAGTTTCCAGTTCTGTCTCTTTTAATCAAGGGATTTCTATTTGTTACTGTGTCTAGTGATACATCTTCTATGTGATAATATCCGTGATAATATCCGTGGAGTGGCTATAGGAGTGGTGCAGGGAAATGGAAGGTATAGCGTTAACAGGGTGAGGAACTGTTATGAAGAAGGTGGGATTGATGCTTAATATCTATCCCACCTTCCTGTCACCCTGTTAACCCTAGAGTACTGGAGAACATGCCTATCCATCCACAGAACCTCTTATGTAATGCCAGGTCGGTGAATAAAACTCAGATTGTATACGATCTTCTGTTAGATGAGGGAGCCAACCTGGCTTGTTTTACGGAAACCTAGCTGGGTGATGACAGCATTGTCACTTGGGCTCAAGCTCTCCCAGGCAGGTATACCGTTAGGGAGCAGATAAGGGAAAGTGGGGGGGGGGAGTTGCTGTGGTCCACAAGAACAATCATAGCCTAACCAGGATACCTATTGATAAAACTGATCACATCAAATGTATTTACCTTCGCCTGAAGGCTAGGGATAGTCTGGAGATTCTATTAGTTTACCGACCACCCCATAGTTTAACACTCCCTAGCCAAGCTGACACAACTGGTGTCGGAGTTGGTGTTGGAGACTCCCAGGCTTATTGTCCTAGGGGACTTCAACATCCCGCTCAAGACCAGCTTTTCAGATTCCTCTGGTGCAGCTCAGGAGTTCATGTTTACCATGACTAACATGGGCCTAATCCAGATAGTCTTTGGGCGAATACACTATGCAGGTCATACCCTCAATGTGGTCTTTTGCACGGAACAGGAACATCCGTGGGTATGGAAATAAGTCCACTGGTCCTGGATGGGGTCACACTTCCCCTGAGGGACTGTGTCTGCACTTTGGGGATGCTCCTGGACTCGTCGCTTCACCTGTCATATTGACTTGACAGCCAGGAGTGCCTGCTATCAGCTTCAGCTGATACGCCAGTTACGACCCTATCTGGAGCAGTGGGACCTAGAAACGGTTGTACATGCACTGGTAACCTCCTGTCTTGATTTCTGTAACATGTTCTTGTGCCACGTCCGGAAGCTTCAATTGGTATAAAATATGGCAGCCAGACTGGTCACTGGGAAATCTAGGTTCGACCATATTACACCTATTTTAAAATCATTGCACTGGCTGCCTATTACCTTCCGGGTACAGTACAAGGTGTTGGTTATTACCTAGAAAACCTTATATGGCTTTGGTCCAGCTTATTTGAAGAAACGCCTCCTCCCATATAATCCTTCCCACACTCTCCGTTCCTCCGGGAAGAATTTCCTACAGTCAAGACAGACTAGACTGGTAATGACTTCCCAGAGGAGTTTTTCTGGTGCCACTCCAAAAATTTGGAACCACCTGCTGGAAGAGATTCGCCAACTACCCTTTCTTGAGGCCTTCAAAAAGGCGCTAAAAACAATCCTCTTCCAGCAGGCCTTCCCTGATTTATTATTGCCAGAACTGATTGAATCTCTCCACTTTATTACGTTCCCCTGTTATTTTGTCATTCGCTACTTGTTAACTAATTTGATATTATTGTTATGTATTTTTGTATGGTTTTATTGTTATTTTAATCTTCTGGGAGGGAGGTTTCGGGTTGGGAGATTGGGGTTTCGGTCAATTTTATTATTTGTATTGTATAAATTCTGCTGTTACCTGCCTCGAACCCCAAAATGGAAGAGATGGGATATAAATATATTATTATTATTATTATTATTATTATTATTAATTATTCTTTGTATTTCAATTAGAATATCACACAAATGGGGTGGAGTGTTACCAGTATATATCTCTTCATGCTGTGGGTTGCATGGCATCTCTCCTCTAAATGAATGTCTTAAGGCAGTAATAGACTGGCTGCGGAAAAACAGACTGAAGCTGAATCCAGACAAGACTGAAGTACTCATTGTTGGACCCCCTAATCCGGGTATGAAGATATGTCAACTGGTCCTGGATGGGGTCACACTTGCCCTAAAGGGCTGTGTTTGCAGCTTGGACGTGCTCCTGGATTTGTGGCTTCAGATGTCAACCCAGATAGACGCAATGGCCAGGAGTGATGGTTATCAGCTTTGGCTGATATGCCAGCTGCGACTCTTCCGGAGCCAGGGCACCTGAAAACTTTGGTACATGTGCTGGTAACCTCATGACTTGACTTCTGAAATGCGCTCTACATGGGACTATCCTTGTGTTTAGTTCAGAAACTCTAATTAGTCCTAAACATGGCAGCCAGATTAGTCACTAGAGGTGACCATATAACAGCGATTTAAAAATCTCTTCACTGGCTGCCTATTAGTTTCCAGTCACAAGTACAAGGTGTTGGTTTTGACCTTTAAAGCCCTTCATGGCTTGGGTCCAGCCTATTTATGGGATTGTGTTCTTCCATATAATCCGCCCCATGCATTTAGGTCCTCTGGGAAAAATTTACTACAGCCAACAAAGACCAGGTTGGCTGCAGACCCAGAGGGCCTTTTCATCTGCCAGTGCCAAATCATGGAATGGCCTGCCAGAGGACATCCGACATATTACCAATCTTGATGGCTTTAAAAAGGCTATCAAGACAGATCTTTAGAGTTTTAAAAATCTTGATGTAATTCTTGTCTCATCAGCTTTATTTCCTCCAACATAACTGACATAGGGTCTGTAGATTTTGTTGCCATCTCAATAGAAGTTCTTCACTGTTGGGAGTATGTTTGGGTTTGTGCAGTTGCCTTCCTAGTACTGCTGGTAATATCTGTTCCCTTTTACCTATTATGCTACTTATTCTTTATGTCTTATTTCTCTAAATCTCTAGGATGTTTCTCTAATTTATGTAGCTTACACTGTGTCAATTACACAATAATCAATTGATTACAGGAAGGAACATTAACAACACAACCTAGGATACACAGATGATATACAACTAGCAGAAACCAACAGTTAGCACTTTGTAAAAAATTTCCCCTTTTTCCCTATCATAGAATCATAGAATAGAATAATAGAATCATAGAGTTGGAAGAGACCACAAGGGCCATCCAGTCCAACCCCCTGCCATGCAGGAACTCCCAAACAAAGCATCCCTGACAGATGACCATCCAGCCTCTGCTTAAAGATCTCCAAGGAAGGAGACTCCACTACACTCCAAGGTTCGACTCGTGTTCCACTGTTGAACAGCCCTTACTGCCAGGAAGTTCCTCCTAATGTCTAGGTGAAATCTATTTTCCTGCAGTTTGCATCCATTGTTCTGCGTTCTAGTCTCTGGAGCAACAGAAAACAAGCTTGCTCCCTACTCAATGTCATTCCTTCAAGTATTTAAACAGGGCTATCATATCACCTCTTAACCTTCTCTTCTGCAGGCTAAACATCCCACCTTTCCAAACCACCCTTCCCCCCTTCCAAACCACAACCTTTGTTTCACCTCCTTCTTCTTTCTTCTTTCTTTTCCTTTTCTTGCCCTCTCATAATATTCCAATGTCCCACTGTGACTGTTCAGTTTAAAATTACTTTATTTATATTATTGCTTTATTAATCACCAACTCCCTAATGTTTTCAGCCTCTGTTCTCACAATTCCACAAAGTCTCTCTCCTGTCTCCTTTAAGTCTCCATCCTACTATGCCCCTTTCTTCTGCTCTTCTGCCCTTCCTCCCATTATTCTTCCCACAAAAATCAAACTCCTTGCCTGTCCCTCCTTGTCTCTACCTGCAATATATTTGTCTGTCTGTCCTCTCCAATTTCGCAGTTAAACCTCCACATCTGTCTCTCCACCTCTCCACCGTCTCCTGCACCCCAAGATCACCAACCTCAGTTCTCTCTCACATACACCACTTGCCATTTTCTTCTTGTCTTCCTCCACATCCACATCTTTTTACTGTCTTCTGATTCTCTTTTCCAGCACAGAGATTCACCAACACCCTTCATGTTTCTGGTCACAGCTCTGCCACTTGGCTACTTCTCCTGTCTGCTCCAGCTTTCACTTTCTGCTTTCTCTTTCTTCTCCGTCTCTTACTGGATCACTCTCTGTGCCTCTGCTGGTTCAGTCAGACCATTGCTCTGTTCACCTTATCTCTTATTATCCTTTATAATCTTTAAAGTCCTGAATATTCCTTAATAGTCCTTTATAGTTATAAGTTTCATTCAATTCCATTCAAGGTTTGATGTACCACTGTCCACCCAGTTCAATCAAATTGCTTGCATGGGCAGCCCCATGATTAATATAGTCCATGAGATTGAGCAAAAACAGAGAGAGAGAGAGAGAGAGAGAATTAATTTCCAGACCAGGACTTTTTCATTTGATCAGTCATCTCCTTCGGTTTTTTTGGTTAAAAATCAGGGGGTTTGGGGGCACCTCTTCACCGCCTCCTTTAGATTTAGCTGAACTGCAGCTACTACGGTATCTCTGCAATCCCCTGAGCCTCCATCTGCACTGAATAAAGAAGGATCTCCTCTTCACCAGTGCTGGTTGGTAACTGACAATGGGTCCCTGACACGCCCCACTGAGACCCCTTTTACAAGGGATAAAATGGGACTGAGTGGAGGTAGTCCCCTCCCACCCCAAATTCACATCTTTGGGTGGCTTCTACTTTCTGTCTAATTATTTCCAATCTTTTTCCTTTCATAGTCTTCTCATTTTGTCCATCTCCATTAGGTAATTTGTTAGCCATTATTCTACTGTTGGCATCTCCCCCCCCCCCCCAAATATTTAATGCGCTACATATATAGTACTATTTACTCTTCTTCTTTTTTCCCCCTATTTCTCCTTCACCTATTAGATGTAATGTATAGTTATGGTTTTAACTTCCTTCACCTAAACTTCAATTTTTCTTCTAATATTTCTTCCTTTGTTCTCCAACCTTTGTTGGAGATGCCTTTACACATAGTTTTCTGGTGTCAGATGTCATCCTTAGAACATCTTGTAGAAATTTTCTCTTAGATCCATACTTACTGTAAACCCTATCCCATTTGTCCATGCTCTTTCCCACTGTTCTAACTGTTCTATATGGCTCAGAACCTTGAAAACAGTAGTTAAAGTCTTAGTTAGACACATTAAGAGCAGACAATGTGGCTTATACTGACACCATGCAGGAAGGATGGACAAAAGTAGAGACAGGCAAGCCCTGGAAAAAGTCCTTGGGAGAACTGCGAGAGAGACAAAGGAAAGGCCAACATGCTGCACAGTTCCTCGCCATGCCTCCATGCAATGTGCTCTTGTTGCCTGTGAAAAAATAATTCAGTAGCTCTAGAGTTGTAAACCGCTTTGACACTCCTTAGGCCGTATATAAATGTAGCTGTTTCTTTGTTTGTTTAGTCAGTTGACCAACCACAGAGGCAGCCATCATAACTGTTGGTCCCAAAGTGCTAGCTTGGCTTCTCCAGATCTCCTTACCTGAAGATGCATTTGTTGAAAGCCTTTACCACCCAGGTTGTCCCCATCTTATTGCCCGTGGACAGAGAGTAAAACAGTTGTCTTTTGCCCATTTAATCACTCAATGTTTGAAAGTTTCTTGTTCTAGACCTCTCCATTTTAGAATCTTATAGTATCTTGCTACATGGTCCTTTTTCTCTGTCAAACAAAATCTTATCAATTTCATTTTTCCCATCCGTTATACCTGGAGACATTTCTAATATTGGATTATATAAAAACCAATCGATGTTTGGCTTTTCCATTTGTATTTGATCAATATGTTTCATTGTATATTCTTTATTTTCTCCCTTCATAATTATATTCTAATATTTTATTGAAGCGTCATTTTTGTTTCTTGTCATGTTAAAGAAAGCTTCCTGAGTAGAAACCCATGTAGGAAGTTTGTGATAGAATTGACATTTAATCTTTATCCAGACTCTTAATGAACTTTTCCTACCAGTAACAAAATGATGGTTAGTCTTTGTTGTTTTTTAGTTTATCAAACCACATAAATGTGTGGTATCCGTAATGCAAATTAATACTGTCCAAGCACAATAGTCTTTCATTTTCTAATTTGACCCAATTTTTGATCCAAGTTAGGCAAGCTGCTTGGTAGTATAACCTTAAATTTGGAAGATCACATCTGCCTTTCTTTTTGTCCTCCTGTGATTTTCACATCTTTTTTTAATCTGTTGTTTAAGACCTCCAATGCTATTATAAACAGTAAGGGTGATAGTGGGCACCCTTGCCTGGTGCCCCTTTCAATTTTTTTTATTATGTTTTTAATCATTTATGATAACTTGGGCTCTTTGTTCTACATAAATTGCCTTTATCCATCCCCAAAATTTCTCGCCCATATTCAAGCTTCTTATCATCTCTTCTAAGAAAGCCCAGTTAACACTATTGAATTCCTTTTCTGCATCTATTGAAATTATAGACAATTTTTATCATCATGGTGTTCAAAATGTTCAACACAGTTCGTATTTTATCTTTTAAGTGCCTTTTTGGGATAAATCCGTTTTGAGCTTCATGAATTGTTGATTCCAAAATTTTCTTCAGTCTTACAGCTATAATAGTGATAAACATTTTGTAATCTGTGTTGAGCAATGACATTGGTCTATAATTTTTTATTTATTATCCTTATCTTCTTTCTGGATCAATGAGATAAGGCATCTTTCCAGGAATCTGGAATAACTATGGCTTGTATATAATTTAGCATTTCTTTTAGTGGTATTATCAAAGCCTCCTCCATTTTCTTGTAAAAGATTGCAGGAAGTCCATCTGGCCCTAGGACCATTCCTAGTTTCAGTCTTTGGATCACTTCTGATATTTCTTTTGTAGATATGTTTTGATTCCAACTATTCTTCTTTTCCTTTCAATTTCACAAGATTTAAACTTTCTAAATATTTTTTAATTTTTTCCTTATCCTTCTTTGTATCTGTCTTATTTCTATAAAGGTCCTCAAAATAATGTTTTGATATTATTTTGATCTATAATACTTTTTCCTTTATGATAAGCCTCTGCAGTTATGTGGAGTCGAAGGCTGTCATGGCCAGCATTCATACTTTTTTGTGGAGCTTTCGGGCTATGTGGCCATGTTCTAGAAGTGTTCCTTTCTGACGTTTCGCCAGCATCTGTGGCTGGCATCTTCATTCTCAGAGAATGAAGATGCCAGCCACAGATGCTGGCGAAACGTCAGAAAGGAACTGTTCTAGAACATGGCCACATAGCTCAAAAGCTCCACAAAAACTCTGTAGTTATCTTTTTTTTTTCCTTCAGTGTGTTTGCTAGTAATTTTCCACATTTGTTTCCTAATTCAAACTATCTTTGGCTATTTTCTACTTCCTCATAATGTAGATTAATTGTCAGTGTTTTTAATTTTTGCTATAACATCTGGACTTCTATCTTCAGTTCCTTGTCCCCTCTTTTCTTCCATTGCTCTTTCCCCCCCCCCCCAGTTCTTCTAAAATTCTTTTCTTTCCTCTTCTCTTCATTCTATATTAATCTTTATATAAATATTCCTCTGATAACCACTTTGCTAATGTCCCAAATAATTTTATCCCATTATTTCTTGTTTTATTTTCCTTGATATACAATTTTAATGTCTCTTTTATTTTATTTGTTATCCTTTCATTATTTAATAGATTACTATCCAATCTCCATGTATATTCTGTCTTTTTTTTCTTCACATTTCGATATTATAGGATTATGATCCTATATAGGTTTAAATAGGATATCCATTGCTAATATTCATGGCAATAATGTTTTAGATGCAAGAAATAAATCTATTCTTGAGAAAGAGTCACAAGTTTCTGAAAATAAAGTATAACTTCTGGTTATTTATGCCTCCAAACTCCTGTCAATGTGTTATCCATAAGTTTAAAAAAGGAGTTGGGAAGCTTTCCTTGATTCTTATTTTCGTTCCTTGATTTGATTATTTCTGGTTTTATTTCTGTGTTAAAAATCACCTAATAACAATGTATTTTCATAACTGACTTTTTAAGCTCATTATAAATCGTAGTGAAATAATGATGTCTATTCTCATTCAGAGCATAAATGCCCAAAGCCAACATGGTTAAGCTTTCTAGTTTCACTTACAATGCCACAAATGTGCCTTGTTTATCATTTTAAATTTCTCTGGTTATATTTTTTATTGACACATAGAGACATCCTCTTTTATTCTTGTTTGTTCTTGATGTATAACATTGTCCTAGTTTGGGGTTCCACATGTATTTCATTTCCTTGTTTCTGATCTTTGTCTCTTGCAGACAAATAATATCTCCTTTAAGTTTTTCTAATTGATGGAATACAATACTTTTTATATTTTGAATTAATTCCTTTAATATTCCACGATACTCTTCTTCATTATTTTAAGTAAAATCTGTATAATAGAAGTAATTCCTAATTTAATTACAAAAAAATTACAGTACTTATTTTTGTTTAGTTTTTCTCTTTGCATTTATTTTTTTAATTATTTGTTTATATAGAAGTTTGATTCTTGGTTTATTTTTATTTTTGTGCCACCTTTTGTGATTTTTATTTATTTGCTTCTCTAATTTATATTGATTTTCAAGTTCTCTTTCCTGTAGTTCCTTAATTCCCTTTTTGTTTGCTGTACTGTTCTTGCTCTCGCTTCCATTTCCTCCTTCTGATTCTGAAGTGGAGTCATTTTGTTCTGATTCTTGGATTCTTCTGTCTCGTTATCTCTCCTTCTGTCTCAATTTCATCCAGGTAGCTTCTTTTGTTGTCTTTTCCACCTTCTTTACATTTGCTGGCTCTCCATTATCTTGCTGGTTGTTGTTTTTCTTGTCTGTTCTTCCTCTTCCTCTTTATTTTCTTTTTTAAACTTTCGCTCTATGTCCCTTGCCTTCTCCAAGTTGTTTATCTCATATCATCTTTGTTTACAAGTAAAGGAGAGGCCTTCAGTTCTCTCCCATTTAAAATAGATCTCTCATTAATTGGGTCAGGAACGTATATTTTTTATCTTTCTAGCATTATTTGTGGTGGTATATCTTTAAATATTTTTATTTCATTGTTTTCTATCATTAATTTGGTGTCATGCCTTTGTTGGATGATCAAATCTCTTATTCTTGTTCTCACAAGACAAACCACTATATCTGTAGGAATTTTTAAAATTCATTTGCTTGCACTCAATGAATCCTAAATAGTTGATCTGTTTCTAGTTCCATTTTATCCTCAGAAAATTCATTACATTCTGCTAGTTTTGGTAGAATTCTTACATGAAAGTCTTCATTTTGCCTTTTCTACTCTACTATATAGATAATAATTCTCTAATGAATCAATTCATATTATTGAAAAAGTGAAACCCGTTATCTTAATTCGAAATAAATCAGTATAATAGAAGAATGTATACTTAATTAGCTTTTAATTAACTTTCCTTTCCTCCTTCCCCAATATAATCAATATAATATATACATGTATATATATATGTGTGTGTGTGTGTGTATATATATATATATATATATACACAAAGGTTATCCAAAGATATAAACAGGGGATTTGAAAAAAAATTAAACATATGTACAGAATTTATCTTTCTTAAAGATTTTCCCTATCAATTCAAATTTAAATACTTTATTATTTTGAAGAAAAATCTTCCAATTCAATATATTTCTGTTTCTCTCTGAGATTTATTAGTCTTTTATTTCCAAAGTCCACACATTATGCTCCTTTCCACCAGCTTCTCTATTAGAATCATAGAATTATAGAATCACAGAGTTGGAAGAGACCACAAGGGCCATCCAGTCCAACCCCCTGCCATGCAGGAACTCCCATTCAAAGCATACCCGGCAGATGGCCATCCAGCCTCTGTTTAAAGACCTCCAAGGAAGGAGACTCCACCACTCTCTGAGCAAGTGTGTTCCACTGTCGAACAGCCCTTACTGTCAGGAAGTTCTTCCTAATGTTGAGGTGAAATCTTTTTTCCTGGAGCTTGCATCCATTGTTCCGCATCCTTGTCACTGGAGCAACAGAAAACAAGCTTGCTCCCTCCTCAATGTGACATCCCTTCAAGTATTTAAACAGGGCTATTATATCACCTCTTAACCTTCTCTTCTCCAGGCTAAACACCCCCAGCTCCCTAAGTCGTTCCTCATAGCGCATGGTTTCAAGACCCTTCACCATTTTAGTCGCTCTCCTTTGGAACCGCTCGTTTCTCCACATCCTTTTTGAATTGTGGTGCCCAGAACTGGACACAGTATTCAAGGTGGGGCCTGACCAAAGCAGAATAGAGTGGCACTATTACTTCCCTTGATCTAGACACTATACTTTTATTGATGCAGCCTAAAATTGCATTGGCCTATAACTATATCAATCTTAATTCCTCTTTCTTGTTTCTTGACTCCCCTTTACCTTGTGGGAGGTCGGTTTCCAGGGTGTTTCCTAGCACTACCTATTGATACCTGGTACTCCTTGGTGGTTTCCCATAACAGGTCTGGCCCTGCTTAGCTTCCAGTTTGCTACCACTATAACTTTCATGGTTCCATGGCTTCTGACCTGTAGTGTTCTCTGGTAGAAGAATCAGCCCAAATTAGAGCTAGAGTGCACTAAAGATCTTTAGTACTGTAATTTACGAAACAGCATATTAAAAAACTAACACAAGCAATGCACAAAATCTTTAAAAAGAGTGATATATTTTATTATACAAGCTTTTACCAAAGGATTTAAATATCATTCCAATGTAAAATATTGTGCAAAAATATCGTCTTCCTTGCCAAACAGTCCTTGTACTTGCTGAAATTCCAATGGGACATCTGTTGTTTTTTTATTTATATCTCTGTCAAACATCTGAAACAGTAAGAAAGAGATGATGATGATGATGATGATGATGATAATAATAATAATAATAATAATATTCATCCCCCCCCCTTGCACTCAGGCAACCAAGGCAGCTTATAACAATTAAAAAACAATTTAAAACAGTTAATAAATGTACAAGCCAACAACAGTATATAGGACAGGAAACAAGAATAACGATACCTTATTTATTCTCTGTGGTGGCCGGGCATCTACCCAGGAAAGGCCTGCTGGAAGAGATTCATCTTAACAGCTTTTTTGAAGCTCTCTAAGGTGGTCATATGACAGATCTCATCCAGCAGGCCGTTCCACAATTGGGGAGCGACAGCCGAGAAGGTCCTCTGGGCAGTTGTAGACAACCTGATTTTTATTGATTGTAACAAATTTCTCCTAGAGGACCTGAGTGTGCAGGGAGGATTATATGGGAGGAGGCGGTCTCAGAGATAGGTTGGACTCAAGCCATTTAGGGCTTTAAAGGTATAACCAACACCTTGTACTGGGACTGGAAACTGACGGGCAGCCAGTGAAGAGATCTTAGGATCGGAGTAATATGGTCTCTTCTCGATGTACCTGAGACCAGTCTGGCTGCCATAATCTGTACTAATTGAAGTTTCTGGGCCAAGCACAAGGGTAGCCCCATGTAGAGTGCATTACAGAAATCAAGGCGTGGGTGTCAAGGTCCCTGACTTCTGGGAAACGGCGCAGCTGGTGTATCAGCCTAAGCTGATAACAGGCACTCTTGACCGTCGCATTCACCTGATTAGTCATCTGAAGCGATGGATCTAGGAGCACCCCCAGACTGCGAACACAGTCCTTTGAGGAGAGTGTGACCTCTTCCAGGACTGGAGGTTGTATCCCGATACCTGGGTTCGGAGCCGATACTGTAAGTACCTCCGTTTTGTCTGGATTCAGCTTCAATTTGTTTTCCTTCATCCAGTCCATTACTGCTTTAAAGACAGTCATTGAAAGGAGAGACGTCATCTGAAGTCAAAACTGATGACCTAGACATGGAGAAATTTATCTGGGTGTCATCAGTGTACTGATAACACCACGCCCCATGCCTCCGGATGGTCTCTCCCAGCGGCTTCATATATATGTTGAAAAGCATCAGGGACAGAATGGCACCTTGTGGGACGCCACAATTAAGCTCTTTCCTTGTAGAGCGACTGTCCCTGAGCACCACCCTCTGGAATCTGCCTGAGAGGAAGGAACGGAAACACTGCGATACAGTGCCTCAAATCCCTAGCCCTCTCAGGCGATTCAACAGGATGTCATGGTCTATTGTGTCAAAAGCCACTGAGAGGTCCATTAACACCAACAGGGTCACGCTACCCCTGTCGATGCCTAGATGAAGGTCATCAGCCAGAGCAACCATGGCAGTCTCAACTCCAAATCCTGTCCTAAAGCCAGTTTGAAATGGATCTAGATACTCGGTTTCATCCAAGACAGCTTGGAGTTGAAGAGCAACTGTCTTCTCAATCACCTTGCTCAAAAATGGTAATAAAGAGACTGGCCTATAGTTTTTCATATCCAGGGGGTCAAGGGAAGGTTTATATCAGGAGCAGCCTAACTGCCACTTCCTTCAAACAGGATGGAACATGGCCCTCCCTAAGGGATGCATTGATGATGTCCCTTAAGAATATCCTCAAGGCATCTCCCCCCTGGATGGCCAGCCACGAAGGGCAAGGATTGAGAGGGCAAGTTGTTTTCCTCACTCTACCAAGGAGCTTATCCACGTCATCAGTACTTACAGATTGAAATTGATCCAGTATAATCACGTCAGTGGACTTGCTAGACACCTCATCAATTGATTCTGCTGTAACTCTGGCGTCTAAGTCAGCTCTTATCTGAGAGATTTTATCTGCAAAGTAGTTGTTAAACACATCACAGCAGGCTTGGGTTGGGTTAAGTAAAAGGTTCTGCACAGGTGGAAACTGTCAGCTCCCCTACCATCCTAAACAGCTCTGCTGGACGGGACTCTGCAGACGCAATACGTGCAGAGGAGAAAGCTCTCTGTGCTGCATGTATTGCCTCTCTATAGGAGTAAAGAAACTGCCTATGGCAAGTCTTGTCAGATAGGAGTCGAGTTTTCCACCAGATGCACTCTAGTCGTTGTCCAACCTGTTTCATTTTCCTCAGTTCTTCAGTATACCATGGTTTGCGATTTGAAACGGGTTGGAAAGGACGCTTGGGAGCAATCATGTCAATAGCCTTGGTAAGATCGGTGTTCCAGGTATTGACCAAAGCTTTGGCAGAATCACTGGCATTACCAACCATTAAACCCTCTAGGGCTTTCTGTAATCCAATTGGTTCCATTATCCTTTGAGGGCAGACCATTCTAATGGATCCTCCACCCCCAGTGGGGCAGACAGTGGCTCTTATTTCAACCTTGATCAGGAAATGATCCATCCATGACAATGCAGAGGTTTGAATTACCTCTGCCCACGGATGTTCCTGTTCTGTACTAAAGTCCCCATTGAGTGTACGACCCGCACAATGTGTGGGTCCCACGACCAATTGGGATATGTCCATGTTTGTCATGGACTCCATGAACTCCAGAGCTGCACCTCTAAGATTTGATAAACTGGTCTCAAATGGAATGTTGAAACTGCCCAGAACTAAAAGTCTGGGCGACTCCAGCAGCAACTCAGAGACCAGATGTGTCAGCTCGGTTAGGGAGTCTGTTAGACAATGGGGTGGATGGTATCAGATCATGTTGCATTTAGGTTTATCTGCATTGCAATTGAATGTCTCTGCACTTGCAGGGTTAAAATGCCAGATAGTGTGTGTTTATTTAATTTAGACTGAAATTGGTGAAATTGGAGGAGAGGGGACATCTTGTCTTTCTGCACATTTGCTCTGATCATAAAGAGTTCCAAAAACTGTGTTAAGACTTTTTCCTTCCTATCTGATTTCTTGTTTCACTGCTAATACTCTTCTGACTGGGCTGTTTTAAGTTACTGGCAACCTATGAAAAGCATTCTGTAGCTATAGGATGGGGTAGGGAACCTGATGCCCTCTAAGCATTTGAATCAACCCAGTGAACATAAGATGAAAAAAGGAACCTAGAATCCCCTGACAGCATGGGATAACATGCACCCAAGCCACAGCCCTAAATTTGCCTCCATTCACACAAGGAGCTTCATGATCTTAAGTTAGTAATAGAGCTACTGTGGTACCATCTGTGGCATAGTGGTCTGAGTGTTGGACTATGACTCTGGAGACCAGGGTTCGATTCCCAGCTCGCCATGAAACCCACTTTCAGCTTCAGGGGAATGCAATGGCAAATTTCCTCTGAACAAATCTTGCCAAGAAAACCACATGATAGGTTTGCCTTAGTTGGAAATAACTTGAAGGCACACAACAACAGCAGCAACAACAACTTTGAAGACAGGGGTTCACATCCCCACCTGGGAATGAAATTCACTGGGTGACCTCAGATCAGTCGCTATCTTGCAGACTAACCTATTTTGAGAATAAAAAGACAAGAGAATCTTTGGTTCTGCTAGCCACCATGAGTGCTCTCATGCCAAAGGGATACATTATTTATAATAAAGAGAAATAAAATACCTCAAAGGCAGTCAGTTCCAAGACCTCTGATAAGTCATCCTCCAGCTCAGACAGTGATGTGTTAATTATGGTGGCTGCTTTGGCCACATCTGGATGATAATGGTTTTGCAGACTCTGAGAACAACAGAACAAAATATTAGTATAAGTGAAAGCAGCACTAAAGTACAAAAATCTGCTCTATTCTCTGCTGAACCCCAGCTGAGTTGCCAGACCATTTTCTCAATTTTACCAGCCAGTGAAACAGGTACAAACAATACAGGCCTATTTTACAGGGCTGGTTGTTAAGGGCTCCCGAGACAGAATGCATACTAAGTACTTTAACATTCCTCTACAGGGCCCTGTGAATAATTCATTTTAGAGATGTCCCCACTGAAATTTCCCACTTCTCCCTTAGCAAACCCCTACACCTGTTATACAATTTATGCATCATGAAGGTGATAAAATTATAGATTATACCTCTTCCTCAAAGCTATACAGGTATGCAAACCCTGTTTTAAAATGATGCTCCAGTTACACTGAAAACAGGAACATTGCTACACTAAACTTTGTTCTATGCATGTAGATAGCTCTATGCCAGTAGAAAGATAGCATATAAGGAAAAGGACAACATTACATCTTTCTCTAAACCATTTGCTAACAAAAAAGGGGGTTCCCACCTTCAGGTAAATGACCATGAGGATTTAATGCCCCCTGCAGGTAGAAAATTAGCACATGGTGGAGCTTATGAAAATGAGCTAGCTTTTTACATGTACAGGTTGCTTACCTGTAACTGTGTTTCTTCGAGTGGTCATCTGTGCCCTCACACAATAGGGTTTGCGCCTGCGCAGAAGCTCCTTCCGGAATGCTGAAAAGCTGAGCAGATTGGCGGGAGCCCCGCCCCTCCCATTCCCTGAGCATGCCCAATCCCGCCAATCTAGCTCCTCCTTCAGTTCAAGTCCGCCGCAAAAAGGCAGGGACCTGACCGAGGGGAGGTAGGGTGGGATTTGTGTGAGGGCACAGATGACCACTCGAAGAAACACAGTTACAGGTAAGCAACCTGTACTTCTTCGTGGTCTCTGTGCCTCACACAATAGGGTGACTGAAAAGCTTACCTGTGGAGGTGGGAAGGTCACTGCAGAATTGAAGAAAGAACAGCACGACCAAAACTGGCATCTCTCCGGGATCTGGAATCCAACCGGTAATGCCAAACAAACGTGGATGGCTGTGACCACGTAGCCACCTTGCAAACCTCTGGCAGGGGAACACCTCTGAGGAAGGCAGCAGATGAAGCTGTAGCCCTGGTTGAGTGGGCACGTACACCAACTGGAAGAGGGCGTTTAGCCAGTTCATAGGCCAAGGCAATGGTTTGAGCAATCCACTTTGCAAACCTCTGTGATGAAACTGGGTTGCCTTTCCTGGCACCACCATAGCAAACAAACAACTTATTGGATAATCTGAACTCTTGAGAACGCTGAACATAAAAAGCCAAAGCACGGCGAACATCCAGGGTGTGCATAGTCTTTTCCAGAGGCGAGGAAGGATCTGGGTAAAAGTTAGGAAGCACAATCTCCTGGGAGAGATGAAATGAAGAAACCACTTTAGGGAGAAAGGAAATGTCCAGTCTGAGGACCACCTTGTCCCTGTGAAAAGTCAAGTAAGGCTCGTCCGAGCGCAGGGCTGTCAGCTCAGAAGCACGTCTGGCTGAAGTTATGGCCACAAGAAAAGACACTTTGAGTGTCAGCAGTCTCAAGGAGGCAGAGCCTAAGGGCTCAAATGGAGGTCTCGTAAGCTGAGTAAGCACTAGAGAGAGATACCAGGCCGCCAGTGGTGGCAATGGTGGATAAAGGTGATGTAGTCCTTTGAAGAACCTCTTCAACGTAGGTGACGTGAAGAGGCGAGCTGACCTTGAGCCAGGTGGCTGGTTGGCTACAATAGCCGATAGGTAGACCTTGAGGGAGGAGAAGGCTAGGCCTTGATCCCTGAGGTGTAGCAGAAAATGCAAGACTGTACTAAGGCTCACAGGTGAGGAAGGTTTGGATCTAGCCTCCGCGAAGGCACAGAAGCGCTTCCATTTATAAGCGTAGGATCTCTTAGTGGAGTCCTTTCTCGAGGCAGACAGGACTCTGAGCAAGTCAGGAGACTCTATGGCTGGATCCTCCACGCTGTCATCCGTAGGTTGACTAGGTCCGGGTGTAGGACCGCTCCATTGGAGTGAGACAAAAGGTCGGGCCACTTCGGCAGGTGGAAGTATTGACCTTTGGCCAGGTGAAGAAGAGGAGTGAACCAAGGTTGTCTCGGCCAGAATGGAGTCAGCAGTATGGCGTTGGACCCATCCCTGGCCATCTTGGCCACCGTCCTGGAGATCAGAGGAAAGGGAGGAAAAGCATATAGGAGTTTCCGACTCCAACTGCAAAGGAAGGCGTCCCTCATGGATCCTCGTCCTTTGCCCGCTCTAGTGTAGAATGTCCTGCATTGGGCGTTCTCCGGGGTGGCAAACAGGTCCACCGAGGGAGTTCCTCATCGAGACGTCAGGAGATTGAAGGCCGAACTCGACAGAGTCCATTCGTGCTGCAGCACCTTGTCCCTGCTGAGGGAGTCTGCTAGCACATTGTCCTTTCCTGCCAAGTGAATAGCCACTGGATGAATGGAGCGATGGTGGCACCACGTCCACAGCTGCTGGGAGAGACGCAAGAGGACTGGAGAGTGAGTTCCTCCTTGCTTGTTGATGTACCAAACAGTGGTTGTGTTGTCTGATACTACCTGCACAACTCTGTGGAGGAGATGATTTTCGAATGCCCTGAAGGCTTTGATGACTGCCAACAGTTCCAAGGCATTGATGTGCAGTTCTGCCTCCTGTGCAGACCACTGTCCCTGTACACACAAGCCGTTGAGATGGACGCGTCTGTAGTGACCATCCTGGACGGTTCTGGCATTTGGAAGGGCATCCCCTTGAGGATGTTGGAGGGAGACATCCACCATTTGAGAGAGTCTCTGATATGAGGTGGCAACGAGAGTCTCTTGGATGGATTGTCCCTCAGGTGATCGAATGAAGCCAGGAACCAAGCTTGGAGAGGCCTGAGCCTGAGACGAGCCAGGTAGGTCACCGCTGTGGTTGAGGCCAGGTGGCCTAGCAGTCTCTGGATGTCCTTTGCAGACGGACGGTGAGTGTAGAGGACGGATTGCAGCTGTTCCCAGAGGGCTTCCGCCCGTCTGGTGGGCAGATAGGCGCGGCCCATCACAGAGTCCAGGGACGTGCCTATATAGTCTATCACCCTCACAGCGTGGAGAACGGATTTGGGTAGGCTGACTTTGAGTCCCAAGTCGACCAAAAGGTCCAAAGTGTACTGGACGTCCTTGTAAAGTTGTGCCTTGGAGGACGACACCAGAAGCCAATCGTCGAGGTAAGGGAAAATCTTTATTCCTTGAAGACGAAGGTGAGAGATGACCACTGCCATGCACTTTGTGAATACTCGAGGAGCGGTTGAGAGGCCGAAAGGAAGAACGGTATATTGATAGAGATCTCCATCTATAGCGAAACGGAGATACTTCCAATGTTGCGGTCGGATACTGATGTGGAAGTAAGCATCCTTTAGGTCTATGGATGCAAACCAGTCTCCTCGATGCAAGAATGGCAGGATGGATTGGAGAGTCACCATCTTGAACTTGCGAAGCATGATGTTTGAGTTGACGCCTCTCAGGTCCAAGATGGGGCAAAGACCTCCTCCTCTCTTCGGAACTGTGAAGTACCTGGAGTAGAAGCCTTGGTGTTTGTAGCACGGTGGAACACGTTGAATGGCTCCTTTGTCGAGAAGGGAGGAAATCTCCTCCAAAAGAGGAGGAGAGGAGGGAGTGGAACAGAAAACGCCATTTGGTGGAATACTTGAGAACTCTATGGCGTATCCCAGGCGGATGATGGTAAGCACCCAGGAGTCCGTGGTGATCTTGGACCAGTTCTCGTAGAAATGACGAAGTCTGGGGACTGAGGAAAGGGTGATTGGCAGCAGAAAGTTGGGTGTCGCCTCCAAAGGCCCGTCAAAAGTGTGACTTGGAGGGCGGCTTCCTAGAAGGCTGTTGTTGTTGACGTTGCTGGCCTTGCCTGTGCTGTTGCTGTTGTTGTTGTTGCTGCTGTGGCTGTCTATAAGGCCTCCTAGCGTAGGACTGGGTCCTATAGGTGGAGGACGGAGCAGAACGAGAACGGGTGAAACCAGGGTCGTATGGCCTTTGGCGCCAGGTACGACCAGATGGAGGCTTGCTAGGTGTCAACCCAAGTCTCTTCCCGTTCAGACAAGCCTTGGCCATGGTGTCAAGGGATTCGTTGGTCTTAGCGGCAAACAGACCCTCACCGTCAAAGGGAAGATCTTCAATCTTGGACTTAGCTTCCTCAGACAGGGAAGTTGATCTCAGCCAAGCAAAACGGCGGAGTGCCACCGCACCGGCCATGACTTTTGCAGAACAGTCCACAACATGTCTAGCTGAGTGCATCTGCTGGGCAATGAGGGAGACTGCCTCGGCATAAAATTCCTGAGCCGCTTCCTGTTGCGCCTGTGGCATATAAGGTATAAAAGCAGCCATGCGATCCCACAGAAACCTCTGATAACCGGCCATGCAACCTTGCATGTTGGCCACTTTCGCTGCCAAAGCCGCAGAGGAGTAGAAACGGCGACCAAAGATGTCCATCCTTCTGCCGTCCTTATCCACAGGGGCAGAATGGGACTTGCCAATAGACTTACAAGTAGATTCCACCACCAGAGAATTAGGGGCTGGATGAGTGAACAGAAACGGGGCTGTATCAGATTGCACCCGATACAAAGAGTCAAGCTTCTTTGAGGCAGGTGGTGTCGAGGCTGGCTTGTTCCAAGAAGCCACCATGATATCAGAAAAAGAAGGCAAGAATGGAATAACCGCAGGTTGTTGGGGGCGCACCACGAGGCCATCGATGGGGTCCCTGGGAGGCTGGACCGTCTGCGCGGTTTGAAGGCCTACTGCTCTCGCCATCCTGTCGACAATCCCAGTAAACAGGTGGAGGTCTTCGACAGGCGAACCAGGTGTCTGGTCCTCAACTTCCTCGTTGGGAGAGGAAATGGCAGGTTGTGGGGATTCGGGATGGTTGTCCGTTTCTCCCGTGGACTCCTCCGTAGACTGGGAGGCTGGCAAATGCGGATCCACATAGGGCTGTGTTGGCGCCGTAAGAAATGTCGACGTCGAGGCATCCACGTAGCTGACCAGAGCGGAGGCTATCGATGACGAGGTGGTAATCGTAGCCGAAGCCGCAGCAGTCATAACGACGCTCGATTCCGGGGGTTTCGACACCGTGGCTGTCGAGGCCGGTGGAGGCGATATGGCCCTGTATTCGGCTCGGGACCGAGAGGGAGATCGGGATCGAGAACGAGATCGTGAGAAGTCCCCGACGTGAAGGTCGCGAACATGGTATCGATCTCGATACGAAGGAGAGTAGGAGCGGTAGGATGGATGGCGCTCTCTCCAATAGGATTCAGCCCGGTGTCGAGCCAGAAAGGAGGCTGACGAGTGGGGCGAGTCAAAGTAGTGCTCCTCGAACGGTTCCGGAGACTTCCAGGGTGGAGGAGATGGGAACCGCAGCCTGTAAATACGCTCCAAAGAGGCTAAGATTTCCTTTGGTGGTAGAGAAGTCGGTGCCAAAATGGGCGAGACTGTCGAGACCGAGGTCGAGACCGTCCCCGTAGGGACGAGGACCTGGGTGGGTGCAGGCTGAAATGCAGGTTCCAAGGTCTCCGGCGCCGAATCTAGTACAGTGACCGGGGCCAGGACAGAGAGATCAATAGCCGAAGGCTGTCTCAGAAAGGACATGGCCAGGTCTGCCTGGGCAGCAGCCGAGGCAACCGAAGTAAGGACCTCCTTATGCTTATGTTTTTTCGATTTCGGCTTTTCCAGCTCGGTGGATGACGGCCGCTTCTTATGTTCTCTGTGTTGCCCTTTGGGGCGAGACATAGTAGCCGGTGTCGAGGCCGAAGCCGAGGGGACCTCTGTCGATGTCGAAGTCGCTGTCGAGGTCGGTTTCTTGATTTTCGGGATTCTCGGGAACTTAGAGATGGGAAGGTGTCCCAAGGGGTCCGTAGACGATTCTGAAGTGTGGGAAACCGAGAGGGCCTTCTCCCACAAGTGGGCCTTGAGCCGATCCGCTCTTTGGCGAAGCGTGGCGGGATTAAAAGCCTTGCAATGCTTGCATTTCTCCGGGATGTGGGAACTGCCTAAGCAGAAAATGCACTTCGAGTGTCCATCCACAACCCGGATTTTACCGCCACATTCGGAACATTTCTTGAACAGGGCGGCCATAAGAGGCTGGTCCGATCGCGAGGGTCCCGTCCGGGCCAAAACCCTCGAGTTCCGAACAAAAAGGGGGCAGCTCAAGGAAAAAACAGGAGTAAGAAACAAAAACTAAGTAAAACAAAATAAAATAGAATAGAATAAAGTAAAATAAGACAGAGTCTTAGCTACTCAGCTTTCGTCGCAGGGAGAGCACTCCAGAGGAGATGTTACTCTTGCGGCGGACGAAAGAGAACTGAAGGAGGAGCTAGATTGGTGGGATTGGGCATGCTCAGGGAATGGGAGGGGCGGGGCTCCCGCCAATCTGCTCAGCTTTTCAGCATTCCAGAAGGAGCTTCTGCGCAGGCGCAAACCCTATTGTGTGAGGCACAGAGACCACGAAGAAGAAGCACTGATTTCTTTTATTATTCTATAGTAGCAAAAGTATGACACCTATTGGCCAAAGCAGTGTACACACTCAAGAATTCCACCACCACCACCCATTCTTCCTTGCTCTTAGTTGCCCTTAAGAACACTGTGCTCAGGAGACATACTTTTATCTCCCACAGGGAACTCTCCAAAGCTCTGCTTTCTGAAGGCTCTTCTTCATCCATCACATAGGGATCTTCTAACATCTCTAGTGAAAGATAGACAGAGAAGTCATTAGGGAAGGGAAGAATGCAGGGAAGAATGTTCAACCTTCTGTCACCAGGGGGCTAGCCTGCCTTCCATGGTATGGCTCATCATCAGGATACAAGACACACCACAAAAGCAACTGAAAGAGAGGGAGACAAAGAGCAATGAGGAGCCCTGGTGGCACAGTGGTTAAATGCCTGTACTGCAGCCACTCACTCACAAATCATAAGGTTGTGAATTCAATACCAGCCAGGGCTCAAGCATGACTCAAGCTTGCATCTTTCCAAGGTTGCTAAAATGAGTACCCAGCTTGTTGGGGGCAATTAGCTTACAGTTGTAAACTGTTTATAGAGACAGCTTAGGTGGGATGAAATGGGATCCAGTGTGGTATAGTGGTTATGGAAAGGGTGACCAATGACGCCCCTTCACATTTTGGGACAGAAACTCCCATAATTCCACAATAGTGGCTAGGGCTGATAGCAACTCCAGGCTAAAAACATATGGAAGGGCACAGTTGTACACTCTTGGGTTATTTATTTATTACATCCTGCTTTTCCTCCAATGTACATGTCTCCTTTTCCTGTAAGCAAACAGAAGCTGAGCTAACAGGACAAGGACAACAGGCATTTTGTCTAAGTGTTTCATGGGAGGTTTGAAGTTTGAAGGGGAAGCCCTGAGGACAGGTGAACTCATTTGGCAAAGGAGCAACTGCAGTAACCTGTAACAACTATGTCATGATTGTTTTCTTTCCAAATATGTGGGGAATCTATATCTGCAGAGGAATAGCATTATACGTGAGGGATATTTACACCTGTGAAGAGATCCAGGACATCAATACTGGAAACCAAGTGGAGAGCATCTGGATAAAAATTAAAGGAGAAGGAAACAACAGGGATGTTACTGTGGGAGTCTACTACAGACCCCCGATTCAGGCAGAGGAACTGGATGATGCCTTTCTAGAACAGATGACCACACATTCAGATAGGAGAAATATAGCAGTAATGGGTGACTTCAACTATCCTGACATTTGCTGAAATTCAAATTCTGCCAAATCATCAAGGTCTAGCAAATTCCTCACTTCCTTGGAAGACAATTTCATTGTGCAAAAGGTGGAAGAGGCAACAAGGGGATCAGCCATTTTAGATATGATCTTAACCAACAGGGAAGACGTAGTTGATGGGGTGCAAGTGGTGGGATCCTTAGGTGGGAGTGACCATGTTCTCCTGGAGTTTGTAATACAGTGGAAAGGAGAAGCTAGGCATAGTCAAGACACGTATTCTAGACTTTAGGAGAGCTGATTTCAATAAACTTAGAGAAATATTAGGGGTCAGGTACACTAAAAGAGAAGGGAGTTCAAGACGGATGGGAGTTCCTCAAAAGGGAGATACTGAAGGCACAATTTCAAACAGTTCCAATGAGGAAGAAAAATGGGATATGTCTCAAGAAACCAGGATGGTTGACTAAGGAACTTTCAACTGAGCTAAGTTTTAAACAGAACATGTATAAGAAATGGAAAAATGGGGAACTCACTAAACAGGAATTCAAACAAATAGTCAGTACGTGTAGGGATAAAGTCAGAAAAGCTAAAGCACAAAATGTACTCAGGCTGGCTAGAGAGGTAAAGAAGAATAAAAAGTGGGTACATCCGCAGTAAAAGGAAGAAGGAGGAAACTGTTGGGCTACTGCGTGCAGAAGATGGCAAAATGCTAACAGGGGACAGAGAAAAGGCAGAATTACTCAACACCTTCTTTGCTTCAGTCTTCTCAGAAAAGGCAAAGGGTGCTCAACCTAAGGATAATGGAGAAGACAGAATAGAGGAATTTCAGCACAGAATAAGTAAAGAGATAGTACAGGAATACCTGGTTAATCTAAATGAATACAAGTCTCCAGGACCAGATGAACTACAGCCAAGGGTATTAAAAGAAGTGGCAAATGTAATATTGGAACCATTGGCAATAATCTTTGAGAAATCCTGGAGAACAGGAGAAGTCCCAGGAGACTGGAGGAGGGCAAACATTGTGCCCATCTTCAAAAAGGGGAATAAAGAGGATCCCAACAATTATCGCCCAGTTAGTCTGACATCAATTCCAGGAAAGATTCTGGAGCAGATGATTAAACAGAGAGTCTGCAGATATCTAGAAGATAATTCCATCATCACAAAAAGCCAACATGGGTTTCAGAGAAACAAGTCATGCCAAACAAACCTGATCTCTTGAGTACCCAGATTGTTGGGGGGCAAATAGCTTACAATTGTAAACCGCTTAGACACTCCTTAAGGGTATGAAGCGATATATAAAGGAAGCTGTTTTTGTTTATCACTTTTTTTGATAAAATCACCAGCTTGGTAGATGAAGGGAATGCTGTGGATGTAGTAAGGCCTTTGACAAGGTTCCCCATGACATTCTTGCAAACAAGCTTGCAAACTGTGGACTAGACAAGGTAACCGTTACATGGATTTGTAATTGGTTGACTGACCGAACCCAAAGGGTGCTCAACAATGGTTCCTTTTCATCCTGGAGAGAAGTGACCAATGGGGTCCCACAGGGTTCTGTCCTGGGCCCAGTGCTATTCAATATCTTTATTAATGACTTGGATGAAATTATTGAGGGCCTAGTTATCAAATTTGCAGATGACACCAAATTAGGAGGAGTAGCTAATACCCCAAAGGACAGGATCAAAATTCAAAATGAGCTGAATAGACTAGAAAGCTGGGCCAAAGCTAACAAAATGAAATTCAACACAGAGAAATGTAAGGTTCTGTACTTAGGGAGGAAAAATGAAATGCACAGATACAGGATGGGGGATACCTGGCTGAATGAGACAACATGTGAAAAGGATCTAGGAGTCCAAGTGGACCACAAGTTGAACATGAGTCAACAGTGCGATGCAGCAGCTAAAAAGGCCAATGCAATTTTAGGCTGCATCAATAGAAATATAGTGTCTAGATCAAGGGAAGGAATAGTGCCACTCTAATTCTGCTTTGGTCAGGCCCCACTTGGAATACTGTGTCCAGTTCTGGGCACCACAATTCAAAAAGGATGTGGAGAAACTGGAGCAGGTCCAAAGGAGGGCGACTAAAATGGTGAAGGGTCTGGAAACCATGAGCTATGAGGAACGACTTAGGGAGCTGGGAATGTTTAGCCTGGAGAAGAGAAGGTTAAGAGGTGATATGATATCCCTGTTTAAATACTTGAAGGGATGTCACATTGAGGAGGGAGTAAGCTTGTTTTCTGCTGCTTCAGAGAACAGGACCCGGAACAATGGATGCAAGCTCCAGGAAAAGAGATTCCACCTCAACATTAGGAGGAACTTCCTGACAGTAAGGGCTGTTCGACAGTGGAACACACTCCCTAGGAGGGTGGTGGAGTCTCCTTCCTTAGAGGTCTTTAAGCAGAGGCTGGATGGCCATCTGTCGGGGATGCTTTGAATGGGAGTTCCTGCATGGCAGGGGTTGGACTGGATGGCCCTTGTGGTCTCTTCCAACTCTATGATTCTATGATTCTAAGTGCAAGCTACTTGTAGTGCTGAGAGAAAAGAGATACAATATGTACATTGGAAGTTATCAAGGAGGATGAGGCCTTTCTGGATAGAATAAAGCAAATTCTCCTGGATGGATAACACACAGGGGATGCCCCAAGGGCAGAAGAGAATTCCCAGACACAGGAAGAATGTGACACGAAGAAGCAGAACTATCAAGAACCATGCTATGAGTTTAGAACTACACAGTCAATTCCAAATTTGATTATGGTGGTGACCTTGGAGGGTTCTGTAGATGCAAGGGCTGCTGTCAGTTCCCAGTCATACAACCAATCTCATCTGATCTTGGAAGCTAAGCAGGTGGTAGATGATTTCCCCCATGAGAAGAACCATGGCAGTGGTGTGCAGAGCTAGCCTCAACAAATCTGCAGGGGCAAAATTCATGATGTGAACAAAGAAACTGGCTTGATTCATCAAGCCCACTGGCAGTTAACCCACCCACCCTATTCAGGCGGGAAAAGATTATTGCAAGATACAAACTTCTATGAGGCACTGGCTGAAGGAACTTAGGGTACAAAATGTTACTTCACTGTTCCTTCCTATTGAATAGAGAGAACACTAGAAGTGAAAAACTGGCTCCACAGATGATGTCATCAAGAGTTTTCATGGAGGACTTCTGGCAAGAGACGGGTTGAGTCTCATGGCAGTCAGTAAGATTGTTCTTACAAACCTGACCAGGAGAGTTTAAACTGTGCAACAGTTATATGGTGGAAGGAGACAGTAAACCAGAAAGCAGAGGAATACCAAGTAAAGTTGCCCCTCCATTTTCACGGGGGATCCATTCTGGACCCCACCCTCATGAAAACAGAAGTTCACGTATATTCAAGCCCCACTGGCTTGAATGGTGATGAGCTCCCCATTGTTATCCCCTCCATTTCCTGCTCACATATATGTGCGGGACACAGATCTCAAGTCTGCAAAAACAGAGGGGTGACTGACTAGGAACAATGGCCTGTATGATACAGGAGGAACTGGTGTAATATTACAAATTCTAAGAGTATGTCATCACGCTCACACAAAGTTCCCACTGTTTCCATTCTGCTGATCAGTTTTTCTCATTAGATATCTCTACACTAATGCATGGAGTATGCTCACACAAACAAGAGGAACTCCTAATACAAGAAGGTAAATATGGTTTAATAGACATCACTGAAAACTGTTGGAATGACTGTAATGTTATAATAGAAGGAAATAACCTATTGCAAAGAAATAAATCAAACAGGAAAAGGAGAATAACAGGATTATAATTAAGAAGATCCATGACCAAGCCAAGTTGAGAGTACTTGGGTATAGCAAAAAGAAAGGAATTCACGAGAATAGAAATAGAGGACCTGAAAAATTTGATATATTTACGGAGGGAGTTTTTTTTTAATATAGCAATAAAAATTCTAAAATGTTGGCAAAATCAACACAAAAAAAAAGAAAGAGAAGAATATGATTGGTGTAAGAATGGACAAAACAGAGAGGATATGGATGATGATGAAAGAAAAGATAAAGATATTTGAAGAAGATTATAAAGAATCATATTCAGCAGGGAATAAGTCAATGGAAAAAATGAGGAATATATTGAGAAACATTGGAAAATAAAAATAAATGAAGAGGATAAAGAAATAATGGAGCAACTGGTTTCAAAAAAGAAAAAGAAAAAAAAAAGAAATAGAAGAAGTGATAAATTAAAAGGAGAGAAATCACCAGGAATGCACAGGTTGGGACCAGAATATTATAAAACATTTTAAAAGATTTTAATACCTAAATTGGAAGTATTATACAATAAAAATTTAAATGGAGAAAGGATCTCGCCATCATGGGATCATTCGTTGATAATACTGATTCCGAAACCAGACAAAGATTTTACAGACCCAGGATCATACAAAATATTAACATTAATAATGGCAAAAAGAATGATTAAGGTTATACAATATCTTCAAAATGATCAATGTGGGTTTGTGCAAGGAAGACAAATGTCAAATTTAACAGGAAGGATATTGGATAAAATAAACATAATTGGGAAGAATTAAAAAAGCAGGAATAATGGCATTAGACATTTATAAAGCCTTGATTGTGTGGAATGGTCAGCATTAAAAATAATGTTAAAGAAATTAGGAATGGGAAAAAAATTTAAGAGTACTCAGAGGGGAGTGAAAGAGGCCTAGCAGCACCATCCGGCCTGGCCTCAAGTTAAAGAGCCCTCCCTCCTGAAGACATCATCTGGCCACTTAGAAGGGAGTGAAAGAGGTCTAGCAGAATCATCCAGCCTGGCCTCAAGTTCAAGAGCCCTCCCTCCTGAAGACATCATCTGGCCACCTAGAAGGGAGTGAAAGAGGCCTAGCAGAATCATCCAGCCTGGCCTCAAGTTCAAGAGCCCTCCCTCCTGAAGACATCATCTGGCCACTTAGAAGGGAGTGAAAGAGGCCTAGCAACACCATCCAGCCTGGCCTCAAGTTGAAGAGCCCTCCCTTCATGACAACACTATCTGGTTGCCTAGGAGGGAGTGACAGGAGAGGCCAAACTCCACCGGGCCTAGATTAAGAAGCCGAGCCCTCCCTCCAGTCCATCTGTCTTGGTCCAGGCCTCAGAGGGAGAGAACAACTGCTGGACCTGATCCCCTTCCCCATCACCTTTCCCTTCTCGTTTTGTGTCGTATCTTTTAGATTGTAAGCCTGAGGGCAGGGAACCGTCTTAAAAAATAATTGTAAGCCGCTCTGATAGCCTTTAGGGCTGAAGAGCGGGGAATAAATAAATAAATAAATAAAAAATACCATATCGAGGCCGAGGAGACCACAGAGAGGATGAGGACATGCCATGCTTCTTAGCTGCTGCTTTCATCCGATAACAGACGTTAAGCTTCTCATCCGTCTCTTTATTAAAGAGACCAGAATCATTGAAGGGCATATCGTCCATCACTGACTTAGCGCGGGGTGTCAAATCTGAGCAGCATTAGCTATCCTGATGATCCAGTTCAAGAAAGATCTAATATTGTCCATAGGGGATGCCAGATCCAAATCCGTCAAGTGTTGCAGGATAGGTCTTTCAATTTCCAGCCCGGGTGGTGGTGAGCAGGAAGCTCTGGGAGAGTGTTTTGGAGAACTTTCAGGGATAGCTGGCAAAGGCCTGTCATACAGAGACTGTCTGCGAGCTGGCACCATAGGCAGAGTTGGAGCTCTCAGAACTTGGGACTTGTGACAATATGGGATGAAGCCAGCGAAACCCTTTGGGCCTGTAGATTCCGGTGCAGTTGGTCAGTATCGACGGGTAAGAGACATTTGCCCATTTCAGAATCAAAGAAGAAGTCCAGATAATGATTGAGGAGGTCCTGATCCATATAAGCCTCAACATCCATCTGGGCTTCCTTGTCAGCCTTGGTCCTGAGATTGGCTCAGTCCTGACGGGATGGAGGAGCTCGCTCCAGTAGCACACCAGCCCAAACTGAGGTGGAGGCAGTTGGTGGGTCTGGATCCCAGACCTCTCCCTCTGACTCAGAGTCAGTGTCAAGCCGTACAATCTGGTGGAGCAGTGTGATCGGCGCCCAGAGCAGCTGATGGAGTTGTGGTCGAGCTCAAAGACTCTTTATGGCTCGATTTTGAGACAGGGGATGCAGAGCGAGTCCTTCTGGAGGAATGATGGCAGGAGGCTTGTCAGTCTTATTATAGGAGGACTTGCCCTCAGCCCCGTTTCTTGTCTGATCTCAAAGACTTATCTTTGGAGGATTTGTCCATGGATTTTCCTGTGGACCTGGATTTTCCAAACTCCATATCGGAAACAGTAGAACAGGTCACAGGAGGGTCCTCCAGGGCAGGGACAGAGACACGCTGCTGGGCTTTGTGCCAAAGGGCCGCTTTAAGCTTGATGTCCCTATTTTTAAGGGCCTGTGAAATCATCCCCTACAAAGGGGGCAGGTCTTCACAGAACGCACTGTTCATGGCAGTAAGAGGTGGGGATCTTAACTCCACGCTTGGCACAGCGTTTGAAAGAGACCATCTTAATCCAAAGTAACAAAGCCAAATTAGAAGCCAAAAGAGTAGTCAGACAGTCCAAGTCAGACAATCAATGAACAGAGTCCAAGGGAGTATCGAAGAGAAAGGTCAAAGGCAAGCTGAATGGTCAAAAATAAGCCGTGACGTCAAGAGAAGCCTCAGGATTAACAAGTGAACAGAGCAAAGTTCCCTCGAGCTGTTAGCACAGCAGACGAAAGGAACTGAGGAAAGAGGGGGAAAGCTAGGGGCTGGGGTGGGTGGAGCTACCACCAAAAAGTTGCAATCTAAAGTTTGCCCAGTGATTCTAGAAGTTTCCAAGCTTTACTGCTCAGGCGCAGATATAACCCATTTGTGTGATTCGTAGAGACCACGAAGAAGAAAGGAAAAATAAAGGAGAAATTACAAAGTTTAAAATAAACCTGGTTTAATTTTATTCAGTTGGAACAATGGACAAAAAATTGGAATAAGAAAATTATAGAATTTAGAGAATATACTAAATTTGAACAAATAATCAGGCAAAGAGAGATAGTATTACGAATGGCAAATGAACTTTTGAAAGGTGTTACAAGTGAAATATACAAATTGTTATCAAAACATAATGAGAAAGAAGAATCTCTTCTTAGCACAAATAAGAAATGTTCAAGAATGGGGGAAAATTTAGAATCAATGTCATTTAAAAATATCTATACAGATAAAGGAGAATTATTATAAATTAATTTGGAGATGGTACTTAACACCAGTAAGGTTAAACAATATAAATAAGAATTATTCAAGGATATGTTGGAGGGGTTGCCAAGAAATTGGTACTTATATTCATATGTAGTGGGGCTGTAGATCTGTTAATAAATTTTGGCAATTAGTATTTAAATAGATAAAAGAGATAATAGAAACTGAGTTACATCACTGGCTAGTTTCAAAAAGGCTTTAAAGACGCATCTTTTCCGGCAGGCCTTTCCCTGAAGGAGAGAATAAATGGAACACCTGCTCCCTGCTCTGAAAATAGTACTGGGAATTATTAACGATCTCTTCACTTACTATGCTGAATCGATCTAATGCGGCCTTGCACATGGATTGTTCATGAAAATGCACTTTGTTTTAATAACTGTCGACCAATTTTAATTGTGTTAATTTTAAACCGTCTAGATTTAATTCAGTTTTAAGGGGGGTGGTTGGGGTGGGATGTGATTGTTGTTTTTACTCTATCTTTTTATTCTGCGGTACCCCGCTCCGAGTATTTTATTAGAGGAGCGGGCTATAAATAAACTTTATTATTATTATTATTATTATTATTAGAAATTTCCCCAAAGATAGCATTATTATCTATACAGTGGTCCCCCGGGTTACGAAAGTAATCCATTCCGGATTACCTTTCGTAACCCGGAAATCTTCGTTTCCCGGGGGACCGCATTCTTTGACGGACCGCGCGGCAAATTTAAAGGGGCCGCGCGGTTTTTCTTCTTCGGATCCCGGGGTTTTCTTGGGATCCCGGGGGCTTTTTTGCGGCCCCGGTGGTTTCGGGTCCCGGGGATTTCGTTCCCTGGGGGCTTCGTAACCCGGGGGACCACTGTATATGATAAGATCAACTGCACCCAGGCTATGCAGGAGTTAATTACAAATCTATTAACAGCAGCAAGATTAATTATAGCAAAATTGGTATAAAGAAATATGGCAAATGGCAATTAATGATAAGGTAACACGTGAAATCAAGGTTTTAAAAAAGGAATAATGAAGAGAAATGATTTTGAAGAGGAAAGTGTTTTACCTCCACAGGAAGTTATAATTTTGGAGGGTAGAGTAATATGAAGATATTAGGCTCTGGTGATGGGAAGCAATGGGGGAAGGGGGGAAAGTGATAAATTAATAGTATTATACCTTTGTGGAATTATGAATAGTATATGATAAGAAGACAGTAAGAAGAATGAAGATATTAATAATTGTTTGTGGGTTTTTTAAAAAAAATACTGGTTTCATTAATATTAAATGGTTTAATATGAACATCTACGGTAATAAAGAATGGATAACTAATGTGATTTATTATATATTGTATGGGAAATATTATGTAAAAGATATTTTTAAATACTATTAATAAAATGAATGAAAAAAGAACAAAAAAGTGAGGGTACTTAGGTATAAATTAAAAGGGTGAAGAACTTTGTGTGGGAATGACAATGTCCTCTTGAGAAGGGGGAAACCAAATGAACACACACTTTAAGAAAGGTGATTTTACTAAGCTTAAGAAAATACTGGGGACGTATGTAAGAAACGGAAAAGGGAACTCACCAACAAGAAACACAAACAAACCAATAGCCGGTACGGGTTAAATCTGTCTTATCTGCAATTTCAAAGTGCAAAATATTCCACAAAACAAATCTTTTTTCATTGCTTTTTGATAGTTCAATTTTGTATCATGCAAAAAATATTAAAATATTGCATGAAATTACCTTCAGGCTATGTGTAGAAGGTGTGTATGAGGTATATATGAAAGATATATTTATTTTGTGCTTAGACTTGGGGTCCATTTCCAAGACATCTCATTGCAATGCAAATTGAGCTATTCCAAAATCCAAAACACCTTTGGTCCCAAATGTTTCAGTTAAGGAAGACTCAACCTATACTTGTAGGGAGAAAGTGAAGCAAAGCTGAAGTTGAGGATAAGCTCAGTCTTGCTACATAAAAATAGCAGCATGATCTGATCTGTCCTGCCCTGCCCAGCCAAAACCTGCAAGCAGGGCTGTACAAAATTATTATCAGTATATCAGTTAATCCTGATGTCTGTTGATTAAGCAGCATAGGGGCTGGTGAAGGAATTGACAACAGTACATGTTTTGTTTTGTAAAATAGGAGGGTTTGGTGGCTATGTTCAAAGTAAGAGAAATAATAAGGAAATGGCAAGGTGTGGAGAACTTGGCAAAATAGAAGATAGAAAGAAGGCAGAAGTATTCAACACCTATTTTGCCTCAGTCTTCTCCAAAGAATCTGGAGAAAACAGAACAAACAATACAGTAAAGAGATTGCAGCCCAAAATAAGTAGAGAGGTAGTAAAGGAATACATACATAACAGGAATAATTTCTAATGAATTCAAATTTCCAGGGCCAGATGGAATGCATTCAAGTGTACCAAAAGAACTCAAAGCCCTTGCTGATAATATCTGAACATTGTTGGCAAACAGGAGAGGTGCCAGCAGAATGGAAAAGGGCAAATGCTGTATACTCCACACACTTCCATGCCACCATCCTCTGAAGATGCCAGCTACAGATGCAGGCAAAACATCAAGAATAAATTCTTGCAGAACATTGCCTGGAAAAGCCACAGAAAACTATGCTGTCTCCATCATTTAAAAGGAGAATAAAAAAGGCCCTAAAGAACTGCTGACCTTGATGTCTGTATCAAGAGAAGTTCTAGAACAGATTAAACAGGAATGCTGCGATACTAGGAGCCAGCATGGGTTTCTCAAAAAGATATCATGACAGATTACCATATATACTCGACTATAAGTCAACCTCATGTATAAGTCGAGGGCATGTTTTGGTGCCAAAATTATGGATTTTGCTATGACCCATGGATAAGACAAGGGTAAAATTTAGGGGGATATAGGAAAGTATCTAAAGGATGAACCAAAGCAAAACCATGTCAAATAACTTCCAAAAGTCCATCAGACATAACTCTTTGTGCTTATTCTTAAGACTGGATGGATGAGAGAGTAAATGGAGTCAGTGCTTCCAGGACAGAATATACTCTTGCTTTACACCAGGGATGGTTCCTTCTTTTAAATAAGAGTTAAGATACAGTACTTACATTGACCCGTGGATAAGTCGACTCAGGTTTTTTGGGTCAATTTTTTGACCTAAATTTCTAGACTTATACATGAGTATATACAGTAAGCTTCTCTCTTTTTTGGGATACAGTAGCAAGCTTGCTGGGTGATGAAATAGAGGGGTACTTATCAAATTATTGAGGAGGGAGCAAGCTTGTTTTCTACTGCTCCAGAGAACAAGATTCGGAACAATGGATACAAGCTCCAGGAAAAGAGATTCCACCTCAACATTAGGAGGAACTTCCTGACAGTAAGGGCTGTTTGACAGTGGAACACATTCCCTCAGAGTGTAGTGGAGTCTCCTTCCTTAGAGGTCTTTAAAGAGAGGCTGGATGGCCATCTGTCGGGGATGCTTTGATTGTGATTTCCTGCGTGGCAGGGAGTTGGACTGGATGGCCCTTGTTGTCTCTTCCAACTATGATTCTATGGGGCTTTTTAGATTGGCAGGAAAGTGTGACATGAAGTTGCCTTTACCTTAATGCTCAGCAGCTAGACTGCAAGCCCCAGGTGTGCATTTAAAAGGTACAGGGCAGCTAGACTGAGGGGTGTGGGAACGACTTATCTGAAGTCTTTTCTGTGGCTCAGCAGCTACATGGGAAGCAGTCAGAACGCTACAAACACAGGCAGAACAGCTACGTGAGCGGCAATGAACGCGGCTTTTAGCCGCGGTGAACCTTTACATTTTTTTTCCCTTGCCGGCTGCAAACTGTGCAATTCCTCAATGCCCTGCAGGTGTAAAAGCTGGGGTTTAACCGCGAAGTTTTTTAAAGCTCCCAAACCCTAGCTCCACCCCTAATCCGAACCCTAGACATGCGCAGTAGGGACTCTGGGATGCCGTTACTGTTATTCTACTGTGGACAATATGTCAATTCATTCACAAAATAAAGGGGTTCATTCATGATGCACCAGTGCAACGGCACAGTTTAAAAAGGCAGAGGAAACGCAATGATAATTTGACGGATCCTCATAAGTATACATTTGTCCTGCGCAACTGCGCAGGTTTGCGAACTGCGCAAATGCAGTTACACCATACAGTCAAATTATCATTGCTGGCTGCGAACTGCGCAATTGCGCAGTTCGCAGCCAGCAGCCGGCAAACCTGCGCAGGACAAATGTATACTTATGAGGATCCGTCAAATTATCATTGCGTTTCCTCCGCCTTTTTAAACTGTGCCGTTGCACTGGTGCATCATGAATGAACCCCTTTATTTTGTGAATGAATTGACATGT
Organism: Urosaurus nigricauda; assembly: GCA_034509955.1. Lineage (NCBI taxonomy): Eukaryota > Metazoa > Chordata > Lepidosauria > Squamata > Phrynosomatidae > Urosaurus > Urosaurus nigricauda. The sequence goes on from JAOEGL010000014.1 coordinate 1,091,128, forward strand.
TATCCATAGTAGAATGATAGCAACGGCATCGCAGAGTCCCTACTGCACATGTCTAGGATTCGGATTAGGAGTGGAGCTAGGGTTTTGGAGCTTTAAAAAACTTCGCGGTTAAACCCCAGCTTTTACACCTGCAGGGCATTGAGCGTTTTAATTAGAAGTGAACTCCACACCATGCATGCTCCCAACCCACGATCCATTATGATCCACACCTGTATCGCTGCCTTTAAATGGGTGCTTTAAAGAGACAGAGCCCCATTTAACCGTGCAACTACACCTTAGCCTTTAGATGCAATAGCAATGTTGTGCCCTTTTAAAAAAAGTAGTGGGGAAATCAAGCTACTTTTTAAAGGCGCTTCTCCCTTAAAATGCCAAAATAGTATTTTCATGGCAAACTTTCCCTTTTTCTCATCTAAAGGCTGGGCTTTCATGCAGCCATCAACACACCTCTTTTTGCCAATCTAAAATGGGCCTATGGTTCTAAATGTGCAGATGCCATCAAATTAAGAGTTATAGCTAACACTCCAGAGGAAAGAATCAGAATTCAAAATGACATTAACAGGTGGAGAGCTGGACCACAATGGACAAAACGAATTTGAACACCAAGAAATATACATTTAGGTAGAAAAAATGTAATGCACAAACACAGGATGGGTGACAATTGGCTTAACGAGAGTACCTGTGAGAAAGATCTAGGAGTCTTAGTAGATCACAAGCTGAACATGAGTTAACAATGGGATGCAGCAGCTAAAAAAGTCAATGTAATTCTAGGCTTCATTGGTGGTGTATAAATAGAGGCTGGGTGCTTTATCTGTCCCTTCTTGCATAGCAGGTTGGACTATATGGCCCATTTGGTATCTTCCAACTCTATGTGGCTATGATTCCCCGTTTAACCTGGATCCTCCAAGTCCTGGTCAAACATTGTACCCATTACACCACGCTTGCTCACAGGGCCACTGGTTTTCACTGGTTTAGAGTGCTGGATATGAGTGGCAAATCCAGGTGCAGGTCCCTACTGAGTCATGAAATTCACTAGGTAACCCTCACACCCACACCCACACAGCATGGCCTCCTCCCAGGTTTTATGTGAGGATAAATCAGGAAGGAGAGTATGCTCACTGGAGGACAGTGGGATAGAAACATAGCTAACAAAGAAGCATAGAGGGAAAAAATAAGCCAAGCCCAATCTCTGTTGAGCCACTGAATGTGGAGAAAAGGTGTCCCGGATTGAGTCTTTTTACATTACCTGCAGGGCTGTCAGGCCTATGGATGAGCACCTTGCAAGAAGGGTGTCGCCTCAAGAGGTTACCGATGAATGGGATAACAATCAGCAAACCATCAGGTGGGGCAGTGAGCGATAGTCGAGCAAGCCGCTTGGCAAAGGCTGCCACCAGATATGCTGGCAAATGCCTATTGAAGAGGAAGAGTAGACAATTATAGCAAAAATGTATTCTCTACCCTCCCTCCCTGTCATGCTAGTCCTAACTGTGGGCATGCAATTTCAAATAAAATAAAATAAAATAAAATGCACAGGTTCATGAGGAATCATAGCTGTGATTTTTCAAACCCAGAAATAATGGGACGCTCACAATATACACAGGAAACTTGTTTTAAGAAGAAGGGAAACCTCCAGTCCTCCTGAAATTGGCAAACTCCATCACCTTTGACTGCTAACTAGGGCTGGTGGGATGTGGTGTCACATCTAGAGAGCCATAGGCTCCCACAACCCTTGGCCTTGAAAATATATGATGCAGTTCTGAGTAGGAAGCTTTTGCAAAGGGATCATGGGTTAGTCGTAGAATACATGTTTGGCATGTCTTAGTCTTAATCCCTGGCATCTTCAGGTAGGGCCAGGTAAGAATGCTTCCTGAAACTGGGGAGCTGCTATCAGTCATTGTGAATGATACTGGGCTAGATGGACCAATGGTCTGACTTCACATGAAGAGGATTTTTGTGTTCTTTGGCATCTCATGTTAAAGAGAGATGAGTTAAGGAACAAGAGTTAATGCCTGAGATACTACAGCAGAGTCCTCCAGCTGCTGGCTTGCAATGCCCATCAAGTCTAACCAGCATAGCCAATGGTGAGAGCTGCAGTCTAAGAATATCTGAACAACCACTCATGGACTGCAGTTTGTCTAGAACACTGATACCTGTCGGAAGATGCAATACAATCGACCCTCCTTATCCACGGATTTTTTTATCCATGGATTCAAACATCCACAGCTTGAAACTATTGCAACAAAAGTATAAATTCCAAATATCAAACTTTGATTTTCCATTTTATATAAGGTACACCACTTTGCTCTACCATTATATTTAGTGGTACTTAATATATACTTATATTTATAATAATATATACTTATATTTAATGGTACAGTACATCCAGGGATTTTGTTATCCATGGGGGATCCTGGAACCAAGCACCAGCAGATAACAAGGTCCTACTGTAGTATCCCAGTTTCTACAACAAAGATGGACCCTTCCCATCCATGAGGGTTATGTTCTAGGCACCTTCATGGTCATGAACAGTTATGTTTTCGATCCCCTCATGGTCAGGGACAGTTAAGTTCCAGCAGAGGCAGCAACTGCACTACTGAGGGCTGCTGGAGAGCACAACCCTTTATGACTTCAAAAGGAGACAGATAATAGTGCTCTAGCATGCTTTGGTGCAATGGTTTGAGCCTTGAATTTAAGGTACACAACACACACACCCTTTTCATGTAGATGTTGTATTTTTGGCCCTAGTCAGAGGGAAAATACTTGACTCATTGCAGCTTCGACAGGAAGCAGTGCACTAGCATCTTTTGTCATGCAGACAAGCTGTTTGTGGCTTTCCCCATGAAACTGAAGGAATAGGAGGAAAACTGGAAAGAAGCCTGGAAAGAAGTTGCATAAAATGGTTAGAAAACACAGGGTCATTGTTGTTGCTGTTATTATTCTGACTATTCAGAAGGAAGAGAACAGAGACTGAGAAGGACAAAAGGAATTAAGCTGGGACCAAGTACTAGAAAATGGAAGAGCAAGCCATTGGTAGAGAGCCTGCCTATCTGGGGGTATACTTATCAAATTTGCAGATGACACCAAATTAGGAGGAGTAGCGAATACCCCAGAGGACAGGATCAAAATTCAAAACGACCTGAATAGACTAGAAAGCTGGGCCAACGCTAGCAAAATGAAATTCAATGCGGAGAAATGTAAGGGACTGCACTTAGGACGCAAAAATGAAATGCACAGATATAGGATGGGGGACATCTGGCTGAATGAGACAACATGTGAAAAGGATCTAGGAGTCCAAGTGGACCACACGTTGAACATGAGTCAACAGTGTGATGTGGCAGCTAAAAAGGCTAATGCTATTTTAGGCTTCATCAATAGAAGTATAGCGTCTAGATCAAGGGAAGTAATAGTGCCACTCTATTCTGCTTTGGTCAGGCCCCACCTGGAATACTGTGTCCAGTTCTGGGCACCACAATTCAGAAAGGATGTGGAGAAATTGGAGTGGGTCCAAAGGAGGGGAACTAAGATGGTGAAGGGCCTGGAAACCATGCCCTATGAAGAACGACTTAGAGAGCTGGGGATGTTTAGCCTGGAGAAGAGAAGGTTAAGAGGTGATATGATAGCCCTGTTCAAATATTTGAAGGGATGTCATATTGAGGAGGGAGCAAGCTTGTTTTCTGCTGCTGCAGAGACTAGAACGCGGAACAATGGATACAAATTGCAAGAAAAGAGATTCCACCTCAACATTAGGAGGAACTTCCTGACAGTAAGGGCTGTTGGACAGTGGAACACACTCCCTCGGAGTGTAGTGAAGTCTCCATCCTTGGAGGTCTTTAAGCAGAGGCTGAATGGCCATCTGTCGGGGATGCTTTGACTGGGAGTTCTTGCATGGCGGGGGGTTGGACTGGATGGCCCTTGTGGTCTCTTCCAACTCTATGATTCTATGTTCCTGGTGAAGGAAAGGAACTGGTAGAAACAGCCAAGGATGCTAATGCTACTCAAAGTGATGGGTCTCTGGACTGGTGCTAGTCTCTGAGCCATTGGCTGCAAGGCTCTTGGTAGGTTTCCAGGTAAAAAAGAAACCACCAACTGAACCCAAAGGGAACAAATAAAGTGTTGGTTCCTGGCACAGTAGCATGGGTTAGGGGAGCGGCACCGCCATCTCCATTGGATAAGCTGAGAACCTCTAGTCTAAAGCATCTGCTTTATAATCCTTTGCCTTGTCTGGATGGCAGAAGGAGTTAAACCATTATGAATGGCTCCTTCTCCAAGGACAGAGAAAGAATAGTTGGAAAGTGCTGTGATACTGTCATTCTATCCTGCATAAGGTTCATCCCTCCACTTCTTCAGATAGGCAGGCTCTCTACCAATCAATCTGAAGCTATGGCCCCCTTCTGGTGAGAAGGCAATCTCTTCTCAGGTGTCCAGTTGTGAGAAAGCCAGAGTCCTTTCTCCCTTGCTAGGATTCTGAAGAGACAGCTGTGGTGCTAACTTGTGGGAGCAGAAACAAAAACGACATCGCCCCCTTCAAAAAATGGCAAGAAAAAGGGACACTGTGTAGATAAGAGCCCCACATCCCGTAGCTTGTAGCTAGGATTATCCTCCTCCCACTCACTCCAATAGGCAGGCAGACCAAAGAGACCTTCTGGTGACCCCACAGGGGTGGAGTTACCCTAGAAGGCCAGTTGTACAACAGCCAAATACTCCAGAAAAAACATAAACAATTTATTTGCATATCCAACTATAAAGAATTATAAAGAACTATAAAAAATTAGATGGCAACAGAGACAGACAGTGATCAATCTAGCTTGCTCTCCACAAGGAAGAACTATGTGCATTATGAGCCATCCCTACACCAGAACCCCTTAGGGTGGGCCAGGATGTGGGGCTCTTATCTACTGGAAATGGCCATATCACAGGTAAGAGACAATGTCCCTTTCCCAGTAGATAAGACCCCCACATCCCGTAGCTTGGGTTTTACCAAAGACGATCTAAACAGGCAAGGGGTGAGACTGGGTTAACCTTTATCTCGCAGACATTGGTGAGTCCATGCAGATGCGAGGATGCACTCTGTGTTAACAGGGACTGTTGTTAGAATTAAGTCTGATTTCATTTGAGGAAGAACTTGCCCAGAGACTTAAAAAATCCTTCAACTCCATGCAGCGCAGACTATCATCAACCTATAGGAAGGCTGAGGGGTATCCCGGCTGAATGAACTGCTGATTAAGTAGTCATGAAATACTAACTGAGGACTCAGCAAGGATAACCCTCTGCTATCCAATTTCGAGGGGAGAAATTTCTCCACAAAAAATGTGTAAAAGGAAAACAAACTTCAATTTTAAATAATACAGTGGCCCCTCAGTATCCACTGGAGTTTGGTTCCAGGACCTTGCATGGATGCCAAATCCATGGAAGCTCAAGTCCCATAAAATAGAATGGCATAGTAAAATGGAGTCCCTTACATAAAATATTAAAATCGAGGTTTGATTTGATTTTTTTGAATATATATGTACATATATAAATATTTACAAGCTGTGGGTATACAGAGGGCTGGCTGTAACTCCCTATAGGGAGCTGTATGATATATTAGATCTGAGCATGTGCACTAGCAGAAAACAAAGCATAGGCACTAGCAAGTCCATTCCTCCAGCCTCAGAATATGGCAGTGGACAATGGCGCCCTCTTACTCTGAGACAGACCTTGCCATGAAAACCTAGTCAGGGATAGCAGAGACCCACCCACACAGTGGCTAACCTTATAACAATAGTATGGAAAGTGCCAGCCACACTTTCCAGTCCCTGCCTCTTCATCACCAACCCTTGCTTCCTGTGAATTACTACATCTTCAGAAGGGACAAAAAAAGAAAGAAGTGCCAGCCACACTTTCCAGTCCCTGCCTCTTCACCTCCAACCCTTGCTTCCTGTGAATTACTACATCTTCAGAAGGGACAAAGAAAGAAAGAAGTGCCAGCCACACTTTCCAGTCCCTGCCTCTTCACCTCCAACCCTTGCTTCCTGTGAATTACTACATCTTCAGAAGGGAGAAAGAAAGAAAGAAAGAAAGAAAGAAAGAAAGAAAGAAGTGCCAGCCACACCTGCCTCTTCACCTCCAACCCTTGCTTCCTGTGAATTACATCTTCAGAAGGAACAAAGAAAGAAAGAAGTGCCAGCCACACTTTCCAGTCCCTGCTTCTTCACCTCCAACCCTTGCTTCCTGTGAGTTACTACATCTTCAGAAGGGACAAAGAAAGAAAGAAGTGCCAGCCACACTTTCTGCTGCCTGCCTCTCCACCACCCTCCTCCTGCCTCCAGTGAAACATTCCTCAGAAGCCACTTCTTGTTCCAACATCCTCAGCAACTGGGACATTGGGCAAAGGTTTCCAAAGCCACCCCCTTCTTTATCTACTAGATCCTTCTCGTTTTGTGGTATTCAGGCAATGTTATCTAGCACTGTTGGATATTATTTTTCTGCTTTTGTCATTGTTACCTTTTCTCCTGTTGTTTATTGGGCATTGCATCCATCCCTTCCCATGGCTCCCCGCATCTCTCCCAATCTGATCCCTATCCGACCTCTCCCTATATCCTAGCTTCCATTCTTCTGCTCACTCTGGAACTGTCGCTCTGCCGCTCCAAAAGCATCAGCAATTCATGATCTTTTTCTGTGTAAATCATTTAACCTCCTTGCCTTAACTGAAACTTGGCTCCCAGCCCATGATACTGCTACCTCTGCTGCCCTCTCTTTTGGTGGTCTTTCTTTCTCCCACACAAGCCGCCCCGAGGGTCGAGGAGGTGGGGTTGGTATCTTATTGTCTAACTCTTGCCAGTTTCAACCCCTTTCTCTTCCCCCTAGCTATATTTTTCCTCATTTGAGTATCATTCTATTAGACTCTTTTCTCCTTTGCAGCTCCGGGTTGCTGTCATTTATCGCCCTCCTGGTTCTGCTAACCAGATCCTTTCGGACTTTGAGTCATGGCTCACCTTTTTTCTCTCAGACTCAGTCCCCTCTCTGATTCTAGGTGACTTTAATATCCACCTTGATGATCCTAAGAATCCTTCAACATCTCGCTTTAGCTCCCTCTTAGCTTCTTTTGATCTTCAACCTCATTCCAACTCTCCAACCCATTCTTCTGGTCACTGCCTTGGCCTAGTTCTCACCACCGTGTGTCATCTCCGACTACTTGGCATCTGACTATCCATTGTCAGATCATCATCTAATTTATTTTACTCTCGCTTATATCCCACCTCGTCATGTTGTTCAACACACTTTTCGTAATCTTCAGTCTGTTAATTCTGATCACCTCAGTCAGACCTTGGAATTCTTCTCTCTCTTCTCTAAATCTTGGGGATTCTGCTGACTCAACAATGTCTTTATTTAACTCCACTCTCTCTTCCACCCTTGATAGCTTTGCCCCTGTATCTGTTCGCACGTCCTCCTCTATGTCTAGGCCTCAGCCCTGGCTCTCTCCCACAGTTAGGTTTCTTCGGTCCTGCTCTTGAGCATCTGAACGTCTTTGGAAAAAGTCCAGGGAGTGGGCCGATTTTATTCATTACAAATTTCTTTTATCCTTCTCACGCGCCTTGTCTATGGCAAAACAGAATTACTATTCATCCTTGATCTGCGCCAACGAGAGGCACCCACAGCGCTTGTTCTCCTGCTTCAATTCACTGCTAAAACCTTCCCCTCCCCCTGTCTTCTCATCATTTTCCCCAACTGACTTCGCCAGCTACTTCCTCACAAAAGTCACCACTATTCGATCTGAAATTGTTCCTCCTGATTTGCCCCCTATGACCAATCTCCTGTTACCTTCTACTAATAAACTCTGTGTTTCCACCTGTTTCTCTGGATGAACTCTCTACACTGCTAAATTCTTCCAAACCTACAACTTGTTCTCTTGATCCTATCCCCTCCCATCTTCTAATCTCTATAACCCCTTCTTTTCTGCCCTCACTCCTCCTTATCTTTAATCTCTCTCTCTCTCTTCAGGTTCCTTCCCTTCTGACTTCAAACATGCTCTCGTTTTCCCAATTCTGAAGAAACCCTCTCTCGACCCCTCTTCTTTGTCTAGTTACCATCCAATCTCTCTTCTGCCTTTCCTCTCTAAGGTTCTGGAACGGGTAGTCTATTCTAGCTGTCTTGAGTTTCTCAAAGCCAACTCCATCCTGGCCCCTTTTCAGTCTGGTTTCCGCCCACAGCACTCTACAGAGACAGCCCTCACCAAGATCTCAAATGATCTCTTTCAGGCCAAGGCGAATGGCCTCTACTCTATCCTCATTCTTCTAGATCTATCTGTGGCCTTTGACACCGTGGATCACTGTCTCTTGCTTGACTTACTTTCTGACCTTGGTTTCTCTGACTCTGTTCTCAACTGGTTTAAATCTTACTTGTCAGACAGATCTTTTGCAGTGGCCACAGGTGGTCAGGCTTCCTCCTCTGTTCCCTTATCTGTAGGAGTTCCTCAGGGCTCTGTCCTGGGCCCCCTTTTGTTCTCTCTATACACACTATCCCTTGGTAAACTCATCAGTTCTTTTGGTTTCTCCTATCATCTGTATGCCAATGACACTCAGCTATATCTCTCCACCCCTGACCTTTCGCCGGGGCTTGAACAGCAAGTCTCCTCTTGTCTGGCTGCCATCTCTCAGTGGATGCGACATAGGCACTTGAAGCTCAATATGTCTAAGACAGAGCTTCTCATCTTCCCACCTAAGCCCACCCTTCAATACTCCTTTTCTGTTTCTGTTGACGGCACGTCTATTCATCCAGTTCAGCAAGCCTGCAGTCTTGGTTTCATCTTTGACTCCTCTCTGTCATTTATCCCCCAGATTCAGGCCACCTGCAAGATCTGTAGATTCTCTTTACAACATTGCTAAAATCCGTTCATTCCTCTCAGCCTCCACTGTCAAGACTCTGGTCCATGCCCTGGTGGTCTCGCGACTAGATTACTGGAATCTTCATCTGACAGGGCTTCCTCTTTCTCACCTCAATCCTTTAATCTCTGTCCAGAACTCAGCTGCATGTATTATCACATCTGCTCGCCGCTTTGACCATGTTTCTCCTCTCTTATCCTCCCTCCACTGGCTCCCCTTCCCCTTCCGCATCCAGTACAAGCTTTTGTTATTGACTTTCAAAGCCCCCCACGGACTGGATCCTCCTTACTTGTCTGACCTTTTTTCTCCTCACACTCCTTCTCGTACCCTCCATTCTGGTAGTCAAGGTCTCCTGTCCCAGCTGAGGATTTCCACTGCCCTGTCCCAGATTCGTCCCTTCTCACTTGCTGTCCCTCACTCCTGGAACCTTCTTCCCCCACATGTGCGCCTCATCACTTCTCTATCCAGGTTCAAAAGTAAGTTAAAGACTGTATTGTTTAGGGAAGCATTCCCAGAATTGTGCAATCTGCCCCAGGATGCCTCCTCTTAACTATGTTTTAAGAACCCAAGCCCTCCCTCCAGTCCATCTGCCTTGGTCCAGGCCCCAGAGGGAGAGAAGAACCACTGGACCTCATCCCTTCCCCACCGCCTTCCCCTTTTCCTTTTGTGTTGTCTTTTAGACTGTAAGCCTGTGGGCAGGGATTCGTCTAACTATAAGTTTGTATGTACAGCACTGTGTAAACTCACAGCGCTATATAAATAATAATAATAATAATAATAAAGGGATCTTGTAGCACCTTGAGACTAACTAAAAGAAAGAGATTGGTAGCATGAACTTTCACAATCATGAGCCTAATTCCTCATATGCATGACACACCTTGTAATAACAGATCTACCAAGCCAGTTGAATGGCAAGCCCATCAGCAGGCATTCTTACTTAAAATGTAACTATTTAGACTAGTTAACAGGTAATTGTGTTATTCTTGCTGGCCGATCCCCTAAGGGCTCTATAGGATGTCTGTATGGGATTTGAAGCAATCCCTTAGCAGAAAAACCTGCTTTTATTGTTTTAAAATATTCATGGGGGGAAGGGGAGTTTCTCCTGTGATTGAGAGGAGGCTGTTTGTCTCCAATTAAAATTTTTCCTTAACTCCCTGTATTACAGGGAACCTTCTCATAGTAGAAACTGTATTTTTTAGTTTCTTCCCTTAAACAGACATCTGTTCTCTGAAAGAAGGGAAGGAGAGGAGAGCCAGCTGTTTCCTGAGGGCTAGCTGGCAGAGGTGTCTATGTTTTATAATAGGAACTTGGACCCCCCTTTGACCCCAAAGTGGAGCTTGGCTGGTCACAATCCAATATATATCACCCTATTTAGATGATTTTCTCAAAGATCCTTGAATGCGTGTAAGCGTTACAGATCCAGTAGTTGACCAGAGGAAGGAGGTATTTTTCCCTTGCTTGAGTCCCCCTGCTTATTAAACTTTAAACAAATCTGTACAGTTTTAAGCCTGACACCAGTTTACACAAGGGAGATTAGAACCATGTGGTCATCCTGTGTCTAAGGCTGTCCCAGCTAAAGCAAAAAGGCTCTGGCCCTAATGGAAGCAGGGATGGAGGCCTCTAAGGAGGGAAGAAAAGTCATCATGTGGCTTTTATGGCGAGTCCCCTCCCCTATTGAATTAGTTTCCAGGCATCTTCTCTGCTCTGGTTAAGAAAAGGGGAGGGGGATGAGCAGAAACAGGATAATCCTGAGGATGAAAAAATATAGTGCAGACTCCAGCCTCGTGAGTTAACAGTAATAAACACAGGAAAAGGTTAACCAGTATTCCTTGTAAATCTGAGCCCCCAGCCCCCACTGCTGTGGGGGCTCTCCACTTGTTTATTTGCACTATTAAGGGAGGCTGCCTGGGCAGTAACTTCTTCCAGGCAGTGAGGAAAATGCTCCTGAGTTAGCAGTGACTGAAGACCATTTCTACGCATGGGTAGATAGCTGCATATGGCCTGTAGTATAGCCCTGATATTCACAAGGCATTTTGTTTTGTTTTGTTGTTGTTGTTGTTTTGTTTTTTTTTTGAAACAGTCCCAACTTCAAGATGGGGTTTAGAAACTTAGCCCTTTCAATCTCAGCCAGGCTTTATAGTAACCTGACTGCACTATAAAAGCTGGCTAGCTCCTCAACTCCCTTTCCATTTGCATAAGTTAACTGGGAAGAGCAAAGGGGGCTGCTGTGGGACATGGCTCCCCATTTCCCTGAGATATGTCTGGATCCTGAGAAAGGATCATCTCTGATGGAAAGGAGAGGCCAAGCGCCCCAACTACTCTCAAGAGTGCCACAGTTTGGGGCAGCCTAACACAATGGGGGGGGGGGGGTGAAGGGAACTCTCTGCCCATTGATCCATGGGGAGAGGCAGGAAATAGAAATAAAAATTATATTATTATTATTATTATTATTATTATTATTATTCCCACAAGTGTCCCCTCCCCCTTGTTTTGGGGGAGAGAATGCAGGAGGATTTGTATCCATGTGCTCTCTCAGCAAATCATTGAATCATAGAATCACAGAGTTGGAAGAGACCCCAAGGGCCATCCAGTCCAACCCCCTGCCATACAGGAACTCTCAATCAAAGCATACCCAACATGTCCATCTACCCTCTATTTAGAAGTGGGTGGCAGAGGCCATATTCCCTCTGGCAAGGGCAAGAAGCCATTTTCTGCTTTGCTTGTGGGATGCTCTGTGGCAGCCAAAAAAGACCATTTTAGAGTTGGAAGCCTTAGCTCCTGCTGGGCCCTGTCTAGCTTCCCTTACAGCCATACGGCCAAGAAGGTGGCTGTATATACCAGAGGAGGAGTCCTCTGTCTCCTTCAACACCATCTCATTATAAGAATTCAAAGGGAATGTACAGGAGCCCTGGCGACATCACCATGTGTTTCCCAGGCTACAATAGGATCTTCCACATCTGTTGGGATCCTGGGTGCCATTGGGACCAGAGATGGGAAGGGAGGGGGAGACCAAGAGCCTATCCCCCCATCTGCCCTCCCAGAGGGGTTCCAAAATCATAGTGTCTGCAGTGGCAATGGCAGAGGCCTCCTGGCAATAACTGCCCAGAATGAGGGCATTAGATCTGGCAAAGGTTCCTTGCTGGCTGCAGAGAAGGGGGCCCTGGTACTCACCCCTTATCTTGTGTCTTCTGGGTGGCTTGCCTCTCTGACAGTGGCCCTGTTTCAGGCTGGGCAGAGGTGCTGCAGAGAAACTCTTTGCTGTGGCTTTTGGCTGGCCTGTCCCCTGAACCCTGGCCCTAAACGGGCTGAGCAGAGATGTTGAGAAGGGAAGTTTCCATATCTTCTGGCCAGCTTCCTCCCTGACTGGGTGGAGGTGATTTGGGGAAACAGAGACATGAAGGGGACACCTCTCATCATCTGCTCCCATGTGCTATAAAGCTATTTGCAGAAATCACCAGTGCTCCCACCATGAAAGGGGGACAGGTTTGGAGGAGAGAGAGAGAGTCACTGGCAAAGCCAAGACCTTTCTCCAATTCTGGGAGCTCTGCATTTATTATTTTCTTGGGGAGATTATGCAAGCTAAGTGCTTTAAGGAAGCTGGTTTGGACCATTCCTAGCTTATGACAGCCATAAAATTGCTGAGGAAAGGAACCTCAGTGTCATGGGATTACAGGACCGCAGGACCTCCTGCAGGAGGTCTGATCTTCTAGGTGTACCAGGGAACCCAGGGATGCTTAGAGTCAGAACCATAGTGGTCTTGCTGAGGAAAACTGTCCTGTTTAAAGAGCCTGATGGAGTTGGGATCCACCTGCTGCTCTAGGCTCTCTTGGAAAGCTTCTTGGAAAGTTCCCCCAACCCAGCTCAAAAGGCATCCAGAAGAGTCCTTGTCACTTTCCACTGAGAAGTAGGACAGGTGGAAGGAACATGATGTTCTCTTTCTGGACCACACTGTTTCACTCCCTCAAGAGTCCTTTCTAGATTTCTTTAGAGGGGGAGAGGGAGGAATTACTGTTATGGTGGCCATGTGAGAGCATCCTTGTTGCATGGCCAAGATGACCATGTTGTCAGGACAGGAGCCAGGCCCTTCTTCCTCCCATGCGCAGGAGAGGTTGGAGGCTGAAAGCTGGGAAGAAGGGCTGCCAAAAACTCCAATGCCCCCATGCCACAATCGTGCTCCTGAGTGGGCATATGCTCTGCCCTGTGCATTCCCTGGAATTAGAAGGGGATCTTTGCCACTCAGAGCCTCTTCATCCAGGCCACAAAAATGTGGAGGCATGGGGTGGTCAGCCCAATTGGGAGGGTGGAAGAGTTTGGGAGCTTTGAGTCACCCACTCCAACCATGTATGGAAGTGAATCCCTGTGACAAAATCTCGTTGAACCCCTAGACATTTTGTCCATTGCAACACATCCTGGCTGAGGGAACCATGCTGGGGTGATCCTTCCTTGCTGGGTGCAGCACGGGTCTCACACTGAACTGAGGGAAGGGATTCAGCCCCCCACAGGTCTGAGATGGAATCCTCCCCCTGCATGGCTTACAGAGCTGATAGGAGAAATTGGAGGAGAAAGGAAGGGACCTGGAAGAGGACCAATAAAAAGGGTGAGAGACCAAAAAGAATTCTTCGGGGTTTTTTGCAAAGAAAAGAGACAGCCAGGTGAAGAGTGGGAAAGAGAGAGGAAGAAGCAGCAGATGAGAGAAAAGAAGGGAAGTGTGGAGCAGTCTTCCTAATGTTCTAATGGAAAATCGGCCGGAAATAGACTGAGCAGCAAGGGGAGTTCGTCATCCTACCACAAGGGAGCCAGAGTTTCCAAGTGATTGATGGAGAGCCTATCTAGTGGAGGGTGTGGGAGGACAATCCCAATTCAGGATGTCCTCTGATAAAATAAAGGAGAATAAACATTAAACCTAGGTTATCAGAAACCCAAACCAGACAGCTTATGGCATTTTTCAATAAAGGCATACTTACGATGAAGACAAGAATAAATCCAATAAACGGAAAAATCTAGTGCGGTACTTCACATAAAAAACATATGGATCAAGAAGACTGTAGAGCTTCTTGTAAAAATCATGATATTCCCTACAGAAGAGAGAGATCACAAGAAAAAAGTGAACATAATTACCAACTCCAAAATGAGTTTGAAATAGCTATTTTAAACGCTTCTTCTGCAGTTAAGCTAAAGAGGTGTATGTTAGTAGCCATTTAAAAAAAAAATTTCCATTTCTTCTCAAAGCTTTGACTAGAAGGGAAATATCTGTCAATTATCAGAGTTTCAAACCCTACAGCAGGCATGGGAATCATATGGTCTTTGAGCTGTTGCTGGACTGCATCAGCCCTAGCCAGCATAGCCAATGAGAGGAATGCTGGGCGTTGCAGTCCAACAACATCGGATTTTTTTTGGTGGGTTTTTTGGGCTATGAGGCTGTGTTCTACAAGAGTTTATTCCTGATGTTTCGCCAGCAGCTGTGGCTGGCATCTTCAGAGAATGGGGAGGGTGTCACAATTCCTACCCCTGCTATAGAAGAAATAATAAAGGAGAATAAGCTCAACTTCTCACCAAGCTTGCATATTCTCTGTTCCCCCCCTTCCCCCCCCCCCCCCCCACACACAAATGAGTAAAATGGTCAGAAAATTTTGCTTACTTTTTTGTCCAACTGACCATGTAATCTGACCCTGAAAAGGCTATGGTTACTCTTACTGGAGATCAGCCAACTTCAACCCATGTTTAAGAAGCTGGCTTGTTTCTACTAACCATACTTAAAATTAACTACAGTTTGTCCAGCTTCAGACAAAATGGAAGCAGCAGAATCTTCCAATCCCATGTGACAGAAGAGAAGAAAGGTGGCTTAACAAGAATGGCGGGGGAGCTATGCTTATTTTTAGAATACTATACAATGGTTCCTGAAAGTTGCCTGTGGGTAGTCAAATTAAGAGGTCTATGATCAGAATCTGAACCCCCAAAATTGGAAATGTATGACTATGAAATGCTTACATGAACTATCTGAAAGCCAGAACTGACTACAAAAAGGCAAGCTTCAGGTAATTCACCTGAAAATACCAGGAAAATACTCTGAAGGAGCAAAAGAACTTACAGGTTATGATGGAGAATCAGGACAAACAATCCATTCAAGGCAAGGAGGCTGATGGCTCCACCTGTAAGAGAAGCATAGGAAAATATTACATGCAGGGGTGGGGAACCTCAGGGCCTGGGGCAAAATCCAGCCCCCTTCTCTATGAAATCATCATTTTGTGGTTTCTCAACATTTTCATGCTTTTTTTGCTATTTAAACAGATTGATTTCCCTCTCCAAGGACCTGGAACAATGGATGCAAGCTACAGGAAAAGAGATTCTACCTCAACATTAGGAGGAACTTCCTGACAGTAAGAGCTGTTTGACAGTAGAACACACTCCCTCGGAGTGTGGTTGAGTCTTCCTTAGATGTCTTTAAACAGAGGCTGCATAGCCATCTGTCAGGGATGCTTTGATTGAAAGTTCCTGCATGGCAGGGGGTTGGACTGGATGGCCCTTGTGGTCTCTTTCAACTCTATGATTCTTTGATTTTGTGACTTAGCTACAGACAGTTAAAACTTTAAGCTAAAATATTCTAGTATCTTGCGTCTCACTCTTCTGTCTTTGGCTCTGCCCAGCACCGGAATGTGACCCTGAGGAACATCTCAGAAATTGGACCTGTCTCTTAGGTTGGAAGAGTTTCTCCACCTGGATTTAAAGGCTGGACCATCATCAAAAGTGGTTTAAGAGCAGTAACTCTGAAAGTCAACAATTAAATCCTATGCATTTTATTCAGAAGTAAAACCCAGTAATGAAATGGAGTTCACTCTGAAGTTGGTATAGAAATGCACTCTCCAACCTGCATAAAAATGCAGAAATAATGCAGTTTGATATTACTTTAACTGGTATGGCCCAATGCTCGGATCCTAGGATTTGTAGCTTCTTATAGCACCAGAGTTCTCTGACAGAGAAGGCTAAATAGATGAAAAAATTACAAATCCCAGGATTTATACCAGTGAGCCGTGGCAGTTAAAGTAGTGTCAAACTGCATTATTTCTGAAGTGCAGATTCAGTCCTAGTTAAATAAAAATGTACAACACTGTCTTTTTAGAACTGGGCTTTTTATTAATGAGTAAGACTGAACAACACTCTGTACTATCAAAAAATAAATTGAAAAAGGCTTGATTAGTTATCTTAGGGATCAATCTGCTAATGCCAATTTTAGAAAATGCTACTGGATTTCCATTTTGGCAGTTAGGCTTTAGCTCTGGGTAACAATTTGAGTATTTATTTATTTATTTTTACCCCATCCTTTTCCCAGGTTGGGACCCAAGGAATCTCTCTCTGTCTCTCTCTCTCTCTATATATATAATACAACATAAAAAAATAAAACATACAAGGTTAAAAATTATCTAAACCAACCCCCATCCCCCAATAAAACCAGGCCTGCATGATTTTCAAAAGCTTGCTTGAATAAAAATGTCTTTGCTTGCCAACGAAAGGTCAGCAGGGAGGGAGACAACCTAGCCTCCCGTGGAAGGGAGTTCCACAGGGTGGGAGCAGCCACTGAAAAGGCTCTCTCTCTTGTACAAGTGCAAAGTTGTCATTTGTACAAATGCAAAGTTGTCATTTGGAAATAAAAATGTAATTATTGAATAAGTTGGCTACTGGAACAAACAGACAAACAAAAAACCATTAAGCCCCTGTTTGGCAAAAATTCTATGTCTATAAGTTAAAGAGCTGCAAGAACTGGCATGCTGAGTGGAGAATTCACACCGTCCAAATTTCACAAAATTATGCAGTCCCAAAAAACTATCATTGTGTCACAGCATAGCTTAAAGGTATATGACACAGCTATCTTTCTGAAGCAGATCTGGATCAGTTCAGTGTTTGGATGGGGATCAACAGGAGCCATGATGGAAGACAGGAAAGACAAGAATGTAGGCCTAGCTATATCCCAAAACATGGATCCTTTAGAAGAGTGCTACAGATCCCAGGGCAGACACATTCCAACACACTCTGAGCTCTCCATCCAACCAGAAAATTGTTGTTTTAATATTAATATTATGTTGTTGTTTTTAATAACTGTTTTTTTCTCTCTTTTAAATTGTATTGTATTTAATTCTTTTTTAAGGGGGGGGTCTCTTTTTATCCAAACAATGTTTTATTTAAATCTATTTTAATTCATGTAAGCTGCCTTGGTTGCCCAGGCAGAAAGGTGGGATACAAAAAATAAAGTTATTATTATTATTAGACAGGGCACCTGTGCCTACATTGACTGCCCACAATTTCCAAAAGGTTGGGCACAAGCCCACAGACAGCCTGGCATTTCAACATCACTGCCCAACAAAAGTATAGTGTTGGTTCTCTACTTACCTATATTGTAGGCAGCTGTGAGGAAGTCTATCATAAGGACAGGGTCATTCATATGAGGTAGGATGGACTCATGAAGTATTACCAATACTTTTTTGTAAAGGTTACCAGGTAACTGAGGAGGAAGAAGTAGAAGAGTAACACATGTTAGGGACGTAGAGAGACTCTCTGTGTCCACTATGATCACTTGCAGAACGGAGCCACATAGACAGGACGCCAAGAAGAAGGTCTCTGAAGAGATATCTGCAACAGTCTTCAGGCCAGGAAGGAAAAATTCTTTCACCACAGCAAACAGCCTTGAGCACCCTGCTTGCTGAATAAAGACACAGCAACTGCCATTCTTCACTCAATACGACGGCTTTAATCTTTGTTTGCAATATATACAAAGATATGTACATTGAGTACCAGACAGCCATCTAAATACTCTATCTCTCACTCACCAACAAACTGTTTCATCAACCACCACTCCACAACAACCCACACTGGAGACATTTCACATCTCCCTTATATAGGTGGTTCAAATGCTCACTGCATCACTCATCCCAGGTGTGCATAATACTAACTGTTAACCTCCACACACCTGCCACTGGAGCTTAGCTTCTTTCATTACTTGGCTTACAGCTCCATCTTGTGGTCACATCCATGCCATTTCCTGATATTCCCCTCCAAATGACATGTGGTGTGTACCATTTGTCATTTACACCTGCTATTCATATATTGTGACCTTCATCACTGACACCTAACCTGTAAGCCAGTCTCATGTGTCTCTCTACAAGTAAAGGCTTTGTCAGAATATCTGCTACATTGTCTTTCACAATAGTTTCCTATTTGATAGCCCATGCTATTATCATACCCAGCACTGGCTTCCTTGGTACTGTCACTCTTTAATTTCTTTTGCCCCACAAGCCTGGTCAAACTACTAAACATACCATGAACACACTCTACCCCAAACTTTAGAGCTTTGGTTGTGTTCCATCCCTCCTGCTTGGTACATGTCCTTCTGTACCTTTCTGGAGAGTTCCCAGCTCCTTTAACTGCTATTGCAGAAGCGGCTTGTGCCCGCTCTAGTACAAAAAAACCTTCTCTTCTGAGACCTCATGGGAATCAGGATTTTCTTTTTACCACCCTCAGTGTCACTGCTACTGACACTGGACTGAGTGTCTTGCCCATGTGTCTCCAGTTGCTCCTGTTTTACAGTCACTGTCTCTGGCTTTATATCTGAGGAAGTGCTAGGCTCTTCTGGAGTACAAGGCACCTTTAAATTGCCCTGCTGATTAGACACTCCAGGTTGTTGCACGACTTCTGGTTTCTCATCCCTGGATGCAAGTACCCCTCCATTTTCACTGTTCTTGCCTATCATAACATCCTTCCTTTTGGCAGCAACATTTTGGTTAGGGTACACTTTCTCCCACCCAGCATGAGTCTCAAAGTTAGCACTCCTAGAGTACAGAATTCTGTTCCCATCTATCAGGAACATGTACTTATTCCCCTCATAGCCAAGAAAACGTAACCTTTGGCTTTTTGATTCATTCTTTTTCCTGAACTGAGGAGGAATATAAACAGAGGCAAATTGACCAAAAACCCTTAAATACTTTAGGTTTGGTTCTCTTCCATATAACATAAAATAAGGGGTTTGGTTTATAGCACTGCACCAAAACCTGTTAACTATATGGCAAGCCATTCTAGTGGCTTCACCCCACAAATTAG
This sequence comes from Urosaurus nigricauda, assembly GCA_034509955.1. Lineage (NCBI taxonomy): Eukaryota > Metazoa > Chordata > Lepidosauria > Squamata > Phrynosomatidae > Urosaurus > Urosaurus nigricauda. Next base: position 1,110,072 of record JAOEGL010000014.1, read on the forward strand.
CTGGTGCACTTGAATCCTCCAACATACAGTCCCTTATCTGGTTGATCATGCCAATCCTGCGCTCTGCAAGACCATACTCGGCCGGGCAACCTGGGTTCGTCGCTTTATGTTGGATACCTTTCTGCCCAAACTACTGCTGCAAATTATTACAGAGAAATTTCCCACCTCTGTCTGTAACAAAAGTGCCAACCCTGTGGGGAAATTCCCTTTCAATAGAATTGACCCACCTTTTGATCATGTCAGCAGCCTCACTCTTGGTTTTGAGCAAAGCCACACAGAATCATAGAATTGGAAGAGACCATAAGGGCTATCCAGTCCAACCCCCTGCCATGCAGGAACTCCCAATCAAAACATCCCTGACAGATGGCCATCCAGCCTCTGTTTAAAGACCTCCAAGGAAGGAGACTCCACTGCACTCCAAGGGAGTGTGTTCCACTGTCGAACAGCTCTTACTGTCAGGAAATTTCTCCTAATGGTGAGGTAGAAACCCTTTTTCTGTAGCTTGCATCCATTGTTCCGGGTCCTAGTCTCTGGAGCAGTAGAAAACAACCTTGCTCCCTCCTCAATATGACATCCCTTCAAATATTTAAACAAGGCTATCATATCACCTCTTAACCTTCTCTTCTCCAAGCTAAAGATCCCCAGCTTCCCAAGTCGTTCCTCATAGGGCATGGTTTCCAGACCCTTCACCATTTTAGTTGCCCTCCTTTGGACCTGCTCCGGTTTCTCCACATTCTTTTTAAATTGTGGTGCCCAGAACTGGACACAGTATTCCAGGTGGGGCCTGACCAAAGTAGTATAGAGTGGCACTATTACTTCCCTTGATCTAGACACTATCTTTCTATTGATGCAGCCTAAAGTTGCATTAGCCTTTTTAGCTGCTCCATTGCACTGTTGACTCATGCTCAACTTGTGGTCTACTTGGACTCCTAGATCCCTTTCACATGTGGTCTCGTTCAGTGAGATGTCCATCTTATATCTGTGCATTTCATTTTTCCGCCATAAATGCAGTACCTTACATTTCTCCGTGTTGAATTTCATTTTGTTAGCATTGGCCCAGCTTTCTAGTCTATTCAGGTCGTTTTGAATTTTAATCCTGTCCTCTGGGGTATTAGCTACTCCTCCTAATTTGGTGTCATCTGCAAATTTGATAACTAGGCCCCCAATACTATCATCTAAGTCATTAATAAAGATATTGAATAGCACTGGGCCCAGGACAGAACCCTGTGGCACCCCAATTGTCACTTCTCTCCAGGATGAAAAGGAACCATTGTTGAGTGTTGGTGGAAGACAATTAAGCTTGGATTTAGAGACAGTTTAATTATTTTACTTTTAACAGCAGTAGCTTCTTCTGCTGGTGTAGAAAGAATATTCTCTTCCTTTGGACTCATTCATTCTAAATTGAGAAATTGTTTGGGACCCAATAACGCAGGACAGTTTGTTTTTCTTTTCCAGTTTATGAACAGACAAGAAGATGAGTGAGTGAAATGGCACAGATACTTGTTTGTGACAGTAGGAGATTATCCCATGTGCCCTATCCTGTCTTTTCCCTGATGGGATACACACGCATTTAACTGTAAATAATGGATCTTACCACATTCTCCCGTGGCTGGCTGTATGCAGCCTGTATGCAACCCAGGTTTGTTCTGTGGCTTTTCAAGGATGGGAAAATCCCCTCCTTGAAAAGCTGTGGGATGGTGCCAAGGTTGCATATGTCTAGCCAAGGGCATATGCAACCTGGTAAGATTCATTATTGGCAGTTGAGCATGCGTGTATCTCATCAGGGAAAAGACAGGATAAGGCATGTGCAATAATCTCCAGTTGCTTCTTTGAAAAATGCAAATGATGAAAGTGAACATTGTTAAAATTGCAATATAATATGGATAGCATTTAAAAGCAACAAGGGTGTGTGAACAAGCCAAGAATGTAGTCTTTGCAGCAAGGGAGCAGTTTTTAAGGGATTGTATAGGTCACCTTTGGGTTTATTTCATTTTTTCAACACATTTTACTTTATTGATCTGTACATGAAACTCTTTCCCCACCCCATTTATTCTTATAGTACCCCTGTGAGTTAGGTTGAGGTGTGCGGTGGAGTGTAGTGGTGTCGTTTTCAACGTTTTTAAACAAACGTTGGACGTTTTTAAACAAACTGGATGGCAATCTGTTGGGGGTGCTCGGATTGTGTATTCCTGCATGGCAGGGGGTAGGACTGGATGGCCCATAAGGTCTCTTCCAACTCTATTACTATTCGATGAAGATGACTGAGCTACAGGGGACAGTATTTTAAGTTTTTCATGTGTGGACCAGGCTGATAGTCTAAATTATTTTTTAAAAAGATATTTTGTTTATCCAAATCAGTTAAGAACCATGGATGTTTAAACAAATACAACAATACATAAGCTATAAAGTTATTGTTTTAATTAAATTAAACTATTTAAATTGTTATTAAGATAATGATTATTTTTCTCCATGTGCCTGGCCAACTGTGTGGACTGAATGCTGTACTGAGTAGGCCTTTGGTCTGACCTAGCAGGATACGTCTGATGTCCTGAGCTTTTAGTGTCAAAAATTTAACTCCCTTCCTTGTCAAAAGGCATGCACACCTCACACACTCTTGGATTGTTGCAAGATGGAACAGCAAGTTTTTGTTTTGTTTTAGTGAAGACAAGACCCAGGACTTCAAGGCTTTTGGTACCTACCTTGTGCTTGAGAAATCCAAGCCACATCCTCTCAAAGGCCACCTTGTGTTCCTGAAGGGAAGAGTAAAAAGCAACACCAATTGAGAGTGGAGTCTGTATAAAATCATCTTGCAGTCATTGGGTTTGCCCCCAAAAAGGGCTTCATGTAAAATGGCCTTGCTGGTTGAACAGAGCAATTTTCACACTCTCCCTCAAGGAAAGCCCCCCCCCCCCTTTTAGGCTTTATCACCTCAAAAATGTGGTGCCAAATACGCTGTAAAATAATTTGTCTCTCTTTACAGTAATGTAATGAAATGTGATAAGCTGTATCAATAGAAATAACACATGTGATGAGCTGCATCAATAGAAATACAACACTCAATAGAAATGTTGTAGAGATTCTCTCTCTACAACATTGCTAAAATCCGTTCATGCCTCTCAGCCTCCACTGACAAGACTCTGGTCCATGCCCTAGTGCTTTCACGACTAGATTATTGTAACCTTCTTCTGACAAGGCTACCTCTCTCTCACCTCCATCCTTTAATCTCTGTCCAGAGCTCAGCTGCACGTATTATCACATCTGCTCGCTGCTTTGACCATGTTTCTCCTCTTTTATCCTCCCTTCACTGGCTCCCCTTCCCCTTCCGCATCCAGTACAAGCTTTTGTTACTGACTTTCAACGCCCTCCATGGACTGGACCCTCCTTACTTGTCTGAATTTCTTTCTCCTCACACTCCTTCTCGTACCCTCCATTCTGGTAGTCAAGGTCTCCTGTCCCAGCCGAGGATTTCCACTGCCCTGTCCCGGATTTGTCCCTTCTCACTTCCTGCCCCTCACTCCTGGAACCTTCTTCCCCCACATGTCTGCCTCATCACTTCTCTAACCAGATTCAAAATTAAGTTAAAGACTATATTGTTTAGGGAAGCGTTCCCAGGATTGTGCCATCTGCCCCAGGATGCCTCCTTCTAACTATGTATTAAGAAGCCGTGCCCTCCTTCCAGTCCATCTGCCTTGGTCCTGGCCCTAGAGGGAGAGAACCACTGGACCTCATCCCCTTCCCACCACCTTCCCCTCTTCCTTTTTGTGTTGTTTTGTTTTGTGTTGTCTCTATTAGACTGTAAGCCTGAGGGCAGGGATCCGTCTAATTTACGATTGTATGTACAGCACTGTGTAAATTTACAGTGCTATATATAATAATAATAATAATAATAATAATAATATAATGGGGTGATGGACAAGTGTGGAAAGTCCAGAAACAAATTATTCGGCATAAACATGGAGAATGGTTGAGAGAGTGAGAGTAGGAAGTGAAGTTTGGAATAGTGTGATGGGAGCTTGAGAAAATCAGAGAGGGACTGGCATTTGTAGGACACAATGGCAGAAGAGACTTCATTATGAAGGACAAGTGCATTGATACCTTGATGATACCTTCAACACCAGAAAAAGTGCAAGATGGATTGAATAAAAATCCTGTTGGCAGAACCACCACGAAAGGAGTGAGGGAAAGCATTTGTAAATCTTATGATACCCAGTTGATATTGGACTGCCACTCCCAGTATTCCTACAATTGACTATTTGGTCTAAGGCTACTGGGATTTGCAATCCAACAACATATGGAAGGTCATATGATTCCCACCCCTCCCCTACAATCTGAAATTCTAGAGAAGCAGAAACAAAGATATTTAACGTCAGTCAAACAAAAGATGTACCTTTAGCTTGGATACTTTCCATTCCTCCTGGTTAGCTGCTAGGGTGGGGAAAAGAGAAATTAGCAGCTAAATTCAGCACTTGGTTTTTGAATATATTACAGGGAAAAGCTAAATGTCAGTTGTAATGCATATGCTGGTTACAGGTTCAATTTCCAACACCCCATTTAAAGGATCAAAAAATTTATGATGGGAATTTCAGCCCAAAACCCTGAAGAACCTTTGCTATTACAGCCCTGGACCAAGTTCTCCAACAGCTTTAGCTCAGAGAATGCAGCTGCTCAAGTAAGCCCACCTCATCTGAGATCCTGAACCTGCATATACTAAATCCCAGGGAAGTATACTGTTGCTCTCTGACTTCATGGAGTGAACTCTAAACTCCCTTTTCCCCAGTGAACAGGAGACCCACCTCACACACAAAAAAGTCCTTGGCCTCACTACTTAGGGCAGCATTTGAATTTGCAATATTTTGTTTACGGAAAACATCTCTACTGTAGTCTTTAGCTAGAAGACATCCCTAAGTGGCTTATAGATTAATTTAATCAAGTCAGACGCTATACACAAGGTTTTCAGTCTGAAAGCCAGGATATAAAAGGAAAAAGGAATAGAAAGGGAACAGAAATCAAGAAAACCTAGATTTTAATGTTATTAATGGGGCTTTTTAGACCGCCCAAAAGGGGCAGTCCATAGTCGCCCCTTCTAGCGGCAAGATGAGGCCTAGCGGCAAGATGAGGCACGGGCAGCCCCAGAGGCCTCATGCTGCCACTTTTGGAGGCCGCGGGGAACCGGCAAACTGCCGGTTCCCCGCGGCCTCCAAGCGGGGTGTAGCAGGCGCTCTGGGCGCCCGCTGCACCCCACTTCCCTCGGCGGGGCTGAAGGGGGAAAGGGGCTGCCGCCGCGGCCCCTTTCTCCATGGGTCTTTGCCGCGGCCATTTAAAGGCTGCGGCAAAGACCCGCCACAAAAAAAGAGCTCCGCGTTCGAGCTCTTTTTTTGCGGTGCGGGAAGGGCGCGATTGGCGCCCTCCCGCGCCGCAAAAGCGTCACAACGTGAGCAGCGTATCAAAACGCTGCGCACGTGATGACGCTTTTACGGCGCCTCCGTATAGACGCCGCCATCTTTAAATGGTGGCATCCATGTGGTTTAGGCTTAGGGAGGGTGTAAAAGCTACGCCCTCCCTAACCCTAAAAGCGGGCTTTTTAGCCCTTAAAACGCCTTTTTTTGCCCATCTAAAATGGGCCAATATGACTTTGGCCAAAATCTAATTTTAGTCCCAACCACTGAATTAGAAGAAACTTAGTAAATCAATACTTATGTAAGTTCCATTGATTCATGGACTTACTCTACCTATAACATATAATTAGATTTAGATTTAAGCCCTCAACTGTGAAGACCATTTATAGAAATATAAACACTAAAAGTGTTTTTTAGTTTTCATCTCAAGCAATTCCTTGTTAATACAGGACAGTTGTAGTAGATCTGAAGATCAATTTGCTGCTCACTGGACCCTCGAAGAGCCACATGGGATGCTAAAAGGGGGTGGGGAGAGTGGGTAGAAATCCATTTCAGATTGTGAAAAACACTTTTGAAAATATTGAACAGTGCAAGGATAGTCTTGCAATCTATTTATGAGGTGAACTACCTCTCCTGGAAACTGCCCCACATAGAGTCCTTGGGCCACACTTTTGTCCACCATGAGCGTAAGAGTGTTGCCTATCTATCAAGATGTATTTGATTCCCCAATGTGCCAGAAGCAGCCATGATTGCCGGGGAGGGAATAGTTGTGTCATCCAAGATCTCAGAACCACAATTCTGACTGACCTCCTACCCCCAGTATAATCAATGTAATCCTGCAAAGGTGATTCTATGCCAGCATTTTAAACTGGTTAGTGTTCTGGACACACCCATAGGAGACCCAGGTTCAAATTGGGATTGCTGGGAGATCTTGAAGCAACCTTAACTCATCAAATAATAGAGTTGGAAGAGACCTTAAGGGCCATACAGTCCTATCCCCTGCCATGCAGGAATTACACACCCTTGTTGCTTTTAAATACTGTCTATATTATATTGCAAATTTTAACAATGTTCACTTTCATCATTTGCATTTTTCATAAGAATTTTTCAGAGAAGCAACTGGAGATTATCACACGTGCCTTATCCTGTCTTTTCCCTGATGGATACACACATGTTTAATTGCCAATAATGAATCTTACCAGGTTGCATATGCCCTTGGCTAGGGATATGCAACCTGGGCTTATCCCACAGCTTTTCAAGGAGGGGATTTTCCCATTCTTGAAAAGCCGTGGGATAAACCTGGGTTGCATACAGGCGGCAATACAGCTGGCCATGGGAGAATGTGGTAAGATTCATTATTGACAGTTCAATGCGTGTGGATCCCATCAGGGAAAAGACAGGATAGGGCCCATGGGATAATCTCCAACTGTCACAAACTAGTATCTGTTCTACTTCACTCACTGTGCTTCACAAGGAAGTTTTTCATCTCACTGTTTTTACTTGGCATGCTGATGGATGATATAAGGGCAAAGACGTTCCTCTGGTAGACTGGAAGCGGAGCCTTGAGAAGAGACAAACAAAAATAAACAGGGACACACCCATGTACATGGCCACTCAAAATATTTTGCCTAGAGAGTGTGGAATTCCACCTCTTGGAAGAGCAAACAAGCACCAAAGAGTGGGAGAATTTCTGTCTCCCAATGGCAAAGAGCAAAATGACAGTTATTGGCCCTAAACAGACGGGCGCTATAGGGCACCCCAATCACGTGCTAGGGTTGCCTTGGGGATGAGAGTACACGCCCCGCAACCCTAGCACGTGATCGGGGCGGCGTTGCTACATAGTGCCGTTTAGACGGCATACGCAGCGACGCCGTCGCAGCTGCGCAGCATCCACATGGCACTGCGCAGTTGCGACATGCTGAAGGCGCTGCCTGCGCTTTTTGCGTTGCAACTGTGACACAAAAAGGAGCAGGCGTTTGGCGCTTCTTTTTCTTCTGCACACCTTCACCGCGCCGTCTAGTTGTTATGGTGACAGTGCGCAGAAGAAAAGGGGGGCTTCAGACTATTGCCTTGTTAATGTATTTCATTCACACATTTTTTGTATTTGACTGAAAGCCATTATATCTTGGATAAAAGAATACACATACAGAAAAAGTACATACACAGAAAAAAATCAAACCAATTAGTCCCCTGCACAGTCTATAGCTACTGTGTTTTTGTATTTGTATTTGGGCACCTACTTTCCCTAGAAATACTTTCAATGCAGAAAGTAGCAACATGCCACTGCAAGCGCCGGGGAAAAAATCCAAAATAGTGTGAGCTGTCTTCTGTGCTGTTACTTTGATGTTTTGTAGCTGAGTCTTCCAAGATTTTTTTTCATAAAACTATACCCCTCCCCCGATATTTAAAAGAGAACTGTTCTAACATATTCCCACCGAAATTCCAGCTGTACTTAGGTGATCATTTACCAAAAGCCATAACTTTAAATTATTCTAAGATGTTCTGTTTGACAAAACACATAGTTTATTGAGGCTTCGCTTCAGTTGAATTAGTTCACAGGTAACAGTACAATATCATCAGCGTATAGCAGGATTGTCATTTTAAAACTTCCTTTCAAAGGTGGAAAAATGTATTAGTCAGTGATTCCCAGACTTTGGTCCTCTAGGCGTTCCGGACTTTAATTCCCAGAAGCCCCAGCCAGGCTTCCTTTTCCCATACCCTTCAACTGATGATATGCACCTTTCTTGGAAATGTAATAGTGTTTCTGTTGTCTGTTTTTACAGTTCATCTTTGTAATGTGTTTATAAGTTGTAATCTCAATAAAAGTTATTCATAAAAAGAAAAAAGTAGGAAAGCCCCACTGCTTCTTTTCCAAGTGGGAATCCATCAGGAAGCACAAAAACTGCCTTTCCTTTTCTTTTGGGGACCCACAGATGTAATTTTTTCAGAAAGGGGTACCTTTTTGACTTTCTGCATCACACTGCCAACGTTTTCAGCCACCATCTTCATAACAAAGAACCGGACATCATCATGGTCCAAGTATTCTTGGAAGCGAGAAACCAATAGAGATGAATCCTCTTCTATTGGGATTAAGCCCTCCACCACCAACTAGTGAAAATCAACAGAAAGCAAGTTTAAAACTCACAGGCACAATCAGTTAAAATATCAAACCAACATTCTTTTCCCAGAGGATGCTACCACCCTTTGAAGGCTGTTACTGTTTGCTAGTTCAAACTGAACCTCCACGTTCAGAGGTAGTATCTCTCGACTACCATGCAGTAGGATGACAAACAATCACGCCAGGCAAACTGTGACATGAATTGGTTAACCCCTTCTGTCACTCAGATGAGGCACGGGCTCACTTGACTGGAGTTGAGCATTTCTGATAGGATCTCTAGCTCCTCCTGGTTCCATATATAAGATGGAATCGCAAAGGGGAAAGTAAGGTAGAAACCCCTAGCAGGTACACTGAGAAGTATTCAATTAAAAGGGAGCATATTGGATCTGGATGTCTCCATTGCCATGACAAGAATGGACCTTCCCAGTAAGTTTCCCAATGTATAATTCTCTGCCATATTACATCATGAATGGGATTTAGCAAAGCTCAGATGAAATGTATGTGTGAGGGAATGGCAGTAAGAACATTTCCAAGTAAAGCCCACCAAATGAAGCACCCTCCTCTTGAGGCAAATTTATCCAATTTCCAAAGCTCAGTAAATGTGATGGACTGAATTAGGTTATAGCCCAATAGGCCTCCTCCAGGCAGACAAGGTAGAATAAGCACTTGATGTGGTAGCATACCTGGTGGAGTGAGCTGTTATTCCATGAGGTTTAAGCCACCAGATTAAAATGGTAGGAGAGACCTTCTTCTCTTGAGAGGCGGGGAAAAAGGAAAGAAAGAGTTTCCAGCCTTCTGAAAGATCTGACTCTTTTGGCACAGATCTTTAGAGCTCTGTGAATATCCAGTTTTTGCTGCTCCCACTCAAGTAGGTATATAGGATGTGGTCAGAAAGGACAGAGAATAATAGGTTGAGAGATATGAAAATGACAGCTTACTTTGGGCAAAAATCCTGGGTTTAACCAGAGACAGAATATTCCTGAAACCTCTAGTGAGAGGGCCACAAGAGTGTAGCAAGTTCTGAAACCTGTCTCACAGAGGTGACAGCAATTAGGGAAAAACCCTTTAAGAGAAAGAATCCTTAAGGGCACTGACCTCAAGAGTGCAAAAGTAGTTCCAGACAGCACTTTCAGACCACTGTGTGGGAAAGTAGTGAATAGGTGAACTAAAAAGAGATGCTGCATTGAGGATGGAAACAAACAGGAACCTTACTGATGTAAATACAACAGAGGTAAGAGCTGAAGTCTTTATACGGAATGTACATTTTGAATAACATTTTCCATATTACATCAAAATCATTTCTTTTCCATAATCCTTTTTTTTTCACTTTCAATTTACATTTTAACTTACCATTAATTGCTAATTGCCAAACTTATTTATACCAATCCTCAAATTCCACATTTATTTTCGTTTTCCAGCTTCTCGCTATAATTAATCTCGCTGCTGTAAGCAAGTTTGTCACAAGATTTCTTTCTTCTTTTTCCCATTCTACATCATTATATAGTGATAACAATACTACATTTGGTTTTATATCTATTTTTATATTCATAATATTTTCTATTTCTAATATTTCTATTTCCAAAATTTTTTACATATTTACATTTCCACCACATATGTATATATGATCCTACTTCATTACGTGTCTCCAACGTAATTTTGAATTATGCTTATCTATATTATATAGTCTCACTGGTGTCAAGTACCATTTCCAAATCAGGTTATAATAATTTTCCTTAATTCATACCGATATTTTTTTTAAATGTCTTTGTTCTCAAATTTTATTGCATTCATTTTCACAAAATTTAGATCCTAATTCTTCTTCCCATATTTCTTTCAAAATATTTTGGTTTTTCCTCTTGTTCTCCATTAATATTTTATAGATTTTGATAGTTATTCCTTTCATATTTTCATTTTCCTCTAATTCTTTTCTCTTCTAAATTATTTGTTCAAACTATGTTTTTTTTCCTTTCTATGCTCTTTTTTCTTCCAATTTTTAAACCACTGTTCTATTTTCATATAATGAAACCAAGACATTTTTTCCCTAGAAGTTTTTATTTTATACTTTGTTTTTCTATTTTTAATTCTATCCAATTTTCGAGTTTATCTATTTTCCTTTCCTTTCATTCCGTATCTAGTAAATCTTAAATTCAAAGAATTTACCATTATTATTGGTTCTATCATTGAATTTTCATTCAATAATCCTTTTTAATAATTGTTCCATATTTCTAATATATTTTTCATAAATGGGTTTCCAATCTCCTTAATTTCTTTCCTACTAATTTTTTTAAAAAATCCCTATTTTCATATATATTTCTTCTTTTCCTATTCCTCACCAGTCCAAATCTGATGTACTTAATATACCTTCTATTACGTATCTTCATTAGATACTTAATTTATTAGAGTACATGAACACCAGGTTAATAGCAACTTCCCAAAAAGCCTTCACAGACTTGGCCCCTAAATTATGGAACAACCTACTCGAAGAGATCCGTCTTATTACTACCTTAGAAACCTTTAAGGTGGCACTGAAGACGGATCTCTTCCGACGGGCTTATCCACCTGATCTTTTGTAAGTGACCCGAGAAACAAACTTATTACCGCTCATAATTATCATGGCATGGAAACAGACAATGATCGGTTATTTTAGTGATTGTTAGTTTTATTGTTGTTCACTGACTGTATTTTAAGAATATTGGATTGTGTACTGTAATGTGATTTGTATTGTTCTTTTATCCTCTGATGTAATCCCGCCTCAATCCATAGGGAGAGGCAGGAAATATAAATAAAAATTATTATTATTATTATTATTAATAATAATAATAATAATAATAACTGATTGGCCTTGTAATATCCCTTTATATTGGGGAGGCCTAATCCTCCATTTCCCTGGGATCTATACCAAAATTGTTTATTTAATCTAGTTCTTTTTCCTCCATTGTAGTATACATTTAATTGAGTGTTGCCACTTATTTAATTCAACCTCCAATATCTTTAATGGTATCATTCTGAATAAAAAAATTAATTTTGGTAAGATTTTCATTTTAACTAGTGCTATTCTTCCAAACCATGATAATTTGATTTATATTCTACCATTTTCCCCCATCTTTTTCCATAGTACAACTAAATTTTTCCCTTCCATTTCATTTAAATCCTTTATAATATTTGTTCCTAAATATTTTATATTACTTTTTATTCTTATCCCTAAATCTTTTCATTTCGAAAACTCTAATGCTGTGAACCAGACTCTGGGAATGGCATGTGAGGTACTATTAGAGGGTCCAGGGTTCTTGAACCACTAGAATTAACAGCTGGGAAAACTATGGTTTCTATGCCCAATGAGAATCCACTAGAATAACTGAAACTTTTCCTCAAAACCTAGGACATGAACAGCAATGGGAGGAAGACATGATGAAAGCCCAGAGGCAAAAGCAACATCAGGGAAGCTTGGCGTTGCTTGGCTTCCGGTCTTTCATTATGCCTTTCTTCAAATGTTGCTCATTTCCCAAGTTCTGTGAAAATGGAATCCTGTGAAGTATCAATGGCGCTTTACAGACGGCCCAAAAAGGGCAGTCTGTGGACGCCTCTTTCAGCAATGGATTTGGGCCAGGGCAGCCTCACTGGCAGCCCCAGAGGCCCCAATCTGCCGCTTTTCCAGGCCACTGAGAAGTGGCAAAACACCCCTTCTCCGTGGCCTGGAAAGGGGTGTCCTTGGGGCTTCATGACCCAAGGCCGCCTGACCCCTTTTTCCCTTGCTTTATTCCCGTGGCAATCTGCTGCCGTGGGAACGAAGCACTCCCGCGAAAGGAGCTCCATTTTGGAGCTCCCTTCTGCACCGCAATGACATCAGGCGCGCACCGGTCCATCTGGACGCAGTGTGCACCGTGATGCCATCATCGCACACGTGTATGGGTAGCGCAATTTTAAAATGGTGTCATCCATACACGCTAAGGGCTGGGGAGCGTGAGAATGCTGCACGCTCCCCAGCCCTACTTTCAGCACAAGGATGTAAAGATGTAAGAATGTAAAGAGATCTGCCTGAAGCATGCCAAAGTACGGTTCCAGCTGGAGAAAAACTGCTATGTGCAGGTTCCACTCTCTTGGATCTAGAGTTTGATGGCCTAGAAAATCTATATTGGATTGTGTTTTTCTGGGTTTTTTTCCCCTTTTTTGGGGGGGTGGATACTGCGAAACACCCACCAGTCCTGTTTACCTTGTGGTCTAGTAAGACCCTTAGATCTTTTCACATGCACTACTTTCAACCAGGTATCATATAGCCACCTATGCCGAGAAGGGAAAACTGAGAGATGATATAACAGCTATCTTTATCTGGAAGGATGTCCGCAGAAGATAGAACAAGCTTGTTTTGTGCTGCTCTAGATAGTAAAATAAAAACCATTAGATTCAAAAATTTCAAAAAGTGATTCCATCTAAATATTATGAAGAACCTCTTTAATGTAAGATATGTGTGACAGCGGAATAGACTGCCTTGGACGGTGGTGGATTTTCCTCGTTTGGATGTCTTTAAATAGAGGTTAGATGGTCATTTCTCGGGAGTATTTACTTGTGTATTGGCGCATGGAAGTGGTTTGAACTAGATGGCTCTTGCTGGCTCTTCCAACTCTAAGAGCTTATGATTCTAGGTAAGAGAGAGCTGACATCCCTGGCTTTGTTTCAAGTCCCTCAAGTAACAGTAGTGTAAACTGTGTTCCAGAACCCCAATGAGGTCTATAATAGAATTAAAACAACTTACTTTTAAAAGGTCCCATGGGAAATTGAAACTCCATTCATTCTTGATTAGCGGTCTTTTGGCTTCCAGTTCTACAAATTTCATTAGAGTACAGAGTGCAGATTCCTTTAATTTTCAACAAAGGGGAGTGGGGAGAGAGCCAAATAAATGGTTAAATCATGTTACCTTTCTACAGCCCATCAACAGCACTACAATGGGTTACTATTCAAGTGGAATGATTTGCACAAGTAGAGGGAAGCAGGGAGTAAAGATGTCACCCCAACATTCCTATTTTCATAACAGAGTCAACTTTAAATTCAGTGACTACTACAGTAGGCCCTCGGTATATGTGAGGGATCCATTCTGGATCCCCCCACCCAGCATACCAAAATCTGAGTATGCTCAAGTCCCATTGCCCTTAATGGGAGCACTAAGGAAAAAAGTCCCTCCCTTCCCCTCCCTTCTTTCTTCCTTCTTCCCTCCATTCTTCCTTCCTTCCCTCCCTCCCTTGTTCCTTCCCAGCCCTCACCCCATCTCCTTCCCTGCTTCGTCTTAGCGGCTTCTGCCCTGTCTTGGCTGCGGGGGTGGAATTTGCTGGGGCTGGGAGCTGGCCGAGGGTTGAGTTCCAAGGGAGCCCCAGGCCCAGCAGCCAGGACAGGGACTCTGGGCTCTGAAATTGAAGCCTTGGCTCTGGCTCCCTTGGAACCCTTGCTGCAGCCACACTGGAGCAGTAACCCAGTTTGGCACCACTTTAAGTCTTTTCTGGCTCAAGGCTATGGAATTCTGGGATTTACACAAGCCTGTGATGATTTTTTTTTCAACATTGTAGCTGTTTTTAATGCATTTTGGGGGTGCTGAATTTGAAAAGCAGAATAAAAATGTCATACCGTACACATTCTTTCACAAATTTCATATTTTTATCCATTCATTTATCTCTCAGCTTTGATTAAGTGCAGACACTGATGATCCAGTGTGATTTTAGTGTTTTTCAATTGATTTTTGTGTTTTATATCAGTGAATTAAAGTGTTGCGAAAGTCTGTTAAGACTCTTTGCAGGATAATTCTTTGCAGAATATTTCATTCAGTCACATATTACAACACAGAAAAGTCAAAGCAAATTGTGAAAAAAAACTGTTCATGATGGAGCAAATCTGAGGTCATTTCTGGATTTAGAACACCAAATTCCTACAAAACCTATACATTTTTAAAAAGTTTCTATGACATTCAATTTTGCAGGCCTGTGGTATTGCTTTATTATTATTGCTGTTAGTAGTAGCAGTAGTAGCAGCAACGGCATTTTGGTGATCTTTTCTATCAACAGAAACCCTGGTGGCACAGTGATTAAATGCCTCTACTGCAGCCACTCACTCACAAACCACAAGATTGTGAGTTCAATCACAGCCAGGGACTCAGGGTCGACTCAACGTGGTATCCTTGAGTATCCAACTTGAGTACCCAACTTTTGGGGGGAAAATAGCTTACAGTTGTAAACCGCTTAGAGACTGCTAAGCGTGGTATGAAGCAGTATATAAATGAAGCTGCTATTGCTAAGCTGCTATTGCTACTTACTAAAATTACCTCTTAAGCAAATTTTTTCAAGTTTTATACTATTGCATGCTCAATCCTATACAGGTTTTATGTTATGTAAAGTTGTAACAAACACAATAAGTGTATGGGAAATTAGTATTAACTTTTATGTATATGGCAACATAACAGCAACAGATTACTGGGGATGCCTTTGCAACAAGTTACTCAACAAACTACATTTAAAACTGATTTTCCACCCCCAGTCCAAAACGATTGGAATAGGATCTGGCCAGATTTGTAAAACCTTAACTGAAGTCAATGAAGTAGTTAGAAAACATGAACTGAAGAACAACATGAACAAGAGAAAGAATGCAGTAGATGGTAAAAAATAACGAATTGTAAACTTAGTTGAAAATTGTTTTAAAAATTCAAATAGGTTAGAGGAAAAGTATGGGTTAGAGGAATAGGTTAGAGGAAAATGTATATGAATACTGTCTTATGTTTCTTTTTAAATTCTTTTTAAAAAGACTTATGTTTCTTTTTAAATGTAAAAATACATTTCCCTGTTTACAGAGAGCTTTTTCTGTTAGGACCCACAACAACCTACTACACTCACCCCTACAAACTCACTTTGATTCGGAAAGATTTGTGGCCCATCAGTTGTGACAGACAACTGCAGCAACTGTTGTATCTATGTCTCATCCAAATTTTGTACTTGTCCTCAGCACTGTATCTCTCTGAAAAACAAGATGAAAAGTGGAGATGGGGTGAAAAGGAGAGAGAGAGAGAGAGAGAGAAAGAGAGATGGATGGGTGGAAAACTGGATTTTGCCAGGACTAGTTTACAGTTCAATTATGGCCCGAAACAGCCGGGCAGAAAACAGCAGCTTCTGTCCGCTTCAGGGGCGTTGTGTACAGATAATGCACACCCCTGAATCAGCTGGAAGCTACTTTGGGGCCACCTAAAGAGGCCTCAGTCCATTGGCAAAAGAAGCGAGGAAAAAGTGCTTCTTGCTGGCAGCCTGTTCGGAACTGCAGTGGCAGTCTGCTTTAAGGGCAAGCTGTGCAGTTGCCATGGTCCCTAGGCAATTGCAAGTGGAGTGCTCTCTGACCACTTTTTCCTGCCTGTCTTCATGATCCCAGAGTGTATCTCTGTATGAACAAATGCTATTTTGTTAATAATCATCTCAGTTTTTCTCTCTGAACATCAGTCATGCTGGCAATGAAAGCAGATGGCTGAATTTACCAGTCTGATTCTATGTATATGGGCTTGGATAGATGTAAAGACTTCCTATCTCATTATACGGTAGGTGTTAATTAACACAGTTAAAACTGAGAATTATATTATGGATTTATATTTATATTATATGACATTTTTAAATTATACCCCCCTTTCCTGTACAAAATAAAAGGCAGGGCAGGAAGTCCTCATTGGTGTTCTAGCCCTAGAGGACAGAAAGCAACTTTTGAAAAGTTCTAATTTAGCAGTTTCACAATGAAGTCAGATGAGTACACCACCAAAGGTTGCTGCGCCAATTTAGGCTTTTGCAAAACCTTAGCGCACCACAGTTAAAACAGGAGTGACATGCTAGATCACTGTCTTTATTGTTCAGAGTGGTGTTATAGCAATTTTTGATGTTTTGATTTTTTATGTTGGAGGGACTTCCCAAAACAGGCTTTAGAGTAAAAACTGTGCCACCAAAGGGTTTTGTGGGTGGGTGGCGGGTTAAAAGAAAAAGCACATTTTAATGCCCCCACCCCTAATTTTTAATTTGTTTTTCAGGGATGACAGGGACCACCAAGGTTGCATGTGCTCCATGGGTCACCATTATTGGTTGAACAACAATAATGTTCAGGTTAGCAGCATGGTGTTCCGAAAGAATGAAACATTTTCCCATGAATATCTTAATGCTGTCCTCTCTGCAAAACTGTAGTTAGCAAAACACTCGTAGAAACAGAAATAAGTAACCAAGAAAAATCACATTGCCACCAAAGCTGCTCCTTGTATGCATGGAGTAGACTTGGGCTAGCAACTCTTGTATTCAAACCCACACTTGGCAGTGGCAGAGGAAAAAATCAACCATCCTTTTCAAGGCCTTTGCTATCTCATAAGAGAATTGAGAAGATACACAAGTGTGCAGGACTGCATATGGCATCCTGAGCTAGAAAATGGCCAAATACACTGAAATGAATATGAATATAACAGATATAATACCTGGCAAAGTATTCACACTTCTTTGACTTTGCCACATTTTGTTATGTTACAATCTGGAAATCAATTGGATCTAACTGATATTGTCATAACCTGATGTTCAAAAGATACTCTACGCTGTGAAGGTGCAAAATATGTTATGGTACAAACAAGAAACCAGCACTTGTCAGTTACATAAAGTATTCACCCCTTTTGCTAGGACTCACCTCAGTACATTCAAGGCAACCCACTGTCTTCAAAACTCATATAATCTGTTGAATAAGTCTAGTTGGCTGCAATTCCTAAACCTATCTAAACATGTGTAGCACAGGGATCTTTGGCTGCATCTGAAAGTAGCAAAGCTGTATGGTACACCATAAATTTGGTAAAATAAATTCATCATCCCTGTTTAATAGCTCCAATTTGGGAAAGTCTACTCCAGGTCTACAGGTGTAATCGGGCCTGGCCTGAACTAAGAAGAGCCCTCCCTCCAATCCATCTGGTGCCATCAAGCCATGGAAGGAGAGATGCAGGCCCAGCTCCATTGGGCCTGGCCTAGATTGCCAAGCCCTCCCGTCCAGTCCATCTACTATGGTCCAGGCCTCTGAGGGAGAGAAGAACTGCTGGCCTGATCCCCTTCCCCATCACTACTTCCTTCTCCTTTTGTGTTGTGTCTTTTTAGACAGTAAGCCTGAGGGCAGGGAACTGGCTAATTAAAAACAATAATAACTGTAAGCCAATCTGAGACCCTTTAGGGCTGAAGGGCAGGGTATAAACACCATAAATAAATAAATAAAAATTCCAGTGCAAAACATCAAGGGGCAGGAGGAATCCAAACATAAAAAAATCAAAGTTACTATGATAAACAATACTGTGATAAACAATACTTATCGTGACCCTAAACTAAGCCATGGTTGCCTTAGCTGAAGACCTTCATCTGGGCATTGACAGAGGAAGTGTGACCCTGTTGGTGCTGCTGGACCTCTCTGTGGCTTTTGACAGAGAAAAAGGAGCTTAATTGTGGCGTCCTTCAAGGCGCCATCCTATCCCCGATGCTATTCAACATATATATATATAAAGCCGCTGGGAGAGATCATCCAGAGACATGGGGCGGGGTATTATCAGTACGCTGATGATACCCAGATATATTTCTCTGTGTCTCAGTCTACAACTCTGACTACAGAGGGCATATCTCCTCTCAATGAATGTCTTAAAGCAGTAATGGACTGTATGAGGAAAAACAGATTAAAACTGAATCCAGACAAAATGGTGGTACTTACAGTAGGGGCCCCTAACCCAGGTATTGTGGTACAGCCTCCAGTCCTAGATAGGGTCACACTCTTCTCAAAGGACTGTGTTCGCAGTCTGAGGGTGCTGCTAGACACATCGCTCCAGGTGTCAAATCAGGTAAACGTGATGGTCAGGGGGGCCAGTTATCAGCTCTGGCTGATACGCCAGCTACACTCTTTCCTGGAAGTGAGGGGCCCAGAAACTTTGGTGCATGCTCTGGTAACTTCACAACTCGATTTCTGCAATGCATCTACATGGGGCTACCCTTGTGCTTAGTTCAGAAACTTCAATTAGTCCAGAACATGGCAGCCAGTTTGGTTTCTGGTAAAGCCAGAAGCGATCACATAACACCTATTTTAAAATCACTCCACTGGCTGCCCATTAGTTTCTGGGCACAGTACATGGTGTCGGTTATGACCTTTAAAGACCTAAATGACTTGGGTCCATCTTATCTTCGGGACTGCCTCCTTCCTATAATCACCCCACGCACTCAGGTCCTCTGGGAGGAATCTATTGCAGCCTATGAAAACTAGGCTGTATGCAACCACCCAGAGGACCTTTTCGGCAACAGCTCCCAGATTATGGAATAGCCTGCCAGAGGAGATCCGTTACATTACCAGTTTAAAAAGCTTTAAAATACTCTTAAGACGGATCTCTTCCAGTAGGCCTTTCCTGAATAGATAACCAGGCACCAAAAATCAGAACCCCTTACCCCTCTGAATCTGATATAGCCACTGTTTGATTTGTTTATTTTAAGGTATGTTTTAAACTGTGAATTGTTTAATTGTTATTTTAAAGGGTGGGTAGGATACTGGGATATGGGACTGTACTGTTTTAACTTGTAAGCCACCCCAGTTGTCTCTGACAGACAGGTGGGATATAAATTTAAAAATATTATTTATTATTATTACTAAGGCAAGTCTATCAGGGGGTTTTCTTGGCAAGATTTGTTCATTCCCATCCATAGGGGCTTGGTTCTGGCCCCCTCTCCAAACAGATAGCCATTCACATTTTCCCTGTGTCCCGTATTACTCAATGGGCAGCGATGTGTGAGTGTGTCATCAGTACTGCCACTGATGTTGACAAGCCAAAGATGTTCTATTCTGCAGACCACTAGCCCGCTGATGTGATGAGCCCACTGTAATGCAACAGAACAATACAAACTAATGTACAGTTGGCCCATTTATTACGCAAGAGGATCCTTAGTGTAATACGATTTTCATGTACTCTATTTCTCTTACCAGAAATGAATGATGAAGTATTCTCTCTAGGCATTTTTGGTCCTTCAGTGCTATTTTATGGTATGCTTCTACTGGGAGTTGACCATAGAGTTGCACTGTAGGACCCAGAACATATTTTTCCAGTGCATATAAGTGAACCCTTGTTATACAAACTCGCATAATACACAATCCTACAGTATATTTGAAGCAACTACTAAATGTGGAAATGTCAAAAATATGTGTGTGTGAATATTTTGCAAGGAATGTCACATTAAAAGCTTCTTCACTTTCTTCATTTATTCATGTCCTGCTTTCCCCCCAAGATTGGGACTCAAAATGGCTTATAATTTAAAATAATACAATTACTCTTAAGAAAGAAGTGCATAAAAAGCTCTTCCAGGCTGGTCTAAGTCAGTCAGAAGTCTCACTACAGTTTATGTCAGGCACTGCCAGCTGCTGTTGCCTTCACATCCATTTGTTCCCTACCAGTATTTTCTCCCCTCATTTTCTGTTGGAGCCATTTGTTGCTGGACATGGTGGTTTCTTGGACCTATGAGAGTCTACATCTGCACTACAAATCATGCAGCTTGACATCACTTTAATAGCTAGGGTTCAATACTATGGAACCCTCAGATTTGCATCAGAACTGTCTGACCGAGAAGGCTAAATAGCTCATAAAAACGAACATTGGCTTACCTTGTGAGATGTTTGTTTTCAGCGATGAGGGCGGAGTCATCCTTCATGAGGGTTGGTTCCCCCTGTTCGCTCCAATCAGGCAGGACTATGACTTCTGGGCGTGTCCACCAGGCGAATCCATCCCCCTTGTTTGCCCAGTCAATGTATAGCCAAGCAGAGAGTTTATAACAATGAGGAAATACTAACAACAATAGAGAAAGTTTAACCATTTAACTATAACAATTCTAGACACTAGAACAAGGATCCTATTAACCTTACAACACCCCTCGACACCGAGAAAAAAATTCCTCAGTTACGGGTGGGCAGGATGACTCCGCCCTCATCGCTGAAAACAAACATCTCACAAGGTAAGCCAATGTTCGTTTTTCCAGCGTTGAGGGCAGAGCCATCCTTCATGAGGGACATACCAAAGCTCCCTAGATGGGTGGGAACTGAGGTAAGGAATTATAGGATGGACTGAAGGATCCGTCTACCAAATGATGCCTCAGCCAGTTGGAAGGCATTGATTCGGCAGCGACGGATAAATATGGAAGGCCACCCTGCAAATATCGGAGAGAAGAACATTAGTGATTAGTGCAGCAGGCGTGGCAGCACTGTGGGTGGAATGAGTGCTGACCCTTCCTTGAAGCGTATTACCCGTCATCGAGTCACACTTGAGAGATGCAAGCCCAGATCCATCAAGCCAGGGTCGATGAAGAAAAAATTATCTTCCAGGTATATAGGACCGAAGGAGACAAATAGACAGTCTGATTTGCACCATCGACAAGTGCGTTTGATGTAAATACGCCGAACTCTGCATACATCTAGTGTGTGCCAAGTCTTTTCAAGTTCCTTTTTGGAGTCAGGAACGAATGAAGGGAAAACAATCTCCAGTGCTCTATGAAATGTGGAGTTAACTTTAGTCATGAACGCCGGATCCCGTCAAGCAGAACTGAATCCTCGCAGAATCCACTCCTGCTGATAGTGCTCCTGGTTCAGAAAACTTTCTAGCTGAAGTAATAGAAGGACAGGTTACTTACCTGTAACGGTATTTCTTCGAGTGGTCATCTGCGAATACATACAAATGGGTTTTACTGCGCATGCGCAGTTCAGCTCGGAAACTTCTGGAATCACTAGGCAGACTTCGGATTGCAACTTTTTGGCGGTAGCCCCGCCCACCGCTATATAAGTCCCCTGCTTTCCCGCTCTTTCCTCAGTTCCATAGATTTTTTACGCCCCGTAAAGCGACTATGGAGCCCTCTATGAGCGAGACACTGAGGGGAGGATGGGCGGGATTTGTATGTATTCGCAGATGACCACTCGAAGAAATACCGTTACAGGTAAGTAACCTGTCCTTCTTCTTCGTGGTCTCTGCGAATCATACAAATGGGTTCAGACTAGCAAGCTAAGTTTACGGCGGAGGGAGTGTCCATAGGCCAAAGTATGTTAAACCAAGTCACTTTATTAAAGTGTTCAACTTGCATCCTCATCAGCACAATATCTCTGTAGCAATCAGAGGACCATGTGTTCAATGAACCAAACATAAGTGCAATTTCCTTGTAATCAAAACCATCAATAAATCATTAAATATAATACACCCGTATTATGCCTGTGTTGGTCTTTTTTTTTTTTTTTTTAAAAACAGTACCACACACCATGACAAAACTTCTTCCAAAAAGGACACTTTGGTGATATATCATTTAACATTGCCGTGTGTATAACACAAAGGATTTTGGTCCTCATAGAATAACACTCCTTATTCTTGCAACAAGCCCTGAAATCATGGCAAAACTGAACACAAAAGTTTAAACGCATTAATCTATACCGAACATTCCCTGAGGTATCAAGAGTTGCAACTAATATTTCCCGAATTTAACCCGAATTCAGATGGATAGCAGTTCATCTGCTACATACCAGTAGAGCATATGTGCTATATTGTACCTTTGAACATAGACCATATACAGAAGTATTGGCATTGTAAGTAAAAGTAAATCAGATATTCAATACAGCATTAGAACCCATAAGGGAAAACAGTAAACACTGTGAAATATGAATCAAAAGCTGCATATGTTATAAACACATTTTGTAAACTAGTAAAAGGAGTGCAAATATATCACAAAGGCATTACACTTGTATGGCTGAAACCAACACTGCTTTCCCAAAAGCTGCATCTTGCTTAGCCCTGGTGTCCAACCTGTAGTGTCTAATAAAAGTCAAGGGCTGAGACCAGACCGCAGCTTTGCACACATCCTCCAACGGTATTCCCGACAAAAAGGCGGAGGATGCAGCTACCGCCCTAGTTGCATGTGCCCGGACTCTAGCAGGGGGAGGTTTGCCCGACAGTTCGTAACAGAGGTGGATGGTACCCGCCACCCATTTGGAAAACCTCTGAGCAGTTACAGGCAATCCCTTCTTTGGCTCTGAGTAGCACTGGAAAAGTCTATTAGAGCGACTCGAACCCGAAGTCCTGTCCAGGTAGAAGGCCAAAGCCCTCCGAACGTCCAACAGGTGGAGACGGCGTTCGATATCGGTGGTCGGGTTCGGAGCTAGAGTCGGGAGCACAATGTCCTGGCACATGTGAAACGTAGAAACAACTTTTGGCAAAAAAGTAATATCCGTACGGAGGACTACCTTTTCCTTATGAAATCTAAGGAAGGGTTCGTCTCTCCGCAAGGCGCAAAGTTCTCCAGCCCGACGAGCAGACGTAATGGCTACGAGGAACGCTGTCTTCCAAGTTAACAGTCTCAAGTCTGTTGTAGCCATGGGCTCGAAGGGTCTATTTGTTAGTGAGGATAACACCACCTCCAAACTCCAAGTTGGAGCCGGAGCTACAACCGGGGGGTGAAGATTGTTAAACCCTCTCAAAAATTGCTTTACTAAAGGATCTTTAAAGAATGAGGGCTTCCCCCCTAGTGCATAATGTGAACATATAGCTGAAAGGTAACACTTAATTGAAGTTAAACAAAGACCTGCATCTACCAATGTCATCAGGAACTCGAGCACTATCGGTGTCGAGACATTGGCAGGTTTCAGGTTTCGAGATGCCAGGAACTGAACAAACTTACTCCATTTCGAGGCATACGACTTCGCGGTTGCCGGTTTCTGTGCTGCTCGAATCATCCTCTGAATCGGTACCGGTAAGTTGTCTACGGTCGAATTCTCCAAGCGACCAGGGGGAGGTTGTCCATGTCCGGGTGACGAACTCGGCCGTTGTGCGTGGTGAGCAGGTCCGGGCGAGGTTCGATTCTCAGGTACTGCCAGCCGGCGAGGTGCATGGCCGACGGGAACCAGGTCTGTCTCGGCCACCATGGTGTGATCAGGATTGCTTCTGTCCGGTCCCGGATCATCTTGGCGATTACCCTCGTCAAGAGTGGAAAGGGAGGGAAGGCATACACCATGTCTCCTGACCACCTGTACAGGAAGGCATCTCCGAGGGAGGCTGGATCCCTGGATCGGGAGCAAAACCGTGTACAGTGAGCGTTTTGCCTGGTGGCAAAGAGGTCTATCTCTGGTTCTCCCCATCTGCGAAACAAGTCCAGCACCGTCTCGGGATGGAGTCTCCATTCGTGGCAAACCGTCGAGGATCTGCTGAGACGATCCGCTAGACTGTTTTGTTCCCCCGGGAGGTGAATTGCCTGCAAGGAAATACCTTTCGATATGCACCAGTCCCAAATCTGTAGTGTCATGTCCAACAGTTCTGGCGATCTGGTACCTCCTTGCTTGTTGAGGTAGTACATGACCGTTGTGTTGTCTGTCATGATCAGCACTACCTTGTTGCGCAAGATGACCTCGAAAGCCTTTAGGGCCTTCTGTACCGCCAGCATCTCCAACACGTTGATATGCAAAAGTCTCTGTGTTGGGGACCATCTGTCTTTTACCGTCAGGTTTGCTGCATGTGCTCCCCAGCCCTCGAGAGAAGCGTCCGTTGTCAAGCTGATCTGCGGCTGCAGCTGGGCGAAAGGCATGCCCGTGCATACGTTCTTCGGATTCAGCCACCATTTCAGAGTGGTCGATACCGAGGTCGGAACCGAAAGTCTTTTTGAAGGTAGGTCCCACAAAGGGTTGAAGACAGACAGGAACCATTTCTGGAATGGCCGTAGTCTTAGCCTCGCCCAAGGGGTGACGAAGGTTGTGGACGCCATATGTCCCAGCGCTATCTGCGCTTCCCGGGCACGTATTATGGTCTTTGACATACACGCCGTGATGGAGGCGGAGAGCGTCCGAAACCGGTCCGGTGGTAGGAATGCTTTGCATCGATTCGAGTCCAAAATTGCCCCTATGAACTTTACTTGTTTCCTCGGGATCAGCGTCGACTTTTCCCGGTTGATTATTAGGCCTAGGGAGATCATTAGGTCTAATGCAAAGCTTACGTCTGACGATAACTGGTCCCTTGAGTCCGCGGCGAAGAGCCAGTCGTCTAGGTAAGGGAACACCCTGATGCCCTTCTGATGGAGGTAGGCTACTACCGGAGCCATGCACTTTGTGAAGACCCTCGGAGCGGAACAGAGGCCGAAGGGCAGCACGTTGTACTGGTAGAGTCTGGAGCCGATGGCGAAGGCTAGAAATCTTCTGTGGTCGTTCCGTATCGACACGTGGAAGTAAGCATCTTTCAAGTCCACAGTCGCGAACCATAGGCCCTGATGTAACAAGGGTAAAATAGAAGCCAACGTTACCATACGGAAGCGACGATATAGCAGATGTTTGTTTAGCTCTCGTAAGTCTAAGATGGGTCTCAGTGATCCATCTGGCTTGGGCACAGTAAAATATCTCGAGAAAAAACAACGTGGGGCCTCCTGCCAATGAATTCGGGAGATGGCCCCTTTTGACAGCAAGGTGCGTACTTCGTCGAGGAGGGGAGGTGAGGGGTGCGTGGAAATGATGTTTCCCGTCTGGGGAAGGGACTCGAACTCGAGGGCATAGCCCTTATCTATAATACGAAGGACCCAAGAGTCCAACGTGATCTTAGCCCAGGTGTGATAAAAGGGCTTAAGTCGGTCCTGAGTGCAGGAACCGGAGTCGGCGAAGTACGCTATTGTCCTTCGGGACCTCTTCCTATTTTGGTCCGTCTCTTGTCTGCGAAAAGCCTTGCGGTATCGGGGCAAGGGCTGTCGACGGCCTGAGGAAGATGATGACTGTGACGGATAGCGCTGTCTAGGCTGGTCCTGGGGCTGGTACGGTCTATCTTGCTGGAACGGTCGCCTGTAAGGTGTGAAACCAGGCCGAACCGGACGGAACCGACGTCTGTAGGTAGGTGCAGAAGAGGAAGACATACCGTGTTTCCGTGCGGCTGACTTCATTCTATACTTAAAGTTTAACTTGTCGTCCGTCTCCTTGTTGAAAATACCGGCGTTGTCGAAAGGCATCTCCTCAATCGTAGATCTCGCATTTGCATTGAGGTCGGAGGCCCTGAGCCATGCGTGTCTCCTCAAGGCTATGGCTGCAGACATCGATTTCGCAGCACAGTCAGCGGAGTGCCTGGCCGAGGTAATGAGCCAGCTCCCTATGGAGTGTGCTTCGTCTCTGAGCTCCATGGCTAGCTTGTTGGTTTCCTCTGGAACGTCGTCTAGGATGGGAGCCATCCGTTCCATCAGATATTGTATGTAAGCTCCCATACAGGCATTATAGTTCGCCACTTTCAGACCCAAGATGGACGATGAATATGTCTTCTTAGCTAGCGAGTCTATCTTTTTGGCCTCCTTGTCTGAAGGAGATGTCGAAGTCTTTGTGGTGAAGGTCCTCTGGGCTCCTTCCACAATTGCGGAGTTTTGTCTGGGATGGGAGAACAACCATGACGCTGGGGATGGAGTGATCCTATATAGGTTCTCCACCTTCCGGTTCGATGTCGAGGTGGAGGCAGGGGCTTCCCACGAACGTTGCACGACCTTTTCCAACGACGGCAGGAATGGAATGGAGGGGGGTGTTGGTACCGACCCGTGGATCCTCTTCTCTATTGGATCTGCCGCATCGTCCTCCATATGGCTCACCTCGAGTTCGAGGGCTCTTCCCATCCTAATGACATGTTCAGTGAAGGAACGCACATCGTCACTGGGAGAAGCTGCCCCCGGGGTGTACAACTCTTGTGGAGACTTGGGAAGCTCCAGGTCTGATGCATCCGATTCCATGTGGAATGACTGCGGAATCGCGGCTTCCACCTCCATGTCCGAATCGGAGTCCTCCCTATGTACCAGGACCACCGGTGATGGAGATCTGTCTCTATGAAAACTCGTCTGCGTCGCCGCTGCAGAGACCGCGTGCAATGAACGCGCCGAGTCATGCCTCGTTGTTGATGACGACTTGTCCACTACTTCAGTACGGTGTTGTGGCAGCGTTCGACCCACCGGCATGTAGTACATATCCGTTTCGCTGTCATAGACATAATCGAAACGCTGTTGTTGGGTCTCCGCCCTTGGTACGGGGGATTGTTCATTCCTCTTCCTGACCGGAGGAGACAGCACCGGGGGGTCTTGGTCTGAAACTACCTGTATGTCGAGGTCCTCGACCGAGACAGCATGGGTCCCCGACGAGCGAGGGCGGTCCGGCGTGGTCTTAGCCGCGGAGTCGACAGCACTCGGTACCGAGGAGGATCTTCTCGGAACGGAAGTCGGTACGGATACCTCTCTGGACGGGTCGTCCGAGGCCGGTGACACATGCCGTTTCTTCTTGGAGTCGTGTCCGGATGCGGTCGTCTGTTTGTCATGAGACCTTTTAGAATGCTTCGAATCCGAAGCCTTTTGCGCACTCGAATCGGTACCTTCTTGAGGTTTCTTTGAGTGCGAGCCCGCCTTGGCCTGACCGTGTGCTGACTGGGGCGTATCCTTTGGATGGTCCTTAGCCCGCTTTTTGGCCTTATGTTTGGCCTTTCCGTCCCGGTCCCGGGAGGTAGAAGATGCGGTCGGCGTTGTAGTAGCAGCGACCTCCATCGATTTCGGAGTCTCCGCGGGCTTGTGAGCTTCCGCGGGCTTGGGCGCAGTCGTCGCCCCTGACACCGTGGCCTGCCCCGATAGGACCTTTGTAAGGAGAGCGGCCTGTAAGCGGGCAGCGCGATTTTTTCTCGCTTGCGGTGTCATCGACTGGCACTGGGCGCACGATCTAGGGTTGTGCCCCTCGCCCAAACACAAAAGGCAAGTATTATGATTATCCCTCTCAGGGATCTTGCCGCCGCAGGTATCACATTCCTTGAACGGCGGGGCCATCGCTCGTGGCAGGAACGCCCGAGAGAGCGCGGCAACACGGGAGAATAGTCAGACCAGTCCAAGTCAAGCCAAGTCCGAGTTTTTTCCAAATCCAAACGAAATCCGTAACACGTAGTCGAAGTCCGAAGTCCAAAGTCCGATAAACAGTAATCTAACAGAGCGAGCGAAGTTCCAAGCTGCTAGCGCGGCGGAAAAAATGGAACTGAGGAAAGAGCGGGAAAGCAGGGGACTTATATAGCGGTGGGCGGGGCTACCGCCAAAAAGTTGCAATCCGAAGTCTGCCTAGTGATTCCAGAAGTTTCCGAGCTGAACTGCGCATGCGCAGTAAAACCCATTTGTATGATTCGCAGAGACCACGAAGAAGAAGTAAAAAATATTGTTTTCCAGGTAAGAAACTTACTATCAACTCTGTCGAGTTATTCAAACTGTGGTTTGGTTAGTGCCTGAAGAACTACATGAGGGTACCAGTTAGGGTATCTGTGAACTGTGGGAGGTTTAATAAGAGAAGCTGTTCTCAAAAGTTTATATATACACACACCCACATATATATACACACACACACACACACACACACACATAAATATATATATATATATATATATATATGAATGATTAGAGAGTTTCTGGGACTGTATGATTGGAAGAGCTGATGTCATGGCGGAACTTGAAGCTTAAAGGTGTTAGGTCTCAGCCCTTTATCAAGCCCGTCATGCAAATATAACAGGAGCGTGTTTATAGAAATTGATGAGGGGGAGCAATATTTGGACTCACATCGGTTCGTAAACGCTTGATATGTGAATTCATAGATCCTTCGCGTATATTCCCTATGTGACTGTATAATGGTCTCGGCATTTCACAGCAAAATACCATTCTTACCAGTAGGTACCTTTCAATATCCACACATGAAGGTTTAACCACTCCGGTTCTGGATATATTATTTGACCCTGAGTTAGGGGATCTTTGCGAATTGGAAGACAAACTGGTTTCGTGACATCTGGAAGATCTCTGGAAACCCTGCCCTTCTGAAGTCACAAGAGACTAGACCGGAGCATCTACATGAGGAGGGATCTGGAGTTTGGCTATTGGGAGCCACAAACATGCTTCCCGTCGCCCTAAGCTGGCATCCAACCTTATGTGGAACTTCAACAGGGCCTAAATCAGGCAATCCTCTACAACTGGCAGCAAAAACCACCATTCAAAGAGGTTTGATTTATTCAGTGTATGTCAGAACAGATGATTTATATGTACCATCTGTTTTTGATACAGCTAGAAGAACTACTGTAGGCTCCTGGCATGAAATGGTGTTCATGCCAAACGATTAACTGAAACAGATCAGGCACTGTAGGTGCACCAGTAATGCTCAAGGGTGTTCTTCATGGATCTTACCCTTTGCTTGGTCAGGTAGACTGGTCAGCGACGTGTCTACAACCACTCCAAAGTGATGCAGGTTCTGAAATGGAACTAGGTAGTTCTTTTCGTAAATTACCAGAAAAACATGTCTGGATAGGAAAGAAATCACAACTCGACATCTTATATATATCCTATGGGAGAGAATGAGATCTTATCAGGACATTTGAAATTATGGGTCTATATGAAGGTCCCACTATTTTTAAGGCGTATCTATCTGTGTAGTGCGTGTCACAGAAGAAAACAACAGACTGAATGGTAGAACCTTGTATGGAAAAGGTTGGTAAGATATTTGTGATAAAGTGGTAGCTTGGGCTGTGGGCAGGAGACCACTATCCAAAAAACAGGAACACACAAAAATCTTGAAGGAGATGTGTCTCCAGAATTGTCCGGATAATCTCCCATCTGAACCTGTGATCATTATAACTCAATTGTTATTAGAAAGATAGTATAGTGTTGTTGTTGTTTTCATGGCCTCAATATCGATCAGACATTTTGTGACTTTTATATCAGCCTATGTTTGCTTGCCTTCCTGTACCTTAATGAGGCAATGAAATAGTCATGAGAATGGTATAGAAAAATATATCAAAGTATATTTTAAGGATGGTAAGGTCTTCTTATTATTCCTAGTCTCAGCCAAGAGACTTTATTCCAAACAATTTGTCCCCAGTAAGCGGTGAGAATCTTAGATATTGTTTGTAATGGGCATTTTTATGTGTCAGTTCTTTAGTCAAGTCTGTCCTTGAACTGGTCTTGGATTACATCCAATCTCATTTAGGCTAGTGTCTCCAGACATAGCCACTACCTTTAACCATAGTTAATGCCCTGATAGTACTTTGACCTTAAGTGTTTGTTTGTTTGTTTAACAAGTGGGCTAGGCCACACATGTTTAGCCCCAGAAAAAAGGAAATAGCAGAGACACCTTTAGTTGAGCATAAACTCTGGCAGCCACAAGTGGCATTTGTTGATTCTCGTGACAAAGAGGAGTGAGATGTAACCATATATACATACACACACACACACACACACACACATATATATATAAATTATGGAGGCCTTGTTAATATCCTCATAAAATCTGCCTGAAATGGTATTGAAGGCCCAGGCTTGGAGGGGGAAGGAAAATCCTTCCCTTGAGGAAGATCAGGATGGATCACCATCTAGCTTCAACTGGTCAGAGTTGACATTAATTCCAATATTTTAGTTGTTTTATACAATAATACCATAAAACAAGTACAGTAATAATAAACAAATACAGTAATAATGAAAGATCATCAGTCCCCAAACATCTAACAGATTTCAGGAGCTTTCAGGAGGTACTGAAAGGCCCTCATCTTTATTTTTATTTATTTATTTATTTTGTTTTTAACTCTTTATTTCATTCCTTTTCAGATCACATTCCTCTTCTGAGGAGTGAACTATAGGTATAATTTTCCTTTGTTTTACAAAAGGCATATTAGTTAGCAGAAGCAGCAGCAGGCCTTTCCTCTTCTGTCTTGCTGCCCTTAATCAAAATGGCTGCCACACCTTCAGTTCCAGCTTTGCCTCTTATTTTAAAAAAGGCAAGCACAATAAATAAATGTCTTTTTTGGCCACATTCTCCCCAAGGAGAGATTGAAACCTTCAGACCAGGGGACAATCGGGCAGAAGCAGACTCCCTGCACCTGGAAATCCTTTTGTTAATCCTCTCTGATCCCTTCAGTCTGAGTGGATCTTGGAGGAAGGAGAGGAGAAGGCAGTTGGTTTTGGAGGGAAACTCTGCATTTGAATTTCTGAAGCAACTGAAGCCTCCTTCAAAGCTGGCAATGCAAGTCAGAAACAAACCTCTGAGGTAAAGCTTAAACCACAAACATAGGATTAAGGATTGAATCCTCACTCACCTCTTGAAATCTGCCTCCTCTCTCTCTCTCTCTCCCACTGTCCAAACCTCTTGCTGGGTTTGATGTCTGCAGTGGGGCACAATCTGGCCAGGGACAGGTCCTCCAGCCGCGCCAAGGTCTGTCAGGGTCTCCATATCACCACCCCAAACCCCTTCTGGGGCTGGTGTTCTGGCCCCCCTCAGACCATTCTCCCTCAGAGGCAGAAGAGGACTTAGATTTGGAGGGAACATCCTCATCTGAGGATTTTAACTGCAAGCATAATTTTTGCTTCTTAGCCTTAGATGGCGCTCTCCATTATGTTTATGCTCGGAGAGATAAGCCTGAAGCAGCACCGGCATGGCTCCCACCTTTTTTGAGTTTGAATTTATGCGCCAAGGAGGAACGTTTGGGTGCGAATTTGCCCTGCTCCAAAAGGGAAGAGCGGGAGGCGAGGAGAGAAGGAGAAGAGGGTTCCCTAGGTCTCCTGGGATTGTAAAGGAGCCTGTCCCTCTATGAGCCCGACTCCAGGGGCTGAAGGACCACTGAGCTCCCTCCAGTGAGCTTGGGGTCCATCTTGGAGGGACGACTTTCCAAGAGGAGAAGGCGTCCCTCGAAAATCTGGAGAATGAGGGAGAGGAAGATAATTCCCTGGCCCTCCTTTGTCTCTGAGTCCTTTCTGCCTCTGACCCTGACTCTTGGGAAGAATTCTCTGCCACGGCCTTAGTCTGAAAACGGGCCCCTCTCTGAGAGGAGACCGTTTGGGAGGCAATAGAAGATTGTGCCGGCTGTAAGGCTAGTAAGGAGGGGAAGACAGCCGACCGTTCAGGAGGGAGAGGCTGCAGGGTACCCGAGCTGCTCACTGCAGCATTACTCACAGTTCTCTCGGCGTCCTCCTTGCTAACCGCACCCTCCCGATTTCGGGACAGGTTCCTGCGGTCTCTCGGCATCCTCCTTGCTAACCGCACCCTCCCGATTTCGGGACAGGTTCCCGCGGTCCGGCACCTTCAAGCGCGGAGAAAAGGGATATCCCTCCTCCGGCTGCACCGAGCAGCCTGCAGGCCGCACCTCCTGGGTCAGGGCTGATCCACTCCTCTTGTGGAGAGCCTGCGTAGCGTGGCCAGATTCCCCGGACATGCCTGGGCCCTCTAGCTCTTCGGACCTTAGTCGGCCCTCACAGAGAGTGAAGAAGTAAGGGAGTAAAAGGAGAAGAAGGTTTTGTTTTGTGAGTAAAGGAGAGTTAGAAAAACACGACCTGACGGAGCGAAGGCAGGAACTAGACTGGGCAAACAAGGGGGATGGATTCCCCTGGTGGACACGCCCAGAAGTCATAGTCCTGCCTGATTGGAGCGAACAGGGGGAACCAACCCTCATGAAGGATGGCTCCGCCCTCAATGCTGGAAAACTGCAAATCCCAGAATTCCAAAGTATCGAGTCATGGCAGTTAAAGAAGCGTATTATTTCTACAGTGCATGTACAGCCTAAGAGGATTTTTTAAATTCAGGGGGATTGTTTGCTTAGGTTAGACTGAGGTGTGTCCTGTTCTACATCTTGAAATTGCCATATCTGATCCTTGTTTTTCTTGGATCACAGTTTTGCATCTCAGTACAAAATTGGTATATAGCTTTCAAGTCCTAGAGCTGCAGTATTTCATTAACATTAAAAAAAAGAATTATTGTTGGAGCATTTAAGTGCAAAAGTGCCATTTCATTATTGAAATTATCAAGTATCCACGCAGCTGGAAAAAAATCCAATTTTTTCTACCTTGAATGCAAAATGGGCCCCAGAATTTTATGTTTCTCTGCTGTGTCCACCTTTACTTTTAATCATATGACTTACTGCTTCCTGTTCCTTGTGAGTGTTGTGGTGAGGGACCCATAAAGGGAATGGCCAAGAAACCCAGTATCAAGTACAGTGGTCCCCCGCCTTACGAATCCCCCGGGTTGCGAAAACCCCGGGATCCGAAAGGCGGCGGACCGGTTTCTTATCCCTCGGGATACGAAATATCCCCCGGGATACGAAGGAAAAAAAGCCGCGCGGCCCCTTTAAATGGCCGCGTGGTCCGTCCGCGAAAGCGGTCCCCTGGGTAACAAATGCTTCCGGGATACGAAGGTAATCCCGGAACGGATTACCTTCGTAACCCGGGGGACCACTGTACACGTTTCCCTTGGGGATGTTTTTGTTCTGAACAATCTTGATATATATTTTTTAAAAGTTTGGAAAGTGAGAAATAAAACAGCAATCCTGGATTAGCCAGCAAACAATCCAGGGTAACAAACATTAAATTTGGACCATTTAAAAAACAAGGAAATATAGCTAAAAGTAGTACAGTCTCCATCAACTTTGGACCCACCTAGAGGAGCCTAAGAGAAGAGGCCGCTTCACAATAGTCCATTCCACCTCCAGTTTTTAGAAACCTATCACTGCATCAGTTAACAGTCTATGGTTACTAAGTATGACCAGCTTTTAATGTTTTGAGGTTTCCTCATTGTTTTTTCCTTCCAGTTCTATTTCTATTTCTGAAAACCTTGGGGGTAGCAAAGACAGGTGGTATTTCCTTCTTGGGAAAGGGCAGTGTCATTTTGGCTATGTAAGCCTCAACACACACATACCAATAACATTAATTGATTGGTTTGACCTACCAAGTGAAGACCTGTGATTCATAGAATCATAGAATCGTGGAGTTGAAACAGAGACCACAAGGGCCCTGATCCAGGCCAACCCCATTCTGCCATGCAGGAACTCTCCATCAAAGCAACCCCATTGACAGATGGCCATCCAGCCTCTGCTTAAAGACCTCCAAGACCACCATGCGCATTCTCACATACACACACCAACTGCTTTTGACACACAAATTCATCCTTACCTTGTAGAGATTCTTCTTCTGAAGGTAGTTTCCCCACAAACAGTTCTCCCTGCTCAAGCAAGGCTCCAAAGAGGCGGCTACAAGTCCGGATAGTACGCAGAACAACCTCATTCTCCCCGGACTGGGTGGGGGAGAGGAGGAAAGAAAAGGGGCAAGAAAGAGTTAAAAGTTAAATAGTTAAAAGAGGAAATGGAGGAAGTCTGGATTGATATCTTAATTGTGTTTCCTGGTCTTGGCCTCCCAGAGCCCACATGGCCAAAAGGGAACAGTGGCCTTTGCCTACATGGCGTGGATATCTCTCCATACCATCTTAACTGAGAAGCTGACATTGTCATTTTTTCCCCTTTCCTTTGCCTGGTGAAAAAGCCTGCGTCATGTATCTTGTGCATTTTAGTTGTCCCAATAAAGGTATAACTGTTTTGTGGGTTTTGGTTACTGTACTAACCACTCTGTAGAATGGGCTGCCGGATGAGATGCGCCTTATGACATCCCTTGATTCCTTTCAAAAAGCTTTAAAGACGCATCTCTTCTGACAGGCCTTCCCAGAAGCTTCCTAACTTCCCGGCTCCAAAACTAGAAATCTTGCTGACTGGGTCTTCCCTTCCCTAACACTATGTCCCCGAGCCTTGGCCATGATGTTCAAGGAATTGTGTTGTTTTTTTATGTATAGCATAGTATAATTTTTTTATCTTTTCGCCGGTTTTAACTATTGTTTAGTTTAATTCAGTTTTAAGGGGTGGGAAATTGGGTAGTGGGTGACTGGACTGTTTTTAGTTTGTGTATTTTATTCCTGTTGTACCTCACTCTGATTGTTGAAATAATAATAATAATAATAATAATAACTAAGCAACCTTCTTGTATAAAGAAGAGCAACCCCAAAAGACCAAGGCAGATTTAGGGAAGACGGGCTGGCTGTGCGTAAGCCTGCGAAACAAAAAACAGGTTTACCTTTATTGAATTCAATTTATGTAGGACCGCGTTGTTTTGAGTCGCCCTGAGCAAGGCTGCAGCCACACTGCAGAAACAATCCAGTTTGAGTCTGCTTTCATGGCTCAGTGCCGTTCTGGGAACTGTAGTTTGCTGTGGCACAAGAGCTTTTTCTGAGAGAGAAAAAGGCAAAACGCCTCACAAAACTACAAACCCCAGGACCCCACCGCAATGAAAGCAGCAGCGTCAACCTGGATCAATTTCCCAGTTATTTGATTTCCACACACGTGTGACTACTTGCGCTGCTGCAGCCTGGAAAAGGGAGGGAGGAGGAAGCCCCCTGCTGCTGGTCCCTCTCCCGCCCGGCTTCCCAAAAAGGCCTCCCCAATGGAGGCCAGGGAGACAGGCTTACCTCCAGCAGCTCCAGGACCTCGAAGACTCGGTTGGCGTTGCTCCGGCTGCTCAGCACCGCCTCCAGGCAGGCTCCCAACGCAGCCTCAGCCACACTCGGGCCCGCCATGCTGCCTTGGTGGGCCTGGCTGTGGCTGGGCTGCTCTTCTTTTTCTTCCGTCCAGGCCCAGAGCCACGCCCCAGCCCTGGCTCCACCTCCTCGCAACTCCCAGAATCCTCCACTCTGCCAGCAGCCCACCCTCTCTGGCTGTGAGTGACTCCACTCCGTGTGAGAAGAAGAGCCGTTGGCGCCAAATAACGACGCGCCCCTCTTGCCTGCCTTTTTAGCACTACTACTAGTAGGCCCTTTGGAGCTGGACTTGCCTCCCCAGTTAGCTTTGGGCCAAAACACACTGTGCAGAAACAACCTGGGCTGCATCCACACTGGAACGATAACCCGGTTTGGCCCCGCTTTAATTGCCTTGGCTCAAGGCTATGGAATTCTGGGAGTTGGAGTTTGTTGTGGGGACCGGAGCGGAGTACTGTACTGTAAATGTAGAAGGTTAGAGAAGGTGTGAAGGGTTTGAGAGGTAGAGTTGAAGAATTAGGAGGAAAATAGGGGATAAGAGAGGAGGAGAGTGGTTGAAAAGGGTGAAGATTGGGAGGAAGAGGAGAAGGATGGTTAACGGAAGGAGGAAAAGAATGGGAGCGTGAGAGGAAAAGAGGAAGAAGTGGTGGAGGAAGGGAGGAGAAAGAAAGGGAGGTTGGGATAATAAGATTGATATGTGATGATTTTGCTTGTTTGATGTAATTGTGAAATAAGTTTGGAATAAAATGAAATAAAAATAATTAGAAAAAAGAATATCCTGGGAGCCCCCAGGGAGCCTTGTTGAGAAACACTGATCTAGATCACTTTCAATCTGGCTTCAAGCCTGGTTATGGGATGAAGACTTTTGGTCACCTTGAGGGATCTACACTGGGAATGGGACAGCAAGAGTGTGTCCCAATTAGTTATTGTAGACAACTCTGGGACTTTTAGTACTATTATCCCTGGTACTCTTCTGAGGCAGCTCACTTGGATGGAGGGGTTTTACATGTGCACCAATCCTTCCTGGAGAAACACTCTCAGGAAATGGTGCTGGGGAATTCCTATTCAGCTCCTTAGCCATTGACCAGTGGAGTCAATGGTTCTGTCCTCCATCCTCCTATTTACAACAGCTGGTCATGTGTCACTAGTATGCTGATGACATCCAGGTCTATTACTCCTAATTCCACAGAAGCTGTTTCTATGCTGAACCAGTGCCTGGCATCTGTATCAGATTAGATGAGGTACTCCTGGTCAGTTGAAAGGCAGATTTACGGTAGGAATAGCGATGGGCTGTGGTGGATGGAGTTACGTTCTCCCTAAAATTTAAGATTTACTTATTTGGATGTAATCTTGAGCTTGGAAGCTCAGGTTTCAGCAGTGAGCAGGAATGTATTTCGTTATAGCTAGTGCACCATTACTGGAGATCCTGGTTTTTATTTTTGCATGCACTTTCATGGCTATAAACCCACTTGTTCAGATGCAGTACAGTGATAATAAATATTCAGGTATAAAGCATATTTACCCAGTTGCTGGAGTGGGAATTTACTCCTCCCTTTTTAAGATGCAAGAGACCAACATAGTATCATGGCCAGCCATGAGGACAAAGACGAGGAGGAGGACTTGGACCCTCAGGTACAGGTGCCACCTGAGGTTGAGACAGGCCTCAGCCTCGGATTGTTTTTGACTTATTCTCTTTTGGACTACGTTTGGTTGTGTTTGCTCAAGGAACTGCCTCGGCACTGTACAGTGGTACCCTGGGTTACGAAAACCCCGGGATCCGAAACCGGCGGGACTGTGATTGTATCCCCCGGGATCCGAAAGATCCCCCGGGATCCGAAAAAAAACGCGCGGCCCCTTTAAATCGGCCGTGCGGTCCATTGAATATAGCGGTCCCCCAGGAAACGAAAGCTTCCGGGTTACTAAGGTAATCCCGGAACGGATTACCTTCGTAACCCGGGGGACCACTGTATATCTTGTGCCAAGGACTCTTATCAGCTGTGTTGAGTGGGTGTTGGCAGCTTTCCTGGACACATAGCTACATCTTTGAAAACATTCCTGGAGACCTGTAAAGTGTCCTTACGGCTGCTGATCTGTTTCTGGACACTAGTCAAAGTAGTGGTTATGATCTACAAAGCCCTATATGCATTAGGCCAAGGCCATTTGAGTGAC
This sequence comes from Urosaurus nigricauda, assembly GCA_034509955.1. Lineage (NCBI taxonomy): Eukaryota > Metazoa > Chordata > Lepidosauria > Squamata > Phrynosomatidae > Urosaurus > Urosaurus nigricauda. Next base: position 1,147,110 of record JAOEGL010000014.1, read on the forward strand.
AATATTTATATGGTACATCTGGTGTGAATGAGGGGTTGTTCTTACTGGTTACTCCCCAACTTGGAACTCCCTCCTTAGAGGGGCTAGAATGGTTCTGCCCTTGGTCTCCTTCTGCTAGCAAATGAAAACTTTCCTATACCACTAGAGTATCATGGTGGGAGAAAGGTGGGATATAAATGAAATATATCCATGTAGGAATTAACTGCAATTGGCTTTTAATAGTGTGCTATTTTGTTTAAAAATATTTTTACTTGTTTTGTGTGTTGTTAATCTCTACTTTTAATAATTCATAGAGCACTTTTGAATCACAGCACTGTATTGGTGAAAGGGCAGCACATATATGAATAACAATTGTAATAATGATAAGTCAAGCATCTCATTTCCACCAGATGTTTCACCTCTTACTTTAAATCAATGAATATTGAGTGGTAGAAGGACATGTGTCTTGATTAGGCTTGTTAAGCTTTTTGGAATGAGCCAAGAGGACAATGCAAAATACACAAGTTTAGTAAGGTACAAATAAATAACAAATGTTATAAAAATGTACACTTTATTATATTTTCAAGTAGGATACACCACATGTCCTGACAATCCTACAGGTCACGTACAAATGTACTTAATGTTCCTAAGGATGTTTACAAGTTTGACCAGCTTCCTACTACACTTTCAAGGAGGGAAGAAAGAAGAGACAGAAATGTAGGGGAAATCTCATTTTCACCTTCTCTGTCTATGGAAACAAATATTGTTTGAGTGGACATAATCATAATACAAACACTGGGACTGTGAAGTGTATTCACACTTGTATTTTGTATATTTACATCCCACTGTATTTCTACACAAAGACTTTAAAAACTTTGTTAGAAGAAAAACTAGATTTTAAGGGGTAAAAGGATGGGTGTAATGATTCCCCCATGAACCAATTCATGTGTAAGTCACACTCCAGTTCTGAGGAGGCTAGCTCTGGAGAAATTCCTGAAGAGAATGATTCAATATCGTGTATTACTGTAGTGTTTACAGTGCAGTTTATTTTGCTGTCCATATACTAGCTGTGTGTGTGTGTACTTTCTGGTCTGTCGCCACCTTCATGGAGAGGTAATTGTTTTTGTTTTTAAAAGCAAGCACACAACATCAGTTAAATATAGAGTCTCTAAAAATATATGTTGCAACAAGAGAAAAACTTAGGTAAATCAGGAGGAAGAAGCTGGAGTTCTGCACATTCAAACTAGCAAAGATGTCTAGTTCCTTATCTAAGCTCTTCTAGATAACAATTAGTTCTAGATCAATAATCTATGGACTGATAACTGGCCAAAATGGGCAAGAAATGGATATGGACACCTAATGTAACCTCAGGCTTTGGACAGGATATTTTTTCTGAAGCAAATCTGGAGATTAAAAAATTGTAATTTTTAAAAAAAGAATTATATATTCTCCAGACTGATAAAAATAGCCAAAGATGTCCCCAGCTGTGTTCACAATTCCATTACATATATGTGTATTCTTTTTGTGGACAATGGCCACTGACAACTTTTTTTTCTTTACATACTCAGTATTTCCATGGATCTTATGGCATACCAAGCCATGTTTAATAGTTAAAAGAACCAACTATTTACCAAAATGTAAAGGCCAGGGGGAGCTGCGGTTCTAAAAATGCTTCTTGGTTGCTTTGCAATTCAAATACAGTAAGGGAGATTAAACTTTCAAAATCATCAATTATCAGGGGTACTTTTATCTTTAATAAAGCAGTACAAAATTTAATCTGTTTCTTTACACAATTGTAAAATTAGATTGAAATGTTCCATTCTTCCTGTTGAGCAGAAGAGTAAATAAATGTTGAAATGGATTGCAAAAGTAGAAATTCTACATACTTCCAGACTGGAAGCTCCATGTGAAACAAGGACAACAAACTATTTGCTCAGCAATCATAATAAAACATTTCCTTTCACAAATTAAGGTAGCAGGGATGGTAACAGTTAAACACAGCTATTATCACATAGTATTTATTCACCAAGAAAACCACATGCTTCAGATATTAATTACCTTAACAGTGAAAAATGGAAGCAAAAATGTAAGGATGGCTACTTAAAAAAACTGTACATAAAAAACAACAACATGCTACCAGCAAATGTTTGTGTTTTAAAAAAATACTTACAAAAATGGAGGCTGAAATATGGTTCATAATAACAGACACTTAAAAATCTTGACATTGGCTAAATGTTGCAGGGATTACGTCAAACAAGCCTCTTCTTCCACCTTACAGTGGGTTTGTGACAGCTCACCTAAGCAAGGGGAGAGGACTCTGCTTTGTCAGCCACCAAATGGGCACTGTCTTTGAAAGACATTCTTTGTGCCCCCCACCCCAATTAGATTTCCCTCTGGAAGTGATTATGATTTGACATAATGTGTGGACAAATTTCTACCAATGTTTAAAAGCAACCACATTGTTTGGTTTCTGTGAAAACACACAGGGATCTAGTTTTTAAATATTTACACTATATATGGCTCGATACCATTCTTGGAACTTTATTTGGAATTAATTATTTCCCATCTGAGCTTTTCCTGCAAGACAGCTGTGCTGGTCTATGATTGTAATAGAGATTTATTCTATTCCTGCAAGATAGAACATCTGCAGCCATTCAGAAGAGATGGGTTCTTGCAGGCATTGTCCCCCATATTTGCCAGATTGTAGAAAATGTTTTTTAAAAGCTGTGTTCCCCTCCCTTCTTTGATCACAGCTGTCATGTTATGGGCTCAGCTGGGCTTGCTGGGGGCCTTTAGCCTGACAGGGGCTCTCATCTGTACTTTTGCTTGCTGAGTTTGGCTGTCAGATGATGCTGATGCCTGGGCTTGGTTCTGTACACCTGGGGTCTGCATCTGTGGGGAGGCTGTTGTGACAACTTGCTGTTGTATCAGTTTTTGTGGGACCACTTGAGCTGTAGCACTGGTGGCAGCAGGGATCACTTGAACTTGATGCTGGCCTGCAGTTGTTTGGGACAAAGTCACAGTCTGTGGCTGGGCTTGAACCTGAGAGGGGAAGAGCAGGGAAATTAAATATACTTTATTTTATTCTATGCTGTAGTATGTGTGTTGGGTCCTCTGCTAGGAGAAAGGGGGTGATATAAAGATAAATAATACAGGTCATCAGGAAATACTGCACTCTGCACTCTAAATGATTGCATCTGCCTAAGACCTATATCTGACCTTATGCTTCCCTAATTGCATTTCAGAATGCAAACATGGAAGGTGAGAAAATTCTTGCCAACTGTTTATTTCATATCTAGGCTACATAGGTATTACATTTTTTTAAAAAAATTAAGCAAGCACAAAACAATAAAACTTATCTGTTTGCACCCTCAGATGAAATATGCTAATATCCATATTAACAGAACAAGCAGAATTGTCTGGAACACTTGCTTACTTTATCAAGGACACAAGCAATTTTATCTGCAAAGCATCTAGCAAACTGGTTGTAAAATAATATTACCTTGCCCTTAATTCTAGTCTGTTCTTTATTATGTACAACAACATTTGGGAGTTTGTTTAAACAAGATACATCCCCGGCTCAATGTCTAGTGAGTAAAGGATAAAAACCATCTAGAACAGTGGTCCCCAAATTGTGCCCTTTAAGCTCCCAGAAGCATCAGCCATGTCGGCCAACAATCTAGGATTCTGGGAGCTGAAATCCAAAATCCCTTAAGTAGCACAGTTTGGGGACCACTGATCTAGAGAACAGCATTATACAGGATCAAGAGTCTCTTGCCAAGTGGGGCTTCAAAGAAGTTTGAAAAGCCTAGAACTCTAAATGCTAAATTTTAAAAGGACAAGATAGGGGGCTGATGAACAAGGTGAAAGAGATTTTTTTTTACTGTCATTGTCTGACTCTGAAGAAGCAACACCTGAGGTTTGAATAAAAAGATCTAGAATCCCAGCTTCCCTGCAATGGACAATTTGAAACCAGAATACCAAGTGCAATATGAGCAGAATAGGAAACTTTTTTTTTTTGTTGATGTTGTGTTCCTTCAAGTCATTCCTGACATATCATGACTCTAAGGTGAACCTATAACAGGGCTTTCTTGGCAAGATTTGTTCAGAGGAGGTTTGCCATGGCCTTCCTCTGAGGCAGACAGTGTGACTTGCCTAAGGTGGGTTTGCATGGCCAAATGGGGATTTGAACCCTGTTCTCCAGAGTCTTAGTCCAACTACACCACTGGCTTTCTAAGAAACGTGGTACACAATGCATTAAAGCAAATTCTGTTATGCTAGCATAAACATGACTCTGTAACACTAAAACTTTTAAAACTGTACCTGAAGGAGGTTAGAAAACTGATGTAACTTCCTTATTTAAAATAGAAGCCTTCTCACAACTTCCTCTTTGCCATTCTTAATTGTGTCTAGTCTAATTCAAGGGAAGGGAACAGGTTCAGGAGGACCATGTTTACTTCTTTGTATCAGGAGTAGTTACCCTGTCTCCCAGAAGTTGGAGGGAGAGAAAAGCAAACCCTTTGTGTGTGTCCTTTCTTGCCTGCCAAGAAGTGCAACACAAGGTGGAGGGAGTGGTAGCCTACACAGAGAAGCATAAGTAAGGCACCCCAAAAGTGAAGGCCCAAACTTTCATAGGTGTCAGGGAAGAGTCCTTCAGCATTATCATCACACTGTCTTGGACTATATTCTGAAATCGACTCTTCACTTGATTGACTGGATTAATTTTGAGTGCTTGTGAAGTGTCAAGTGGTGTTCTTGCCATTCCACTCTTCCCAGCTTCGTGGAAAACCAAGGAACCAACTGGGCTTTAACAAAACAGAGATGGTGCTTATGGTATTTCTGGGCCATTTGCCCAGATTCTAATTGGCCTGCCAGTCACAGCAACAGCAAATATCTGCTCAGCAGTCAAGGAACGTTTTACCTGACAGGTGCTTTGAAAGGTGGGATATAAGCTGCTTATTATTATTATTATTATTATTATTATTGTTTATTATTATTAGGGTCCCTTCACCTCCTGGAGTAAACAGGGTAAAATCTCATGATAGGGCTTTCTCAGTTAGTGGATTTTAAGGTGTTCTTTAAGGAGGAGGCCTGGCATATTTCTTTTCAGCACCAAAGACCTTTTTATTCCGCCAGAAGTTTAAAATAACATTGTAACATTTCCAACATATGTGATCCTAAAGTGAACATACCATGGTTTTGTTTTTGTTTTTTTAGCATGATATGTTCAGGGGGGGGGGATTGCCACTGCTTTCCTCTGAAACTAAAAGGGTGTAATTTGCCCAAGGTCACCAGTGGGTTTCCATGGATTCCGCCCAGATTCTTCAGATTGGGTGGGCTAGAAGTAAATTACTATTATTGTTGTTGTTGTTGTGTGTGAGCTAGGATTTGAACTATGGTCTCCTGGAGTCCTAGACCTCATGGAGTCCTCAAACTACTACACCACACTAGCTATTTTACCTGTGGCTGCTACTGTATTATTTGGTTTTATGATGATCTCTGTATTTTTAATGTCTGATTGTACACCTTTTAGTTTGAACTTTGAGCTGCCAGGAGATTGGAGTGTACGTAATGTATTCAAGGTGCAGGCTATAAAGTAAATGCATGACAACAGCAGCAGTAATGAGTGGAGCCTGCAAAGTAGCTTAGGATACTACTGTTCAGCCAATCAACCATATCTATTTACAGAATACTTCCAAAGACAGTATCAATTGGACATTGGCTGTTCAGTCTTTACTCCTTCCATTCCATGTTTCTTTCTTCTGTTGTTTTTGCTTGTTTATTTGTTTGCTTTTGTGTGGTTCTACAAAACTTGAGGTTCCTCCAAACCTAGTAACCAACCAGGGCCTTTTACAGGATACTTTCAAAGACAGTTTTGACTGAGACGATTGGACTGTGCTATTTTAGCTATGCAGTAGCTATTAGTATACACTGTATATTAACAGGATAAAAAAATAAATATTTGGTTCCCTCAGCCTCTGGGGTGCATAATCTCCAGGACTATAGAGGACAGGTGAGTTCACAGCCCTAAGTATCAGATGACTGGTCTTCATGAGCAAAAGCTAGGTATGTTGGAAGTGGCCATGCAGAATCTATATAAACAGAAATTCTAACTGAAGCTTTTACATAGAAAGTACGTTCCATAGAACCTTACCTGCTGGGAAACTGAAACCACCTGCTGAATATTGGCCACTGCTGCCTGCTGTGAGACCACTTGTGGAATTTTTGCAACCTTTAGGAACAACAAAGGGGGAGGGGGAATGAAGTTCTCAATTTAAAAAATATCTGCAAGTGCCTGAGGGAGCCACACTGATTAATCTGGGGGTGACCTGGCACAATTTCAAGGAAATTGGAGAGGAGTACTTGCAGTATGATTGTGACTGTTGATTCCCCCAACCACAGATAGATGAAGAAGGCAGGTTACCTGTACCTGTATTTGAGTCTGGACTTGTTGTGTTCCCCCAGGTTTCTGGGCCTGAGAAATGGACGTTGGTAGGAACTGTGCTTTAAGGGCTGGCTGCGCAGCATAGACTTTCTGTTGCTGTGACGTCTGCTGTTGAGCCTGAACGGTAACCTGCTGGGCATTTATCTGGAGCAGCAAAACATGACATTTGGCTCTCAAGTCAGTGTAATATAGTGGTTAGACCCAGGACACGCAACTCAGTACCTTCCAGGCATTTTGGCTGGCAAATCCCATCATCTTTGAGCAGTGGACTTTACCTGGGGCTGGTAGAAGTTGTTATACAAAACATGGAGAGCAATGGATTGCCTAGACCCAACAGATGTGCCTAAGCACAGGTACACCTTCAGGATATACAGGCTGTGTTCTTATGCAAAGTTTTAATCTCTAAGTAAGTGGCAACAACACCAATAGGCCATGTTATCCAGTCATTTGGATTAGTGGTAATGTGGCATATTCCATGGGCTTAGAATAAATAACTGAACTGTACAACAATGTAACAGAAAGCAAGAAAACCAGTAAGTTGAGGGGTTGGGGGGAGGGAGATACCTTCTGCTGAACAGAAGTTTGTCCTTGGGCAACCTGAGGTTGGATGGCTTTCTGTTGCTGGGCTGGTGGATGATGTTGCTTCAGCTTCAACAGGTGCTGCATCTGGGTGACCACTGTTTGCCCTCCTTCACAAGATGCAAAACAAAACAACAACAAAACAAACAAACAAAAAACAGAAGGGAATGTTCTTAGATTTGCTAGTTCCAAGACACTGCAATCCTGATCATTCACAGCACATGTTTGCTTTCAAATGCTCATGGCAGAAAAAGCAACCACCTGAACATCTTGACTTTTTCCAACTCAAATTGATCAGAGTAGGATGTCTCTGTGTCAAATGGAGGGGAACATTCTCTTCTCAAGATGTTACAAACTGCTACTCCCATCATTCCTTATCACTGGCTATTCTGGCTAAAGCTGAGAGGAACTGGATTTCAACAATGTCTGGGAGGACTATATTCCCCATTTTTAGTTTATGTTAAGTGATGGGGACAGCAGCTCACAAACTAAGCCCAGAATAGAGTACAGAGGTGCAGGAACCTTCCATGAAACTTTTCTCATTCTGCACTGAGGGAAGACAAGGGAGGCTGTCACTATCAGCTTTGCTACATCGGGTGGCTTTCTTCCATTAAGAGTCACCTTGCAATAGCTGTTTTTTCAAGCTGAGAACAATGAAAAGGAAAGATAGGCCACTCAGCTGCCTCAGCTGAAAGACCAAAAATGTTCAAAAACTACTCTCCTTAAACTGCTTCTATTCCAGCTAATCATTTTAACAATTTTGTAACTCAAAAGCTGTGCCAGAATTCATTTTTCTCTCCATCTCACTTTTTTATTGTTGTCATTTAGATGATAAACCTAAAGGGAGGAAACACCTTATTACTGATCTTCATACTGGAAAATTTTTTTACCAGAAGAGCAGGAATAAAAATGTTCCAAATAAAATAGACAATTTTGTTTCTTCAGGAGTCATATCAAAATATGTCTCTCTTCTAAAGCTCTTTGAGACTTGTTTAACTGATGTGTGGTGTATTTGTGTTCTGCTGCTTTGTTTTACAAGATCCTGAAGTAATTTAATATCTTTTATCTTACAAATATGTTGGCACAGATATGTTTGCTTTATCCTGAGCTTGTTTCACATTTTTACAATCTTTTTAGATTGTAAGCCTGAGGGCAGGGAACCGTTTAATTAAAAATAATAATTGTAAGCCACTTTGATAGCCTTTAGGGCTGAACAGTGGGGTATAAATATCACAAATAAATAAAATAAATGTTAATGTAAACTACTTTGGATTAAATAGAACAAAATTTACATTTTAAATAAACAATAAGGAACAAGCAATACAGGTATACCTCAGTTAACAAAGCCTCTGACAAAGAAGATCTTTACAGTATTTTTTTCCCCTATCCAGGCCCTCCTCCATGTCCTTTCTCCAGCTGGAAATTCATTTTAAACAGTATTAGCATTGAGAGGGTTGTGAAAGACTGAAGAAACACAGACATTTAGTTGCCAGTCTGCTGCAGCATGTCTGCAATAAACAACGCAATAAAGCTTGGGCTGGGGAAGAATGGGATACTTCTCAGCCAATCCTACTTCAGTTGTCTGTGCCTGCCTACAACAGGTAAAGTAACAGCAACTGCCTCCAGAACCCCTGGAGGAATGGCAAAACAGAAACAATGGGGGAAGTGAATTAGCCTGCCTCACCAACTACCACCAGCATAGTAAAGAAGCATAGATATGAGTTTGGCCACAAAAATAGAAATCATAAGGTTACGTTGAGGCTGTTGAAAGACAAAATCATCTCTGGGTGAAGTTTTGAAGAAGCCTTCAGGTGGTATCTAGAAGTTTCAAAATGTTTACTTATGCAAGGCTTATCTGACCTGGTTTTATTTCATGCATGTATACTGTTAGTTCTGCATGAAAAGTTTGCTGAACCATGTTGAAGAGCTCTTTTTAAAAATTGTGTAGGAACCCTCTATTCTTTCTATGTTACTTCCGCCTCTAGTACCAAATTTTTGTTAAAGATGTAATGCCTAGGAACACATCTACTTTGTTAATTGAGGTATTCTTGTATTCATCTCAAGATCTTTTGCCAGTACTCAACCAGTTGCTGAATGGCTGAATCACTGCTGAATCAACAGCTTTCTCTTCCCTCATGAACTCTGCAATTCTCTCATTGTCATAAGCACAGTACAACAGAACTTGTAAAACCAACATTTTGGACTCCATTTTCCAGAATCCCATGCTGGAAGATGTAGTGCAAAAAGATATACTTTTTCAGTCTCTGAACAACAGAGGTATTATTCTCTGATAAAGAGTTGTGCGATTTTTTGTTTGTTTGTCATCACTCCCAGAACAAGAGGAAAAGAAGCCCAAAGTGAAAGAGATAGTTTTCTCCCGAAGTTTTTCTCTCTTCCTTACCCCGCTCACAAAATTGAAGTTCAGTAAATAGTTTGATATACCTGCTGCTTTCTGTGGCTGCCCAATAGCAACACTAATCCCAGCGACAGTAACAGGCAGTGTGGTAACTCCTGCTGACGATACCACAGCAGCTGGAACAGACACCACTGGAGGTTTTGCCAAAGCCACCTGGGCTGCCTGCGGAGTCTGGGCCTGGATCTGACCTTGCGCTTGAAGCTGGGAAGCAGCAACACGAGTCTAAGCAGTAAGGAATTGGGGATTATTGTACAAGCATAAGGGAAGATCTGCCTATTTGCTCACTATGAGGAAGGTCATGTTTTTCCATACAAGCCCAATATTGTACAAGGATCTCCAAGTGGAACAGAGTCAAAATAAAACATTCATTTAAACTAGTCCCAAGACCATTTTTTTTACATTATAAGGAAACAGAAATAAGATGTCTCCCTCACTCGTTCTGTTCCCATCCCGGCCCCTTTTGTAACGTGCCATGCCCATTCCAGGGGCCTGTGTGATAAACTTAAGAGACAGCACATCTACATACAATACATAACTAATGTAACAGAATTTTCTACTAGGAGATGCAGTTTTGAGAGATCAGATCATTATATGGAGGAGGAACAGGAGGCCTGCTACTATGAGCCAAGGTGACTAAAAGACAATTCCACATTCAATCAGTTGTGGCTTGGGGGGGGGGGGGGGGACAACACACAAAATGGTAGGGGCAAATGAAGAAGGAGAAAATACTTTTTCTTTTTTCAACAAATGAGCTTTCCAGATGTGGAAACGATGATTCCCTATTACATGAGTGGGGAATGAAGCCCTTCAAGGGTTGTTGGACTGCAACTCCCATAAGCATTCTCCTGATAGCCAATGGTGATGCATGATGTGAGTTGATATCCAACATCTGGGAGAGCTGCACAATCCCCATCCCTGTTGTATCAGCAACACCTCTTGTCTGACTGAACAGATTTCTAATGTTCACAAAAGACCTTCCACTTGAAGAAAAAAGGGTAACTTACGAGGCGAGCAACCTGGAGGTTTGTGACAGTGGTACCAGTGAGGACTGCCCCTGGCCTTGGGGTTGCAACAGCTGAGAGCTGCTGGGCTTGCTGCTGCTGCTGCACCTGAACCTGAGTTGTTTGTTGCTGGGCTCCAGACTGTGTCTGCTGCTGGGGTGCCTGCTGTTGTGGAAGCTGCAGCTTCTGCTTTTGTAATTTGATTAGTTGTTCCTGATAAAGGAGAAACAAAATACATATTGGCTTTCAATTCAATGAATAGTATTGTGAAGTTAGGAGAGTGCTGTCTTTTGCAACCAAGTTACTGGATGCTGCACAGGGCAAGACTAGAAGCAATGGATAGTTTCGATGACTGAGGATGATGGGAACTACATTTGCCAACATATGGTGGATCACCAGCTCTGGGACCCTGATTTATATAAGAATCAAAGTATATCTTTCTTACCTGGGATAATTTGCCTACAGCTTTAATCTGGGCTGGGGCCTGGGCCTGGATCTGGGGTACTTGGACTTGACCTGCTGCCTGCTGTTGCTGCTGTTGCTGCTGCCTGAGGAGCTGGAAGTGAGCTGGGGTGATTGTCTTTCCTGAAAGCTGTACACCGGCTGGAGCTGCTGGAAGATTCCCCCAAAAGAAAAAAAGCAAAGAAAAGAAAAGTTCTAGCCTAGTGTTCCAGGTATAAGTTCAGATGCTCCCTTCTCATCCAGAATAGTTCCTTCCTTCTCTCTCTCCTTCCAGTCCCCAGTTTGGACCAAACTATTCAAAGTTGAATGAGATACAACATCTGAAAACTATCAGAGGTATAGCAGGCATGTATGAGTTGGTGGCAATGAAGACTTTCCTCTCAACATAGAGAGGAATAAAAATGAAAGGGGAAAAATGAAAACCGAAAGAGGAAAAAAATGGAAACTTTTGGAAAAGTTGGAAAAAAAATCTGAAATTAGCATCCATTAGATTGAAAATCACTTTATTACTATAGGAATACTAAATATGATATAATTGATATAGTTATACAATTTGGTTTGGCACAAAATTGTTATGTATACTGAAAATACAGTTCAGCCAGTTAAAAACTACAAACTGAGACTGTTATCCTAACATCACCTATTTACCGTATATACTTGTGTACTTATACTCATGTATAAGACGACGGTAAGTTTCAGGGTCAAAATCATGGATTTTGATATGACCCATGGATAAGTCGAGGGTAAAACTAAGAGGCTATAATGAAGGATGGGGAGGGGGAAATACCACTTTGGTCCTTCATTCTCCTTCTCCTTCTTTGGACCTCTCCTGACCACTGATTCCCAGGTGCTGCAGGAGAGGTTTTAACATTGGACTGAGAAGGGAAGCAAGTGGTGTTCAATGGGGAGTTTTTTCCCATGGGAAGAGAAGGCTTGAAAATTGGAATGTGAACCTCTTTCACACTCACAAAGAGAGAGAGAGAGAGAAGCATCAGGCTTGCTTGTTTTAGGACCTTTCTAAGCAGTACTAGTGTACTGACCCATATATAAGTCGACCCAGGATTTTAGGGTCAATTTTGGGGCATAAATTTCTTGACTTATAGTCGAGTATATACGGTAGTTATAAACGTATAACTAAGTAAATTCTCCTGGCTTAATCCTTTCCCAGACCTACCTTAACAGCCAGCAGCCACACCGAGCAATGGTGGTCTGTTCAGCTGGCAATCAGAGCAAAGCAGGATGGTATTTCCAGCCTTCTCCTGCCAGTGAATGAGACTGCGATGAGGAATGGCATGGTCCTGCTTCTAACTGTTGTAACCTTGTTCTCTAATTGGAAACATCATCCTGCTTAAAGTAGGCTGGGGGATATTTACTATCATGGCAATAGTGCCAGAATAATGTATATGTAACATTACTGAATATCTAACAGTTACAGATCCATAACTCTAGGTATGAATCTGTAACTCCAATACAGGATGCCATCCTGAATTGCCATTAAAAAAAGAGGTTTGCTAACAAATGGAGCTGCAAGGTCCTAAACTGTAAGAAATCTCTTTTTCTTCTAGTACAAAGAGAAAGTGCTGAATTTAATTATGTTTTTAAATTCCATATATAAATGAAGACAATGGCTTCATGGCACACTGCATATTCCCTATGTGCAGTAGGGAGGAAAAGAGTACTCACTACTGCACGTATAACAAAAGGACTCCTCTCAGAGAGAGTTTTGAACCCAAGAAAGCTGACTTCTGGTAAGCAGATGTATTGCTATCACATATCAGCAGTAAATGACCACTGTAGACATCTGAAAGACCAGTATCACATATTATTATAAACATTTATTTATAGAACGCTGTAGGATTTGCACAGAGCTTTACATAGTAGAAATCAAAATAAATAAGAATAAAATCTTACTACACGGTAATAAAATGTCCATTTGTCAGTTGAGGGCGCAGTTTACAAACAATGTAACAAAATTTAGCCACCCTGTGGGATACTGTAGGATCGTTGTTATCCAGTAGGAGGTGTAAGTAAAAAGAGTCAGTTTTACCTGGGAATTTACTCAGTAGTGGACTAATCAGTTGGTAACGAATGTCCCTATAGAATTGACAATACAGGAGAACATGCTCATTGGTTTCAACAACACCCGAACCACATGGACAAAAACGAAATTCAAAAGGTATTTTTTTAAATCTACCTTCCAACACGGCCGTGGGCAACACATTGAACCGTGCCAGAGTTAGAGCCCTTCTAAACTTCGGAAGAGTGACATGGAATAGATACGGAGCTGGGGAGGGGACCAAGACTTGAGAACTGAACAAAACATATTTTGAAAGGGAAGCAGAATCCATGTGTCTTTCTGCTTCTATAATTTTTTGTTTAATAATAGATTTAGCTCTATCAGCATCAAGCTTTAGGATTTCATTTTTATTGAGATCTAGCTCACTTAGTTTCTTATGAATGGAAATTTCCCAAGAGGATTTATAAGGGTCCAGAAAAATTAAATTCGTCAAGCCTCTAGGGATTTTATGCAGTTTTTGCCAGTAGGTGAGTATACTGATCCACAGGCTAGATTCTATTTTAATAGACCCAGCCTCCCTTCTAAGAACAGCATTCGGAACACAAGGGGCGACCTGAAAGATTCTCCTAAGAAACTTAGTTTGCACACGTTCGATTACATTGATGTTACAATATGGTCCCAATTGGGCTCCATATAGAAGTTGAGGACGAACCTTGGCATTGAACAATTTGATCGCAGCCGGGATGAACTGAGCACCTTTAGTGAAAAAAAATCTTAGAATAGCCATTGTGGTTCTTTGAGCATTACTGGTGACAAGTTCTGAGTGGGCTGTTCTCCTACCAGAGTTATGAAAAACAATTCCTAGGTATTTAAAAGTCTTAACCTGCTCTATGTGTTGTCTATCAAGTGTCCATTTTGTCAATTTAGGGTGATGAGCGAAAGTAAGGATCTTAGTCTTAGAGGAGTTAATTATTAATTTCTCCTCTTTGCAAAACAAAGCAAGAGAGTATATATATAGTTTATTATTAGTTTATATTTTAATCTGTTATTGTTATACTGTTATGCTATTTCTGTGATTTGGTTTTTTATACTGGTCAAAGACCGAATAAATATTGACAAGTGACAAGTAAGAATAAAAACCTGCCAAATGGCATGCAGTCTAAAACATCAGTATTACTAAATTAAAACATCACTAAAATAATAAAGCAGGCACACCATCAAAACGTAACCATCATGAGCAATTAGCAATCAGTGATATGAAATGCCTCCCTAAACAAAGCTGTCTTCAACTCATTATGCAGACCTTTGAAAACTAAGGGCCTGGGTCATGGTTTGCACCTTTTCGGATCCTATTACATTCTATCCACGACTGTATAAATATGCTCTATACATGAGCATTTATTCCCATTCTGTACTGAAACTGAAGAAATTGGTTTATTATCCATGAAAGCTCATGCAAAAATAAAAACCAGCTACTATTAAAGGTGCTGCCATATTCCCTTTTTTCTTCACCTTCCTTCCTCCTTTCTATGGAAAATAGCAGGTTCATGGCTACTTCTTTGAAAACTACTACATCTAAAAGTGGTGTTTTCTTTGATTTAGAAATATATGCTTAAATATTAAAATACATAAATTAAAACTCATTACCTGGTGTGACCTGTGTGACCAAGGATCTAGCTTGGGTCTGGACTGGAGTCAAGTTGGTGGTGACAACAGCTGGTGCTGTCACAGATGTCACAGCTCGAACTCCAGGAGTAGATGCAATTGTCACCAATTCTGCAGATGCAGGAGGCACAGTAGCTGCTCTCTGTTGGGTATGTACCACCTGAGCTGTGGCAGTCCCACCGGCTGTCTAAAAGGAAAGGAAAAGTTAAGAATCCTCTCAGATTTTAACCTGTATATACTGTAAGCCTTGGGTATTGTCCACTGCATCAGACACAGCTGTCCATGAAATCTAATATCATAATAAATGTGTTAGTCTTAAATGTGCCAGAGGTCACTTTGGGGATTTGGAAACTACAATGGAAAATAGTATTTAAGTGTAGCTTTTCCCCTGCTTTGAAAACTGCAAAAGCACAAGTTCACAGATGCACATCTCAGTTGTCTCATGTGAAGAAGCTATGTGGAAATCTAAAGTAAAAGAGCTTTTCTGGTGTGCATATAAGCATAAAGCATACCACCACCATCACCACCACTATTACGCTAAGGGATCTTGAAACCTTTGAGACTAACATGGTGGTATGAGCTTTCATAGACCTGAGCCTAATTCCTCACATGCATCTGAGAAAGTAGGCTCAAGTCTACAAAAGCCCATGCTAGTCACAAAGGTGCTGCAAGATCTCTTTGCACACTGATTTCCCAGACTAACACAGCTAAGTTTTGGAATATTAATATTATTATTAACAGCAACATCCCATGTTTTAAGAGACTTAAGGTAGTGTACAACAGTTAAAAGAAAAATACTGAAAAGTATCATTAAATGGAGGACTCAAGATGACGGATTCCAAAAAGGCTGCTTTTTGGTTAATTTCACAGAAATTGCCCAGACATTTGACTAAATATGAATCATAGAATCATAGAGTTGGAAGAGACCACAAGGGCCATCCAGTCCAACCCCCTGCCATGCAGGAACCCAGTCAAAGCATCCCCGACAGATGGCCATCCAGCCTCTGCTTAAAGACCTCCAAGGACGGAGACTCCACTACACTCCGAGGGAATGTGTTCCACTGTCGAACAGCCCTTACTGTCAGGAAGTTCCTCCTACTGTCTAGGTTAAACCTCTTTTCCTTCAGCTTGCATCCATTGTTCCGTGTTCTAGTCTCTGCAGCAGCAGAAAACAAGCTTGCTCCCTCCTCAATATGACATCCCTTCAAATATTTGAACAGGGCTATCATATCACCTCTTAACCTTCTCTTCTCCAGGCTAAACATCTCCAGTTCCCTAAGGCGGTCCTCATAGGGCATGGTTTCCAGACCCTTCACCATCTTAGTTGCCCTCCTCTGGAAACACTCCAGTTTCTCCACATCCTTTTTGAATTGTGGTGCCCAGAACTGGACACAATATTCCAGGTGGGGCCTGACCAAAGAAGAATAGAGTGGCACTATTACTTCCCTTGATCTAGACGTTATACTTCTATTGATGAAGCCTAAAATAGCATTGGCCTTTTTAGCTGCCGAATCGCACTGCTGACTCATGTTCAGCTTATGGTCTACCTGGGACTCCTAGATCCCTTTCACACATAGTTTCATTCAGCCAGGTGTCCCCCATCCTATATCTGTGCATTTCATTTTTCCGCCCTAAGTGCAGTCCCTTACATTTCTCCGCATTGAAATTCATTTTGTTAGCGTTGGCCCCGCTTTCTAGTCTATTCAGGTAATTTTGAATTTTGATCCTGTCTTCTGGAGTATTGGCTACTCCTCCTAATTTGGTGTCATCTGCAAATTTGATAAGTATGCCCCCAATTCTGTCATCCAAGTCATTAATAAAGATGGTGAATAGCACTGAGCCCAGGACAGAACCCTGTGGCACCCCACTGGTCACTTCTTTCCAGGTTGAACAATCCTATCACTCTAAGTGAGATAAGATCACAAAAGGGAATGAGCCAGGGATCTGTTTGCTCTAAAAATAATTTCTGAAGCAAAAACTTAACAGCTGTCAAACAAGCCCTAGAAGCAGACAAGGATGATGAAGCCTTGGGAAAATGAAACAAGGGACAAACCAGTAGCCCAGAAAAAACTACCTCAACAATGAATCTATATCAATGACTCAGGCACAGCACTCAATCAAAACACAGTCTAGACTGGTAATCTTGGAAACCAATGGAAAAGGAATAATTAACAGAGAGGTTTATGGATTATTCTAAAAGAAGACACAATGAAGACCATGACAGCAAATATCCTTACAGAATTCTTTCCAAACATCCTAATAGGAGATGATGACATTACAGTTGCCCTTACTCTTTATCATCTTTAAAAACAAAGAAGTTAGAGGTGTGATAATGAGTGAAGCTAAAAAGAAAGGGAATCTTACACCTAAACTCTTAATTGTATCAAAGGGCAGGTTAGGACATTTTACACTCTGGATGGGTCTTAAAAGAGAAAGGACTGACAGAAGTGAAGTCTCTTAGGGTCTGTGCAAATAGCTCTGAAGGGGTGGCCTGGAAAAGGCACGATAGCTGCGGTGCCATGGCTATATGGTGCTGCATTGTGGGGATGCTGTGCCGGAGGAGTGCTGTGTGGTGCGGCACGCGGTGTCACGGGGCCTTGGGAGTGGAGCTGGGTGTGCGTCATGTAGACACTACACCACGACTCCACCCACAGGCTGGCCCAAAGTGCCAGTCTTACAGGGCCTTATAGACAGGGACAATTCTGAACTCTCTTGATAGGGAAGGAAACAGAGTGTGCCAATAATACCAAGAAGAAGAAAAAAAGTAAATGTTATTCAAACAGAAATGCAATGATTTTCTGAAAGGTTTTTTTTTTTTGCAGTATTCAAGATCTTATTTTGTTTAAACTTTGTGGGTAATATGACAATTGAAGCAAGTTAACATACATTGTGACTCCACCATTCTGTGCTCCCAAGCCCAGACCACATAGGTAGCTTTCAGAAAGATGAATCAGAAAGCTAAGATCAGGCAGCGAATAGACTCTCAACAATTGCTAAAAGGGGTCAAAGTTTAATGCAGTTTCCAGTTATTGGCAAGCTCATGATTTTAAACAGAGCACAGAAAAGCCACCATTCAATAAATATGCTGATTAATAATGTCACATGTTAAAATAACATTCTTCAATGTAAATGGCATGGGCTTCTTGATGAAAAAGGAAAAACTACAGATGGCTCAAGTAGGATGGACCCAGACTTCCTTATGTTGCAAGAATCCCACCTGGTGGGATGACTCTCATGATTGGAATGTATTAATAGAGGAGTATAACCTTTTTAAGAGAAACAGGCCAAAGAGGAAAGCAGGAGGAATAGCATTAGATGTCAGAGATGTCCACATCTGTGAAGAAATTCAGGACTTAAATCCTGGAAGCCATGTGGAGAGCATTTGGATAAAATTAAAGGGAAGGGAAACTACTATGTGGAGAAGATGGCAAGGAGAAGGAGACAGAGAAAAGGAAGAAGTACTCAACACACCTTCTTTGCCCCAGTGTTCTCAGAAAAGGAAAAGGGTGGCAACCTGAAGAAAACGGAGCAGAGGACACAACAGGAGAAATGCAGCACAGAATAAGTAAAGAGGTAATACAGGAATGCCTGATCAAATGAATTTACATCTCTGGTAGCAGATGAACTACACCCAAGGATATTAAAAGAATTGGCAAACGGCCCTGAAAGGGCGGGCTGGAGGTGCCCTTTTTTCCTCCTGAGGGAGCCTGCAGCAACCGAACTGTGCAGGCTCCTTCTGCACCAAAAAGAACCCGGAAAAATCAGGTTCTTTTTGGGACGCAGCGCTGACACCATCAGTGCACCATTGGCGCACTGTCACGTGAGTGGGGTGCGATGACGTGCAGATGCTGCGCAGCACTTGCGTCAGCGTGGTGGCCCTCGTGTGGACAGGAGGTCGCCATAATAACAACATCCGTACAGACTAGGATTCGGGAGCATGTGGTTGGTGTGCACTCCTGAACCCTAGAATCAGCGCCAGGATGGTGCTTCCCGCCCTCTTGTACCAGGCCGTAATCTCAGAGACACTGGCAATAATTTCTGAGAATTCCTGGAGAATAGGAGTAGTCCCAGCAGACTGGAAGAGGGCAAATGTTGTCCCCATCTTCAAAAAGGAAAAAAAGATGATCCTAACAATTATTATCCAGTTAGTCTGACATCAATACCAGAAAAGATTCTAGAACAGATCATTAAAGACATAGTCTGCAATGCCATTATCACAAAAAGTCAATATGGGTTTCTGAGAAACAAATCATGCCACACTAATCTGATCTCCTTTTTTTTGATAAAATTACCAGCTTGGTAGACAAAGGGAATGCTGTAGATGGACAGGTTACTTACCTGTAACGGTATTTCTTCGAGTGGTCATCTGCGAATACATACAAATGGGTTTTACTGCGCATGCGCAGTTCAGCTCGGAAACTTCTAGAATCACTAGGCAGACTTCGGATTGCAACTTTTTGGCGGTAGCTCCGCCCACCGCTATATAAGTCCCCTGCCTTCTCGCTATTTCCTCAGTTCCACAGATTTTTTACGCCGCGTAGTGCGACTATGGAGCCCCTTACGAGCAGGACACTGAGGGGAGGATGGGCGGGATTTGTATGTATTCGCAGATGACCACTCGAAGAAATACCGTTACAGGTAAGTAACCTGTCCTTCTTCTTCGTGGTCTCTGCGAATCATACAAATGAGTTCAGACTAGCAAGCTAAGGTTACGGCGGAGGGAGTGTCCATAGGCCAAGGTATGTTAAAACAAGTCACTTTATTTAAGTGCACAACCTGCACCATCATCAGTAACAGTATCTCTGTGAATCTGAGAATCATGTGTTCAATGAAACAAATATAGCCGGAGAATTCATATAATCAATAAACCATTTGATATAATACACCCGTATTATGTTTGTACTGGTCTCCTTCTTTTTACCAATCATATTGGTTTCTACTTTTTTTTTTCAGTACTGAAATATATCATACAAAAGGCATTTTATGGCATAACATTAACCATTATTTTTTCTTTTTCCCAAAGGGATTTTGACCTTTTTAAACTGACTCCTTACTCATCCAAAAATCGTGATACCATGACAGATATTAAACATAAAATATCAAACATATTGGCCATTACTGAACCCTTCCTGAGATATCAAAAGGTTACCCATAGGGTTTAACTGAAGTGAGCCCGAATTCAAAGACGTGACTGTCCGTCTATCTGTCGTGTACCCTTAGAACATTCACACTATATTGAACGATTGACATTGCCTAATGAAAGTTTTAGCTCACATTTCAATATCCCCATTGAAATAACAAACAAGGAAAACAGTGAAAACTTATAGGCATCAATATCGATTCACTAAATGCACTGAATCCAACAGTTGTACATGTATTATACATATTCTGTAAACTGTGACAGGGTAATACATTCATCGCATAAAGTCCATCACGCTTAAAAGGCTGATACCAACACTGCTTTCCCAAAAGCTGCATCTTGTCTAGCCCTGGTGTACAACCTATAGTGTCTAATAAAAGTCAAGGGCTGAGACCAGACCGCAGCTTTGCACACATCCTCCAACGGTATCCCCGTCAAAAAAGCAGAGGATGCAGCTACCGCCCTAGTTGCATGTGCCCGGACTCTAGCAGGGAGAGGTCTACCCGACAGTTCGTAACAGAGGTGGATGGTACCCGCCACCCATTTGGAAAACCTCTGAGCAGTTACCGGTAGTCCTTTCTTTGGCTCTGAGTAGCACTGGAAGAGTCTATTAGAGCAACTCGAACCCGAAGTCCTGTCCAAGTAGAAAGCCAAAGCCCTCCGAACGTCTAACAAATGCAAACGGCATTCGGTATCGGTGGTCGGGTTCGGAGCTAGAGTCGGGAGCACAATGTCCTGGCACATGTGAAATATAGAAACAACCTTTGGTAAAAAAGTAATATCCGTCCGGAGGACTACCTTTTCCTTATGAAATCTAAGGAAGGGTTCATCCCTCCGTAAGGCACAAAGTTCTCCAGCACGACGAGCAGACGTAATGGCTACAAGGAACGCTGTCTTCCAAGTTAGTAGTCTTAAGTCTGTTGTAGCCATGGGCTCGAAAGGCCTATTTGTTAATGAGGATAAAACTACCTCCAAACTCCAAGCTGGCGCTGGAGCCACAACAGGGGGGTGGAGATTATTAAACCCTTTCAAGAAATACTTTACCAAAGGATCTTTAAAGAAGGAGGGTTTCCCTCCTAGGGCATAATGAGAACATATAGCCGAAAGGTAACATTTAATCGAGTTTAAACAAAGACCCGTATCTACCAATGTCATTAGAAACTCAAGCACTATCGGTGTCGAGACATTGGCAGGGTTCAGGTTTCGAGATGCCAGGAACTGAACAAACTTACTCCATTTCGAGGCATACGATTACGCCGTTGCCAGTTTCTGTGCTGCTCGAATCACCCTCTGTATCGGTACCGGCAGGTCCTCTACGGTCGAATTCTCCACACAACCAGCGGGAGGTTGTCCATGTCCGGGTGGCGAACTCGGCCGTTGTGCGTGGTGAGCAGGTCCGGGCGAGGCTCGAGTCTCAGGTACTGCCATCTGGCGAGATGCATGACCGACGGGAACCAGGTCTGTCTCGGCCACCAGGGTGTGATCAAGATTGCCTTGGTCCGGTCCCGGATCATCTTGGCGATTACCCTTGTCAAGAGTGGGAAGGGGGGGAAGGCATACACCATGTCTCCTGACCACCTGTACAGGAAGGCATCTCCAAGGGAGGCTGGATCCCTGAACCGGGAGCAAAACTGTGTACAGTGAGTGTTTTGTCTGGTGGCAAAGAGGTCTATCTCTGGTTCTCCCCATCTGTGAAACAAGTCCGACACCGTCTCGGGATGGAGTCTCCACTCGTGACAAACTGTAGAGGATCTGCTGAGACGATCCGCAAGGCTGTTCTGGTCCCCTGGGAGGTGAATTGCCTGCAAGCATATTCCTTTCGAGATGCACCAGTCCCATATTTGCAGCGTCATGTCTAGCAGTTCCGTAGACCTGGTACCTCCTTGCTTGTTGAGGTAGTACATGACCGTTGTGTTGTCTGTCATGATCAGTACTACCTTGTTGCGGAGGATGACCTCGAAAGCCCTTAGGGCCTTCTGTACTACCAGCATCTCTAACACGTTGATATGAAATAGTCTCTGTGTTGGGGACCATCTGTCTTTTACTGTCAGGTTTGCTGCATGCGCCCCCCAACCCTCGAGGGAGGCGTCCGTCGTCAGACTGATCTGCGGCTGCGGTTGGGTGAAAGGCATGCCGGTGCATACGTTCTTCGGATTCAGCCACCAAGTCAGAGTGTTCGATACCGAGATCGGAACCGAGAGTCTTTTCGAGGGTAGGTCCCATAATGGGTTGAAGACGGATAAGAACCATCTCTGGAATGGCCTGAGTCTTAATCTTGCCCATGGGGTGACGAACGTTGTGGATGCCATATGTCCCAGTGCTGTCTGTGCTTCTCGGGCCAGTATGACGGTCCTTGACATACACGTTCGGATCGAAACGGAGAGTGCCTGAAACCGATCTGGTGGCAAGAATGCTTTGCATCGATTCGAGTCCAGGATTGCCCCTATGAATTTCACTTGTTTCATCGGGGTCAAACTTGACTTTTCTCGGTTGATTATAAGGCCCAATGAGGTCATCAGTCTACGTCTGATGACAACTGGTCTCTTGACTCCGCAGCGAAGAGCCAGTCGTCTAGGTAAGGGAAGACCCTGATGCCTTTCTGGTGGAGATAGGCCACTACCGGGGCCATGCACTTTGTGAAGACCCTCGAGGCAGAGCAGAGACCGAAAGGCAGTATGTTGTACTGATAGAGTCTGGAACCGATGGCGAAGGCTAGAAATCTTCTGTGGTCGTTCCGTATCGACACATGGAAGAAGGCGTCCTTCAGGTCCACAGTCGCGAACCATAGGCCCTGATGTAACAAGGGTAAAATAGAAGCCAAAGTTACCATGCGGAAACGACGATATAACAAATGTTTGTTTAAATTTCGTAGGTCCAAGATGGGTCTCAACGAGCCATCCGGTTTAGGCACAGTAAAATATCTCGAGAAAAAACAACATGGGGCTTTCTGCAGTTCAATTTCGGAGATGGCCCCTTTTGATAACAAGGTGCGTACTTCGTCGAGGAGGGGAGGTGAGGGGTTTGTGGTTATAATGGTTCCCGTCTGGGGAAGGGACTCGAACTCGAGGTCATAGCCCTTGTCTATAATACGAAGGACCCAAGAGTCCGACGTAATCTCAGCCCAGGTGTAGTAAAAGGGCTTGAGTCGGTCCTGAGAGCAGGAACCGCATTCGGCGAAGTACGCTGTTGTCCTTCAGGACCTCTTCCTATTCTGGTCCGTCTCCTGTCTGCGGAAAGCCTTGCAGTATCGGGGCAAGGGTTGTCGACGGCCTGAGGAAGATGACGATTGGGAAGGATAGTGTTGTCTGGGCTGGTCCTGGGGCTGGTATGGTCTATCCTGGTGGAACGGTTGTCTGTAAGGTGTGAAACCAGGACGAACAGGACAGAACCGACGTCTGTAGGTGGGTACAGAGGAGGAAGACATACCGTGCTTACGAGCGGCTGACTTCATTCTGTATTTGAAATTTAACTTGTCGTCCGTCTCCTTATGAAAAATGCCGGCGTTGTGAAAAGGCATCTCCTCAATAGTAGATCTTGCGTTTACATTGAGGTCAGAAGCCCTTAACCATGCGTGTCTTCTAAGAGCTATGGCTGCAGACATTGACTTAGCAGCACAGTCCGCAGAATGTCTGGCCGACGTGATGAGCCAGCTTCCTATGGAGTGCGCCTCGTCCCTCAGTTCCATAGCAAGCTTGTTGGTTTCTTCCGGGACGTCGTCTAAGATGGGAGCCATGCGTTCCATCAAATACTGTATGTAAGCTCCCATACAGGCGTTATAATTTGCTACCTTCAGTCCCAGGATTGAAGATGCGTAGGTTTTCTTGGCTAAAGAATCTATCTTTTTAGCCTCCTTATCAGACGGTGATGTTGACGTCGTGAAGGTCCTTTGGGCACCTTCTATAATTGCGGAGTTTTGTCTGGGATGGGAAAAAAGCCATGTAGCCGGAGAGGGAGTGATCCTATACAGGTTCTCCACCTTCCGGTTCAATGTTGAAGTGGAGGCAGGAGCTTCCCAAGAGCGCTGCACAATCTTTTCCAACAAAGGTAGGAACGGAATGGACGGGGGCGTCAGAACCGCACCGTGGATTCTCTTTTCTATCGGATCTGCAGCATCGTCCTCCAAGTGGCTCACCTCGAGTTCGAGGGCTCTTCCCATTCTAATCACGTGTTCAGTGAAAGAACGCACGTCGTCACTGGGAGAAGCTGTCCCCAGGGTATACAGTTCTTGCGGGGACTCAGGGAGATCCAGCTCGGATGCGTCTGATTCCATCTGAAGGGATCGCGGAGCAGTAGCCTCTACTTCCATATCCTCCGAATCCGAGTCATCCCGAAGTACCAGAACCACAGGCGAGGGAGAACGGTCTCTGGAGAAACTTGTCTGCGTAGCTGCAGCCGAGACCGCGTGCAACGGGCGTGTTGTGTCCTGCCTTGCCCTTGATGACGACATGTCACAGGCTCCCCCAGTACAGTGTTGTGGAAGGATTCGGCCCACCGGCATGTAATACATGTCCGTTTCACTATCGTAAACGTAGTCGAATCGCTGTTGCTGAGTCTCCACCATCGGTACGGGGGATTGTTCCGCTCTCTTCCTGATTGGAGGGGACACAACTGGAGGGTCTTGGTCAGACACGACCTGAATGTCAAGGTCCTCCACGGAGATTGCCTGGGTACATGCAGGTCGGGACCGGTCTGGAGTCTTGGTCCCGGATTCGACCGCACTCGGTACCGACGAGGATCTTCTCGGGACGGAGGCTACCGCAGAAACCTCTCTGGACGGATCATCCGAAGCCGGAGAGACGTGCCGTTTCTTCTTCGGGTCGTGCTCGGTCGCGGTAGACTGTTTTTCGTGGGATCTTTTTGCGTGCTTCGAATCCGAAGCTTTTTGAGCACTCGATCCAGCACTCTCATGAGTTTTCTTTGAGTGCGAGCCCACTTTGGACTGGCCCTCCACAGACTGGGGCGTATCCTTGGAATGGTCCTTTGGCCGTCTTTTGGTCTTATGCTTAGCCTTTCCATCCTGATCCCTGGAGGCGGAAGATGCGGCTGGTGTGGTGGTGGCGGTCGCCTCCGCAGGCTTAGAAGTCTCCGCGGGCTTGGATGTCGCCGCGGGGCCCCATGCCGTGGCCTGCCCTGAAAGGACCTTAGTGAGGAGTGCAGCTTGTAAACGGGCGGCACGATTTTTTCTTGCTTGCGGGGTCATGGATTGGCACTGGGCACAAGATTTGGGATTGTGTCCCTCACCCAGGCATAAAAGGCATGTATTATGATTATCCCTCTCGGGGATCTTGCCTCCGCAAGTGTCGCATTCCTTGAATGGCGGGGCCATAGCTCGCGCTCGGAGCATCCAGGGCAAGGAGCGCGGTACAGAAAGAGTCGTCAGTCCAGTCCGTGTCACACCAAGTCCGAATAGATTTCCAAATCCAAAACAAAGTCCGTTAAGAATAATCCAAAGTCCGAAGTTAAAATCCAAAATACAAGCACAAAATCCAACGAGAGTAGCGAAGTTCCAAGCTGCCAGCGCGGCGGAAAAAATGGAACTGAGGAAAGAGCGGGAAGGCAGGGGACTTATATAGCGGTGGGCGGAGCTACCGCCAAAAAGTTGCAATCCGAAGTCTGCCTAGTGATTCTAGAAGTTTCCGAGCTGAACTGCGCATGCGCAGTAAAACCCATTTGTATGATTCGCAGAGACCACGAAGAAGAAATAGCATATCTTGATTTCAGTAAGGCCTTTGACAAGGCTCCCCATGACATTCTTGGAAACAGCTTTGTAAAATGTGAGCTAGATGAGGCAACTGTTACATGGTTTTGTAACTGTTTGACTGGCTGAACCCAAAAGGTGTGCAGCAATGGCTCCTCTTCATTCTAGAGAAGAGTGACTAGTGGAGTGCCACAGGATTTGTTCTGGGCTTAGTGCTATTCATGTTAGGAATAGAAGCCTGAGTTTAAAATGTCCAGATGTGAAAAGTGACAAAGGGAACTGTGGGTCACTTACAGCTTGCTAGCCAGGGAATTGGTTGCAACTGGGTCTCAGAATATCCGAGGAGTGTTCAAGGTCAGTATGTGCCAGAGAGCACGTAGAAATTCTTGTCAATATGAAGTGTCATCCTGGTTGGGGGACAACATTTCAGGTGGCACAGGAAGAGGCTGGGCAGAGTGGCCACATGGCACATGTCTATAAAAAGCCTAGTCTTCAGTGTACAGGATGGGTTGTTGGCTTGTAGTTAGATGTGTATAGTGCTTGATAGAATTCGCTTTCTGTAAATACAGCAACTGAAAGAATAAAAGTGCCTCTTTGGAGTTAAACTTGGTTTCAGTCTGTTTCATCAGCAGCTGGGAGAACAGATTCCTGAACAGCCAGACAGCTCCAAGGTTGCTGGGTGTTTTTTTCTCCGGGGAGAATGCTTTCATACTTGTCTGCGCACTCATCTGCTTGACAATTCAACATCTTTATCAATGACATGGATGAAGGAATAGAGGGCATGCTTATCAAATTGCAGATGACACCAAATTAGGAGAAATAGCTAATACCCCAGAGGACAGGATCAAAATTCAAAAATACCTGAAAAGATTAGTAAGCTGGGCCAAAGCTAACAAAATGAATGTCAACACAGAGAAATGTAGGAAACTGTACTTAGGGTGGAAAAATGAAATGCAAAGATATAGGATGGGGATACCTAGCTTAACAAGACTACGTGTGAAAGGGATCTAGGAGTCCAAGTAGACCACAAGTTGAACATGAGTCAACAGTGTGATGCAGCAGCTAAAAAGGGCAATGTGATTTTAGGCTGCATCAATAGAAGTATACTGTCTAGATCAAGGGAAGTAATAGTGCCACTCTATTCTGCCTTGGTCTGGCCTCACCTGGAATGCTGTGTCCAGTTCTGGCACCACAATTCAAAAAGGATATTGAGAAGCTGGAGCATGTTCAAAGGAGGGTGATCAAAATAGCGAAGGGTCTGGAAACCATGCCTTATGAGGAAAGACTTAGGGAGCTGGGTATGTTTAGCCTGAAGAAAAGACGGTTAAGGAGTGATATGATAGCCTTGTTTAAGCATTTGAAGGGGTGTCACATTGAGGATGCAGCAAGCTTGTTTTCTGCTGCTCCAGAGACTAGAACACTGAACAATGGATGCAAGCTACAGGAAAAGAGATTCCACCGCAAGATTAGGAGGAACTTCTTGACAGTTATAGCTGTTCCAACAGTGGAACACACTCCCTCAGAGAGTGGTGGAGTGTCCTTCCTTGGAGGTCTTTAAACAGAGGCTGGATGGCCATCTGTAAGTGATGATTTGATTATGATTTCCTACATGGCAGGGGTTGGACTGGATGTCCTTCTGGTCTCTTCCAACTCTACGATTCC
The DNA here is from genome assembly GCA_034509955.1 of Urosaurus nigricauda. Lineage (NCBI taxonomy): Eukaryota > Metazoa > Chordata > Lepidosauria > Squamata > Phrynosomatidae > Urosaurus > Urosaurus nigricauda. The sequence goes on from JAOEGL010000014.1 coordinate 1,174,174, forward strand.
ATGATTCTAAGTCATATTAAGGACAGACACAATATCTTGTATGTAATATTAACTTAAATTTTAATGTGGCAGCTTCCAGGTCCATGAAATCCAAAGGAGTACTTCTAGCCATCTCTAGAAATATGCCATATTTTACAGGACACTCTTAAAGAACCAAATTGTCATTTTCTTTTCATTAAAGGGCAAATACATCAAACTTAAACAAGGAATCTTCTGAAGAGCTTTAAAACACTTTGCAGAGGGAGGAGACCTAAACATAGCCTCTGCACTAGACAGCAATAATAAATCTTCATCTCATCTTCATGCTCTGGAGCACAGCATTCAAGAATCTGACCCAGTGGACACTTGAGAAGACCAACATGGCAGTGAATGTACTTACTCTTATTCTTACAGACATGGAGTATACTTCAGAATAGATTACATTCTTATTACTAGGAAGCTTAGAAACTTTGGGCCTATACAAATTGAGAGAAAGGGGTGGACAGAGGCCGCCCCTTTCTTCCCCGGATTGTGGTCGCGTGAACCAAACTGCGCCGCAACAATGCGAGGGAAAAAGGAGCTGTGAAACACAAGACACGTCATTGTCGCTTGAAATTGCTTCAAAACGAGGATATCAAGTATTAGATATACTCAAGTACTTTGAACACCACAATGAAAAGAAACTGACCATGATCCTGCTTGATGCTGAAAAGGTGTTCGACAGGGTCAACTGGCAGTTTCTGTTAGAGACTATAAGAAAAATGTATATGGGAGAGAAATTTTCTAATTGGGTAGAGGCTATCTATAAAGAGCAGAATGCTAAGATAACTGTCAATGAAGAGAGAACATTGAATATACGCACTGAGAAGGGCACCCGTCAGGGGTGCCCACTATTCCCCCTATTATTTATAATAACACTGGAGGTCCTTAACAACCAAATAAGAGCAGACCCATTGATAGGGGGAGTTAAAATTAAAGGACACTGCTTTAAATTAAGAGCCTTTGCTGACGATTTAATCTTCATAGAATCATAAGAGTTGGAAGAGACCACAAGGGCCATCCAGTCCAACCCCCTGCCATTCTATTTAGAAGACCCTGCATTGAGTATAGAACACCTTAAGAAAATTCTACAAGAATATGGAACAGTATCAGAGCTGGAAGTAATCCAAGAAAAAACTTCGATAATATCTAAAAATTTAACATCTCAAGAAGAATGGCAGCTTAAAGAAATATCCGGCTACTAAACAGAGAAAAGGGTTAAATATCTGGGGATCTATCTAACGAAAAGAAATATAGATCTATTCCATAACAATTATGATCCAGTGGTGAAAAAAGTTTTTAAAAATTGTTTTTATTTCAAAATCTTCAGAGCTCTCATTTAAATATTTAGAAACCTGGCAAAAAGAAATAACTACATTTTTATGGAATGGAAATAAGGCGAGAATTGGCTGGAAAATACTGACTGACACAATGGTGCAAGGAAGCTGTGCCTTGCCTAATTTGAAACTTTACTATTTTGCAGCTTGTCTGTGCTGGATAGAGGAATGGGCTAAATTAGAGAATGAAAGATGTTTAGAAAATGTCAAGCTCAAATTCAGTTTCCATGTTTTTCTTTGGTACAGCAAACTTAAAGACAATAAAGACTTTTCACATCATTTTATTAGAAATGATCTACTAACCTCTTGGCTGAAAATAAAAGATCAATTTTACTGCAAATTATCTCTGTGGTGTCTCCACAAGAGGCTTTTTTATGAGAACAAGACAAAACAGTGAAAAACAATGGCAGACATATAAGACGCTACTAAACGAAAGGCTACTTTAAATCAATAGAACAACTGAAATCAGAGGAAAAGATAAGTGACTGGTTTTCTTATAAACAACTTTTGGAATGCTTCAGAACTGACAGTAAAAACTTTGGCATAAGCTTAGAGGAAACGAATAGATGAAATTTTGTTTGATAAAAAAGGAAGTCATATTGCAAAATATTATAAGGCACTTAATAATAGCGAGCTTGAACAAGAAACAATTAAACAAGAAACACACAATGATAAAATGGTCTCAAGAAATTGATGATGTAATTAATTTAGATAAATGGGAAAAAGCTTGTCGTAATATGAATAAATTTACATTGTGTCAGAGTTATAAAGAAAACTTCTTTAAAATTTCCCACCATCGGCACATATCGCCTAATAAACTGAACTTGATATATAAATAAGGAACTGCTGAGTATTGGAAATGTCATAAGCCAAACACAAACCTTTACCATATGTGGTGGAAGTGTAAAGAGGTAGAAAAATACTGGGAAAGAATTCATTCTATAATGTCTGAAATCTTGCAAGCAGATATTCCTCTCCATCCACTTTTATTCTTATTAAACATGATGTTGGTCATAAGTAAAGAAACAGAAAAGAAATATAGGAGACTGATGTATATGATTACCTCTGCTAGGATAATATATGTGAAATTATGGAAAAAATCTGAAATACCAACTGAGGAGGATTGGTTAAAAAAAACTACAGGAAGCTGGAGTTGGACATGCTCACAGCTCTTATGAGAGACAAAATGATGGAACATATGGAAGAAGATTGGCTAAGGGTAAAATTATATTTAGAGAGAAAAAATATTAAAAGTGATTAAAAAGAGGATTAGAAGGATTAAAAAAGAGGACTCAATTGCAGTTCTTAATGAAAGTTTAGGTTTTGCCTTTATGGGTAGTATATTTCAGTCTCTGAATAGATTATTAATTGCCTCTGAGAATGATAGGATACATTAAAGAGGAATATGTGGAATAAGGGATTGAATAATAACTATTATACATAGGGAACTAAATACTCAAAAGATTAAGAGCTATAGGATATTATCCCAGAAGGTAAATTAGCATATTGTTTTAGTATATTCAAGCTTTTTTTGTATGTACCAAGTTTATTTGCTTGTAGTTGTTTGTAGTAGTATGAATGTATGTATACATGTTTGTTGATTTGTTTTTTGTGTGGTTTTTATTTTCAGGCCTTAATAGTTTCAGTAAAATTTGTATATAAAGCTTTGAATTTACTGTATTACAGAGAAAAAAATAAATAAAAAAATTGCATGTGAACATATGGGACGACGTTACTAAGAAAGACTCAAGTTAATTATATATGATGAGGATTCCAAGATTGTGTTCTGCTTCCTATATTTTGAAAACTGATACTTCAAACATGTTATTTGGTGCTTTATCTTTGTGATTGATTAAACAACACATAATACATTTTTAAAATATCATTAAACTATAAAAAAAAATTAAAACCAGTTAAAAACATAGCTATTAAAAACAAACAAAACAGAGACAGCACAATTCTGCAAGGCCCAGTTCCCTTGAACAGTCAGTTTTCAAAGGCCTGGATTTTTTACCTAAAGTCTTAACCTGCCTATGTAAAGATAGGAAGGAGGGTCCCAGTCTAACCTCGCTGGGAAAGGATTTTAAGCATGGAAGGAAGCCACAAGGTCCTCAGCAGAGGATCTCAAAACATGGGTAGGCTCATATGGGAGAATATGGCTCTTCAGATAACCTTGTCTTGTGCTGTATAGTCCTAAAGGTGATACCCAGCACTTTGAAGTGTTCTCAGAAACAAACTGGCAGCCGATGAACCTGTTGGAAAAAAGGAGTTGTGTGCCTCCAAGTAGCCAGCCCCGATTTACAATCTGATTGCAACTCAACTAGCTGACTTTTCTGAACATCCTTCAAAGGCAGCCTCATGTAGAGTGTGTTAATGAGGTGTAACTAAGGTATGTGTTACCATGACCAGATCAGATGGCTATAGGAATGGCTGTAACTGATACACAAACCGTAACTATACAAAGGCATGTCTGGCCACCGCTGAGACAGTTCCAGGCTCAGGGGTGAATCCAGGAGTACAACTAGGCTGCAAATTGTATCTTCAGGAAGAGTGTAGCCTCATCCAGTACAGGCTGAATCTCTATTCCTTGATTTGCCTTTCAGCTGACCAATAGCACCTCTGCCTTGTTTGGATTAAGTTTCAATCTGCTCACCCTCACCCAGTCTATTATTATGACAAGTACTGGTTTAGAACCAAAGCAGCCTCCTTGGATTGAGGTGGAAAGGAGTAGAGTTCAGTGTCATCCCCAATATTGATAGTACAAGACCCCAAAACTCCAGATGACTTCTACTAGAGATTTTATGTAGATGTTGAATAGGATGAGAGATAAAACAGAACCCTCAGAGACCCTACAGACAGGCAAAGGGGTCAAATGGGAGTCCCCCAGCACCACCTTCTGAAATTTAAAAATGTAAAAATAGTATTTCCATCCTTGCTATACTGGATTTCACAACCTGTTTCAATTATCACGTTTTGACTTTTGTGTAAGTTTCTGCCCTAATTCAGCATGCACAATGAAACACTGGTCATGTGAAGGTACTCACTGTTAGTGTTCCGGGTATAACAGGTGAAGCCAGACGTTTGTTGATGGGCTGAAAGGTAGTTGCTGGAACTCCAGCCACGGTGTTCACAATAACATTTCCAGTCACTGTGGCTAAAAGCAAAGCCAAGATTACTCTGGGGTCTGCAACAGAAATCAGCACTCACAATACTTTGTTATGGCAGGGGTACCATACCTGTTTGTATGCTTGTCCCAGTTGCTGAATTTTTCATTGGGCCCGCCTGGTCAAAAAATAGATTTAAAGAGAAATATTTCAGAATTGTTACTGTGAAACTTTATGACACTTAAAACTGCCTGTAAAAATAAGAACTATGTGAAAATTAAGACCCATTAAGCTCTTAGGGTAAGCAGGTTTTACCTTTAATTTGTTTAAAGAAATAATACAGAAAGGTCACAATACACTGATCTAAATATTAAGCATGTTCAACTGGACTGATGGAAGTGGAATTTTATCTGTCCTTCCCCACCCCCACACTGACATAGTGGAGATCAATAGCCCTGGTTTTATCATCCTGTTTTTGTGAGGAAGGCATGGCCACTTTGTCTTTGGTTCTGACCAAAATATTTTTCAAGGGATGCTTTGCCAAAGAATTTGGAACCGGGGAAAAAATGTTGCTAGGCTTTTTCTGGAGGAAGTGTCAGCATTCTAGTGTTTCAATCATACTGGCTGTCTCACCGCTGTACCCAAAGCAAAAGGATCATGAATGGCATCAATAAAGACTGCAAAGGAGCTGTATAACTTTGGAAGAGGTCTGTTGAGTTTTAGAATCATAGAATCATAGAAATTTAGCCATCCAGTCCAACCCCCTGCCGTGCAGGAACTCCCAATCAAAGCATACCCGACAGATGGCCATCCAGCCTCTGCTTAAAAACCTCCAAGGAAGGAGACTCCACCACACTCCGAGGGAGTGTGTTCCACTGTTGAACAGCTCTTACTGTCAGGAGGTTCTTCCTAATGTTGAGGTGGAATCTTTTTTCCTGCAGTTTGCATCCATTGTTCCGAGTCCTGTTCTCTGGAGCAGCAGAAAACAAGCTTGCTCCCTCCTCAATGTGACATCCCTTCAAGTATTTAAACAGGGCGATCATATCACCTCTTAACCTTCTCTTCTCCAGGTTAAACACCCCCAGCTCCCTAAGGCGTTCTTCATAGGGCAAGGTTTCCAGACCCTTCACCGTTTTAGTCACCCTCCTTTGGACCCGCTCCAGTTTCTCCACATCCTTTTTGAATTGTGGTGCCCAGAACTGAACACAGTATTCCAGGTGGGGCCTGACCAAAGTAGTATAGAGTGGCACTATTACTTCCCTTGATCTAGACACTATACTTCTATGGATGCAACCTAAAATTGCATTGGCCTTTTTAGCTGCTGCATCACACTGTTGACTCATGTTCAACTTGTGGTCTTACTGAAGTCAAGATATACTATATCCACAGCATTCCCTTCATCAACCAAGCTGGTAATTTTATCAAAAAAAGAGATCAGATTTGTCTGGCATGACTTGTTTCTCTGAAACCCATGTTGGCTTTTTGTGATTATGGAATTATCTTCCAGATATTCACAGACTCTCTGCTTAATGATCTGCTCCAGAATTTTTCCTGGTATTGATGTCAGACTAACCGGACGAGAATTGTTGGGATCCTCTTTTTTCCCCTTCTTGAAGATTGGGACAACATTTGCCCTCCTCCAGTCTGCAGGGACTTCTCCTGTTCTCCAGGAGTTCTCAAAGATGATTGCCATTGGTTCCGATATTACATTTGCCAGTTCTTTTAATACCCTAGGATGTAGTTCATCTGGTCCTGAAGACTTATATTCATTTAGATTAACCAGGTATTCCTGTACTACCTCTTTACTTATTCTGTGCTGAAATTCACAGAATAAGTAAAGAGAAATTTAGATGTCAATGATGTTCTCAACCCAGAGCACAGAGGTCATGGCTATAATGGAGGACACAGAAACTGTGAGGACTTTCTTATGACATTATCTCATTGGCACCCTTTGGGGAGCATTATCAACCATCAGTTAAGAGTCTAGTGGAAGAACCTTTAATCCCTCCATAGTCTGGAGCAAAATGGAATATAGTGTCTGAGCAATGTTTAGTGCCCCCTTTTTATTGTAGGGAGCACTGCATTCAGTACTGAGAAACCTGCTAAATGCCACAGGAAAAGAAATTTTCCTAGATGGAATTCTGTATACTGGAAACTTGAGTGCAGCTCATACTGCTGCTTCAGAGATGGATGCAGTCTTGTTGAGTCATTAGCCTTAGAGGATGACTACAGCCTGTGGGGGCAATGGTTCTGATAAATAAAGACTCAAACCATACGTTTATGGGAGTCTCTTCTGCAAGAACAGAGAATTGATTTGTTAGGAAGGCAGAGTCCAAGAGTTTTGAATCATCTCCACAAGCCATAGGGCAGAGAAATCTGGGACAACTAGGACTTTGTCAGTCTTTGTCCAGGTAAGCATGAAGACAGGGACCCATCTAATTAAATGATTGTATGTACAGTGCTGTGTAAATTTACAGCGCTATATGAATTAAGATTATAATAATAATAGGTGGCATGATTTTTATTTCCAAAGAGAACTCTAACCCTTTGATTTTCTTTCGAGTTAAAAGAAAACCCACTTTATCTTCTGCATTAAGGAATCCCCATTAAACAAAGACTACACTTGGGGACCCAACAAAGGAACTATTTGCACAGCAGCCATTAGGGCATGAATAACTGGAATGGAAAAGGCAATAAGCACAGTGGGCAAAGAAAGGACTTGGAGCTTCTATTCAAAATGACTATCAGGGTCAGAATTCAAGTTAATATGGCCATCAGACTGCACTCCATCCAAGATGTCCTCCAGGTAGAGGACAAGATTCAAAATAGCTGCTACTGAAAACAAGGGAAAACAGTTTTTTTTCTGTTGCCTGCTGCTCATCAAGGTAAGACCTGAAGGGCCACGAGTATCTGAGCAGTGATTTTCAAACAATTACACTGACAATTCAATCAACTTTTCCCTACTTCTTCAGGCAGGTTTTCCGCCTGGTGAATTTGTACCTGGAAAACAATTCTCCAGACTGAAACGCTCTGTCATGAACGGATCATTTTCTGATCAAGGTGGAACTAAAAGCAGCGTTTCGCCCCTCTGGGGGTGGCGGACCCATTAGAATGGTCCGCCCTCAAAGGCTCATGGAACCAATTGGTTTCCAGAAGGCCTTAGAGGGTTTGATGGTTGGTAATGCTGGTGATCATGTCGAAGCCTTGGTAAATACCTGGAATACCGATCTTCCCAAGGCTATTGACACGATTGCCCCTGAGCTTCCTCTCCAACCCGCCCCAAAGCACAAACCCTGATATACGGAAGAGCTCAGGGAGATGAAGCGGGTTGGACGACGACTAGAGCACAAGTGGCGGAAGACTCGACTCCTATCCGACAAGACTCGCCATAGGCAGCATCTTCGCGCCTATCGGGAGGCTCTGCGTGCAGCGCGAAAATCTTTCTGCTCTGCACGCATTGCGTCTGCAGAGTCTCGCCCAGCAGAACTGTTTAGGGTGGTAGGGGAGCTGACGCAGGTTCCCCCTGCGGCAAATCCCTTACTTAACCCTATGACGGCCTGCTGTGATGCGTTTAACACCTTCTTTGCAGATAAAATCTCTCGGATAAGAGCTGACTTGGATGCCACCTTTTCTCCAGATCCTATAGGTGAAGTGTCTAGCGACTCCGTTGCTGTCACATTACTGGATGAGTTTCAATCTGTAAGTACTGATGACGTGGACAAGCTACTTGGAAGTATACGGAAGACAACCTGCCCCCTCGATCCTTGTCCATCCTGGCTGGTCGTCCAGGGGGGAGACGCATTGAGAATATTTCTTCGGAATACAATCAATGCGTCCCTTAGGGAGGGCATTTTACCATCTTGTCTCAAGGAGGCGGCGGTTAAGCCCATCCTGAAAAAGCCCTCCCTTGATCCCCTGAACAGAAACAACTATAGACCAGTGTCCTTGCTTCCATTTTTAAGCAAGGTCATCGAGAGGGCAGTTGCCACCCAACTCCAAGCAGTCTTGGATGAAGCCGATTATTTCGATCCATTTCAAACCAGCTTCAGGACAGGACATGGAGTGGAGACTGCCATGGTTGCTCTGACCGATGGCCTCCGCTCGAGTATTGACAGGGGTAGTGTGACCCTGTTAGTGCTCTTGGATCTTTCAGCGGCCTTTGACACTGTAGACCATTCCATCCTTTTGGGTTGGTTGAGGGAGTTAGGAATTGGAGGCACTGCTCTTCAGTGGTTCCGATCCTTTCTCTCTCACAGATCCCAAAGGGTGAGGCTCAGGGACAGTTGCTCCTCCAAAATCGAGCTTAATTGTGGCATCCCTCAGGGCGCCATCCTGTCCCCGATGCTATTTAATATTTATATGAAGCCGCTGGGTGAGATCATTTGGAGGCATGGAGCTCAGTGTCTTCAGTACGCTGATGACACTCAGATATACCTCTCCATGACTAGATCATCGGCTCAGTCTTCAGATGGCGCCTCCCCTCTTAATGACTGTCTTGCGGCGGTAATGGATTGGATGAGGGAAAACAGATTGAAACTAAACCCAGACAAAACGGAGGTACTAACAGTTATCGGTCCGAAACCAGGATTGGGAATACAGTCCCCAGTCCTAGACGGAGTCACACTCTCCCCTAAGGACTCAGTTCGCAGTCTGGGGGTACTCCTTGACTCTTCGCTTCACATGACTAGCCAGGTGAATGCGGTAGTCAGGAGTGCCTGCTATCAGCTTCGGCTGATATGCCAGCTGCACCCTTTCCTGGATACGAAAGACCTGGAGACTGTGGTACATGCTCTAGTAACCTCATGTCTGGATTTCTGTAACGTACTCTACATGGGGCTACCCTTGTGCCTAACCCAGAAACTTCAATTAGTTCAGAATATGGCAGCCAGGCTTATCACTGGAACATCTAGAAGACAGCATATAACACCAGTGCTCAAAGCTCTCCACTGGCTGCCCATTAGTTTCCGGGCACAGTACAAGGTGTTGGTACTAACCTTTAAAGCCCTGCATGGCTCAGGCCCATCCTACCTTAAGGACCGCCTCTTCCCATATGAACCACCCCGCACACTTCAGTCCTCTGGGAGGAACCTACTGCAGCCGATGAAAACTAGGTTGTCACAGACCTCCCAGAGGGCCTTTTCAGCTACTGCCCCCAAGCTTTGGAACGGCCTGCCGGACAAGATGCGTCTCATTACATCACTGGCTAGTTTCAAAAAGGCTTTAAAGACGCATCTATTCCGGCAGGCCTTTCCCTGAAGGAGAGAATAAATGGAACACCTGCTCCCTGCTCTGAAAATAGTACTGGGAATTATTAACGATCTCTTCACTTAATATGCTGAATCGATCTAATGCGGCTTTGCACATGGATTGTTCATGAAAATGCACTTTGTTTTAATAACTGTCGACCAATTTTAATTGTGTTAATTTTAAACTGTTTAGATTTAGGTTTTCACTCTGTATCTTTTTATTCTGCTGTACCCCGCTCCGAGTATTTTATTAGAGGAGCGGGCTATAAATAAACATTATTATTATTATTATTATTATTATTATTAGAAATGCCAAACCTCGGCAGACCCAATAGCTGCCCAAAGGAACTAGAAATATCACCTGGTTGCTCTAGTTTTGGTGCCAATTAGCTCATGGCGCTTCATGGACTTCAGTTGCATTTTGGCAATGGCTCGATCAGGGAGAGATGGCAATGAAAGCAAGAGAAAGTTTCGGGAAGAAACTAGTAATGAAATGAGAAAGGAGACTGCTGACTAAGTTACAGGATTACAAAGAAAAGCAAGAGGGAGGTCTTGGGAGAGAAGGGATTATTATGTTGTGTTTAATGGAGGGAGGGGATAATGGGATTACTTTTGTATTGTATGAATTTATTGTTGTTGTAAGCTGCCTCGATCCTCTTGGAGAGGCAGGATATAAATAAAATTTTATTATTATATTATTATAGTTCCGAAAAAAATGTCCCAAAGCATAAACAATACTACATAATACACAAACCTCTTTTTCCCTAACAGATAAACCAATATGAAGATAAGAAAGAAGACAAGAGGAGGTTAAAAAAAAAGCAATGCTAAGAACGATTACTCAGACTCAGTCAAGATATCTAACTTGGGCACAAGTAGGAGGGAAAAATGGGAAAGAACTTGGTAACTGAGTATTTAAGTCTGCGTATTAGAATCATTATGATTCCCATTTGACCTAGGTGGCAATGGGACTTAATAAATTTGTTGATGGCTTCTTCCTGCAGTCTAAGAACACAACAGTCTGAGAACAGAGCCCTACAGTGTTTTGTGTTATTGCATCTTACCAGTACTGCAGTGTTTGCCACAGTGGTGACAGCTGTTTGCACCACAGCCTGGGGCTGTTGGACAACCTGAGCTTGACCTTGGGGCTGAGGCTGGGCTTGCTGTACTGCTGCTTGCTGCACTTGCTGTTGGCCTGCTTGCTGTTGCTGCTGTGGTCCTGCTTGTTGCTGGGCCCGTTGCTGCTCAGCCAAAGCCTGGGAAATGAGAAGATGCCAGAGTGCTTATAAAAAGTGAACAGCTTAAAGCAGAGAAGTACACATTTCAGAAATGAAATGAATTCAGAGAAGATGGTAATATCTGTTTCAGAGAATATTAATTTCTGTTCCACACTTCAAATTCAAAGTACACTATAGTACATTAGTTTATTACAAACTCTACAATAACTGGAATTCATTTTTCTCCAACAGTAGTCTAGTTAAGCCAAGGCTCACAGATTCAAAGTACTAAGACTTTTTGATTAGTTGGGACAATGAAATCATCCCTTACTGGTAATCTTCTGGCAACAAGTAAAGACTTCTTTGTTTCAATAGGCTTTTTGAAATTGACTGTTATGGGGGAAAGGCTTTTAATAGTGTGTTGTATATTTTATGTCTTGCTTTTAACAGTCATAAATTGAATTTAATTCTATTATTTTTCTGTTGGTTGCTTTGGGGATGCTCTTATTTAATCATACCATAATTATTTATATTTTATGTGTTTTATCTGTATTGTAGTTTAATTTTGTTATATGCAAGAGTAACAGAGTTGTTAATGGAAGACACTCTGGCACGGACTGTCAAGGGATTAGTGTTGGTACTATTTGCCCATCTGCTGATGTTGCCTGTGACGAGACCTACTACCACCAGTATGAGATAGGGACCCAGAAGTAGATATCCTGTTGAAATCCTGGTTATAGAATCAGAGTTGGAAGAGACCACAAGGGCCATCTAGTCCAACCCCCTGCCATGCAGGAACTCCCAATCAAAGCATCCCTGACAGATGGCCATCCAGCCTCTGCTTAAAGACCTCCAAGGACGGAGACTCAACTACACTCCGAGGGAGTGTGTTTGTTGGCTCCAAGTAGCAGGAGAGGAGTCCATGTGGACTACAGCCAGTTCCTCAGGGGACGGAGAGCTTTGTGGTATGGGCATCCTCCTTGGATCAAGGATTTTGGCTTCCGAAGCTGAGGCTCCGTCTACATGGAGGACTTGGATCAATCTGGCGGGGGAAATCTACTGTTGTACCAAGACCACGGGTTTGGTGAGAATGGTTGGTACTGACGGTTCCATTGCCATTGCCGATTGCTTACCCAGAGGGGCAGGATATAAATAAATATTTATTATTATATTATTATTATTGTGGCTAGGGTGCCAGGATCACTAGATAAAGGATCCATTGAGGATTTACGATGAGAATGTTTCTTTTTTTTTCTTCGTCTCTCCAGGTCAATAGGTGGATGAGTCTAACAAACGGCCTGGTGTGAGTGGGACTTCCCTGTCCAAAGTATTTGGAGGGGTGTGTGGACTCCAGATACCAAGCAAGTAGTCTCATTTGTTAGTGGAAGTGAACCCACTGATCTTCTGCTCCTTTCAGTGTTGAGAGGACACTTTGAATACACCAAAATCAATTAGAAGGCTTTAGCACTTGTTTGTACAAAAAGGCTTTGAGCCTCTATTCTCAGTTTTTCTGAGCCTGAGGGGCAAAGGCCTTACAGTGGGCAGAACTATGTATGTTGTGCCCTTCCCCAACAGGTAACAGGCACCAGGAATGGCCATCACAGGCAAGGAGCTTTGTTTTGCATTCCTCACACTGTCTGAAAGAAGACATAAAAGCAATGTAGATCGCTGATCAGAAAAACAAGGCCGTGGTTGAAAACAAAAGCTAGAGAGGTCCCTAGATTCTGGTCATGTGGCAGACAAAAAGGAACTGAGACTAATGGGTGGGAATAGGGGTTGGCAGGACTATTGCCAAAAATTCAGGCCTAGCTATTCCAGTAGGTTCTGAATACGCTCTACGCAGGTGCAGTAAAATCCATATGCATGACTCACAGAGACCATGAAGATGATGATGAAATCTGGAGAAACATTATTGGCTGGATTAAACAGATATATGACAACCAAGTAGTGATAAATGGAAAATTGACTAAATCTTGTGAAGTTCAAAAGGGGACCAAGCAAGGATGCCCCATATCTGCACTGATATGGGGATTTAAGTTCTAAACAGAAAAAACAGGGCAAATGATAAAATAAAAGGAGTAAATATAAATGGTCATAAGTTTAACTTAAAGCTTTTCATGCACTTTTGGAACAGCCCCTGGATAATACAGTACAGAAGATGTGAACTGAATCTTGAAGGAATATGGACACTTATCTGGTTTTGAGATTAACCAAGATAAGACTGTGATTTTGATCAAGAACATGAGAAAGATGCAACAGATGTCCCTGTATGATAAATTAGGATTTCAATTTGTGAAAAAGGTTAAATATCTGTGAGTTTATGTTTGTTATGTTGTCTGATATGTATGTTAAAGTATTGAATGATAACAAAAATGACTTGCAGAAATGGAAAAAATTAAATTTGTTATTACAGGATAGAATATCTACAATCAAGATGAAAGTTTTGCCCAAAATGTTATTTCAATCTAATTCTGTTCTAATAAACAATGCACAATTAAATCAGTGGCAGAAGGATGTGTAATTTTTTTCTGGCAAGGCAAGATAAAACTTTAAAAACTTTAAAAAATCAACTTTAAGATTTAAGATATTATGACTAAAAATAGGTGGTCTAGGTCTACTGGATTTTACAACATGTTATTGTTCATATTGGTTGGTACGGTTCAAGGACTTAATAAATTTAACAAATGAAAGGTTGCTGCAATAAGAGAGTTAAGACTTGAATTTTGGATTTCATTGTTATTATTGGTATTATAAAGTTAAAGTTGATTCATATAATCATTGTAACAGGCATATCTGGAACAGATACAAAACCAGATTTTGTTCAAGATTACTCCTTTGATGTTCACCTATAGAAGTGTTGTTCAAGAGAGAATTATATACAAAAGTTAAGTGAATGACATAAAAGGATTTGCTGGTAATGGAAAATAGTCACTATAGATTGAAACCAAGAGTCTGAAGGACATGCTTTAAATGGTTTTCTTACAGACAATTATTTGAAAGATTTAAAATGAATAACAAAATCAAACCGTTTGAAATACATCTTGAGTTTGAAATTCAACTATGTAATTAATTACTAAAATGTATAAATTGTTTATTGTAATAAAATTGAGATTGAGATTAAAAAAATAAATAAAACACTTCAAATAAATATTAGAAATGTAAACAGAAAACAGGAACCTTCTAGATGTGTGATGAAGCATAGACCTATTGGATTCTAATACATCTAATGCTGGAGGACATTTTAAAAGTTAAAATACAGTTGAGACCGAGTGTTTTTTGTTTTGCTAAATGAACAAATTACAGCTGCAAGAATAGTGTATGCCCAAAGATGGAGGGACATTGTCATTCCATCGTGAGAAGGCTGGCAAATGAAGATAATTGAACTTGCTGAAATGGATAAATTGACAATATTGATTAAAGAGAAATCCCTGAATAATTTTAAGAAAGACTGGAAATTATTTATGACCCTTCTATAGTTTTGTTGAGACTGTACATTGTTTTTAAGTTTTGTAAATTAAACAGAGTTTGTATGATTTAGAAGCATAAATATATAATTATTAAAAGGAAGTAATCAGTTAGGGGGTGTTGGTACTGTTAATATAGTTTGTTTTTGTTGTTTTGCAGTTATTGCTTTGTTGTTTATATATGTGTTGTTGTTTTAGATATATAGATAAAATATTGTGTGGTTGGTTTTTTGTGTGTGTTTGAATGAAAATGATTTTAAAAAGAAAGGTATTTTAAGGTAGCTTGGTCATGAGTATGCAACAAAGATTCATTTGATTTATGATGAAGATAAAAACTGCTACAGCCTGGTATGGAGCAACACAGTTGCCTGCATTTTTGGATTCTTCCTGGGGGGTGGCTACAGGGGCCATTTGAGTATGCACCTCAAAAGTTACCACGACACCACTATTCTCGGCTCATTTGTTGGCCCAGTCATTCAAAACAATTTATCTCTTCTCTATCTTCTTTCCCAAACACACATACCTTTTTCTCCTTTGCAATACGCTCTGCACGGAGAGAGGCCACTTGAATTGGGGGAAGTGGTTTATCATAGTTGATACCGCTAGAAAAAAGAAGAAAGAAGAAAAAGTGAAAATGCAGCTTAAAATTAAGATCCAGCTGGTGTCAATGGAAAAGTCAAGTACAAAATCAATAAAGAATTCAAAGTGCTTTTCTTTAGCTGGATTGTGTCCAACACAACACTCAAACCACTAAGCCACAGTGGATTCTATTTGAGTGTTATTCTCACTCCAGTTTCACCACCACCACCCTGGACCACCAATAATTTCTTACCTTTCTGCAAGTACTGAGGTATGCTTTGGATTCTTTTGAAAAGGATTCATACCAAGTCTGAAATACAGCCAAAAATAACATTTTTGTAAAGTAAATATATACCCTAAACACAGTCATGAGAAGAAAGAACTGCCTTTTCAGTGGCAGCACCCTATTTATAGAATGCCTGACCCAGACAGTTTTTTTTAAATCCAATGTTTTTAGTTAAGCAGTTACAACTCTAATATGAACTTACAAGGGTTTGATGGGTGGGCTTCTCTTCCCAGCAATCATTTTCATAATTTCAAAATGATTAGTGTACAGCTGGGTGTGTGTCGCACCCTCATCTTGGGCATAGAGCTGATTGGTTCGAAGTGGACGACTGTTCTTAGTCTAAATGTGAACAAAACAATCAGGTTTTACACTGAGCAATTAAAAGCACAGTGACATTTCTGTCTGTATGCCTACGAATGTGAGAATTTCCATATATAAAGCACACAAACACCAAAACCAGATCAAAATTGTATCTTTGAATTTAAGCTACTGTTGGCTACCACACCCTCTTTAAACTGTGTTTCATATGGAGAAGTGACCAATGAGCTTTCATACTCCTTCTCTAACTTACATGCCCATCTTCTTTTGCTTTACAGAGTTAACCACTGAGTGACATAACTCTGAATTAATGGTATTCTAGCTCCAATCCAGCATTTGTAAACAAACTGAAGGAGATGTGTAAACTCTAACCATGTTAGCACTAACATATTAATGCTGCACCACGGTTAGAACTCTGAAATGGATGGGGAGGTTCATGTAGAAAATAGGAAGAATAAAGGGTATTGTGGCCTGCTCTCAATCACACAATCATGGCTAAGAAAATGGGGAAATTTCATCTGCAAACCCAGTATGTGCTAGTACAAGAACTGAAAAACAAATAGTAAACTACAATCTCACATAATCATAAAACAGATACCAAAAAATAATGAATGCTTTCAAAATACTACCCACCTGTAACTGTAAAATGACATTGCCTTTCAAATAACACCATTTGTTTCCCCAAACTCCAAAGCTATTATGCATCTTTCTTCCTGTACTTTTGCAGTAACTTCAAAATTACCCTTCTCCTTCCTTTTCTACAAACCTCTTTCCATTCTAAGACTCAGGATGACAAACTGAAGAATGCTCCTTGATATCTTCCTATTCTGTGGGGCAGGTGTAGCTGGGAACAATTGATTGATCTGCCAAATTGCACTACTGATTGGCTACATGCACCACCATTTCCTTTAGTCAATTAGTTACAAATGGAATCATGGGGGAAGGGGGGTTGCTTCCTTCACCTCAGTCCTGTTACACAATCACCCATCTAGCCTTAAAACTGCACAGATCTATGACAGAGCAGCCAAACCAATGGTCAGCCAAAGCCCACAACACTCTGCCTTACCCATGCTGTAGTATGAGAGTACAGAAGCCATACATGCTGGTTCTATTTATTTATTTAGTCTTGTTCCTCCTTGGAAGACTCAAGAGCAGCTTACATAGGGCTTCCAGTTGTATGCCATTCAGTTACTGACCAGGAATACATCATCTTACTGTCAACAATGGGCCGGTACAGACTGCCCCTTCAGAGGCCGCCTGCACCTGCCCCTTTCTGCAGAGGATTGGGGCCAGGGCAGCCTCACTGGTAGCCCTGCGGACCCAATCCGGAGTTTTTCCAGACCACAGAGAAGTGGCAAAATGCCGCTTCTCCGCAGCCTAGAAAAGAGGTGTCCTTGGGTCTTCATTCCCCTGGACACCCTGACAGCCACAGCCATGGGAGAAAGCTCAGCATCGTTCCCACAGCCATTTGGTTGCTGCAGGAACAATGCACACGCTGAAAAGGAGCTGCCTAGAGCAGCTCTTTCTTTACAGCGCTGCAACCTGGAAGTGGCGCTGCTATGACGCTACTTCCTGTGACAGATGTATAGTTGCTGAGCGGTGTCATGGCAGTCCCCGTGTGGATGGGAGGCCACCATGAGGCCAGCGTGGTCCTGTGCTAGGGTTAGGGACCGTGTAGTTGGTGCACAATCCCTAACCCTAGTATCACCCGCCAAGACGGCGCTTAGTGACCGTCTGTACCAGCCCAATATCACAGTATGAGGTGCACACCTTGAGCATTCACCAGACACATAAAAGCTGACACACCTATAAGTGTGGTGTTGTAGCAGATGGTATGTTACTTCGCAAGGCATCCACACCCAATTCCCACCCCTCTTAATTTTGCTCTTCAGAAAAACAGCTTGGCAGAGGCCAAAAGGTCTTGAGGCCAACCTTTATCCATTGTAGCCAGCTCTGATGTTCAAGAGCTGGTTCCAGAAAGCTGACTGTATTTCTTACTATCACTATTACAACCATAACTACTGTGCAACTATGTTTCTGCAGCTATTAACTGGGGGTGATACATTACCTGATGGGGCGTTGCAGGGATTAATTCATTAAATGTCTGCAAAGCAATCAGATTTCAAAATGAAAAGTAAAAAAAGGCTAGTGACAAAACATTTTTAATTTAAAAAGTTACTAATTGTAATAATCATGCGGAAAGAGGTGGCATTTCTGGGAGGTGGACAAAACAGTTTTTAAAAAAGAAATGAAGCTGACTAAGGTGGCTTAGTGTGCGAAATCGCTCTTTAATGCATATCTTTGAGACAAAGGCCGCTTGGTGCCACAATCTATTGCGTCAACGTGGAATAGATGCAAAGGCTTTAAACGGCCAGTTTAAAATTCAAATTGAGACTAAAATATAGATCTCCTACTTCATCTTGTGTCCACCTCTGCTGATGCTTAAGATACCAGACTGTCTGCATTGGAACAACAATTTATAAGTGCACACCTTATAAATGCTTTTTGTCTTCTTCTTAGGGTTCACTTCATACATAAGCTGTAAAATAAGAAGCAAAGTTTGACTTTCTGTGATGGGATGGGGATAGATTAGTGACATAAATAGAAAGTCTCTATTAGAGCCAGTGTGGTACAGTGGACAGAGGGTGGGGCTTAAGGCCCAGGAGATCAGGGGTCACACCCGTGATCAACCAAAAAAAGGAGGGGGAAAGCATGCCGGGAGGCCTTGGGCAAACTACTGTCTCAGTCTCAACTCCCCATCAGTAAAATGGGCATAATCGTGACCTGTCTCACAGGGCTGTTGGTTGGAATCTAAAGCACCCTGACCATTTTTAAAAATTAAAATAAAAAATAGTGCCACATTAAACAATTAAGGCAAAAAAATTACAAAGACTTTTTGCAACTAACTTATGTTGCTGACACCCCAAAGAGTGTGCAAGAAAAATGCAGATTTTAGCTTACACCCACCTTCCCTTCCTCCCTTGGAATGACAACATTTTCATAACGGTTGCGGCACTGTTTTGGAGAACGATAAACCCGACTGCATGAGTTCACCACATCGCTGACAAGATCCCAGTTTGGGGTATGAGCTGGAGATACAACAGCAAGGTTGAGAGGGAGCTCCAGCAACTGTTTAACTGCCTATCAAAGAGAACAAAAGAGGAAATAAAGTCTACCAAAAGGTAAGTAAATACATAAAGGGGGTGGAGGATCCAGGCTACAGTTTTGTGAAGCAAATGAAATTTACTGGGAAAATTCTGCTCCTAAAAAGGAACTAGGATCACTGAAGCATAAACACAATTTTGCATCTCAACCATGATTTGCTGTTCTTACCATTCAATCCAATACTGGAGGTACCATCTCACCTGAAGAAGGGCCCAGTCCTCACTGATGAGCCATTCAGGATTATCCTGGCCCACCTCTGCAGCTGGCTTTACAAGTGTGGGCAAAGGCTTTGCAAACTGTGTCTGCTGCTTCAGCAGGATGTTCTTCTTCTGCTCTTTGCCCTCTCTTCGCATTTTCAACATCCCTGGGGTGGCTCGGTCAAAAAGCGATCGGGGTGGAATGACTGTCTCTCCATGACGTTGCTTTTTCTTCCTTCCTGCAGCTGGAAGAAAAATGCCATGCTCAGTAAGCGAGTTAAAAAAAAGTGGGGGGCAAACATGTAAGACTCAAAATGCTTAAGGAATGAAAGAGTTCTAGCACTCAAGTCTTTCATTAATGTGTATCATGCCTCAGGGTGAGATGAAGTATATGTAGCCCTCCAGATGATATACTGCCAGTGCTATCAGCTCTAACCAGCCTAACTATGAGGAATACTGGGAACTGAAGCCAAAAGCACTGACAAGACCACAAATTATCATTGCCTTAGTGGTAAAGCCTTGATCACCAACACTACAATACTTCAATACGCAAAGTACCAGGCTTGGATATGAATCCAAAGCAAGAACTGGGAAACAGTGGCACATACATTAAATTCAAATCAAAATTTCAGTATGGCCTTGAATTCAGCAGCCTTGACTTATCTAAATCATCATCCAGGAAATCCTTATGGACAAGGGTATGCCACTGTGTCCTTAAAGAGTATCCCTGCAATTTGCTCCTGTAGGAGTCTCCAGTATCATTTTAGTAGAGTAGAAAGCAGTTTGAGGTCCTTGGATAGAAGGAATGGCCCTGGCCAGAGGAGCAAGTAACCTATATCTGCAAGTGACTGTCAGCCAAACTCATGCAAATCTCTGAATTCAAGCACCTCTCTCTCTGCTGCCCAAAGAGGGACTACAGTAGACCACCTCACAGTGGTATTCTGAAAACAATAATAAAGGCTACAAAAACAATTCAGAGCATCCTTGCCTGATGAAGAACTGGACTTTTAGACTGACATCCAGTAAGCTTCCTTTTGCACCAATTATTTAAGGGTCGGTCCTAATGCTGGGCCAGACAATTATGTAATGATCAGTGATAATTATCTTAATTGCATACATTGTTAAAAGAAAGAATTGTCACTCATAATCGTTTGTAAAGCTAGTAAGATTCATTTTGCCTTGGTTCCTACATAACAGGCACCCTTTATTTTTCACTTATAAAGAAAAAAAAAAGAGTATGTTTTCTATAGATCTGAAATCATATTATTTAC